>CM068742.1:1916211-2463377 GCA_035084275.1 Hydrolagus colliei | reverse complement strand
TGGGGGGGAGAGAGTGGGGGGGGGGGGGGGGGGGGGGGGAGGGTAGAGAGAGGGACTGTTGCTCTGCAATGTTTTTGTTGTCGTTAAGATCCCCTGGATCTGATGAAACCTTTTTGAGCTTCACCAGCCGCCGGGATTTGTATTTTAGAGAAGCTTTTGTAGAGTTTTTCCCCCTCTCTCCCCTCCCTCCCTCTCTCTCTCCCCCCTCCTCTCCCCCCTCTATCCTTTACTTCATCTCTCTCTCCTCTCTCTCTCTCCTTTCTCCTCTTTCTTCCCCCCCTCTCTCCTTTTCTCTCCCTTTCTCCTCCTCACTTTCCTTTATTTTCCCCGTCTCTCTCTTTGATTTTCTCTCCCCCCTCTCCCCTTTTCTCCCTCTCCGCCTCCTCTCCCTCCCCTCTCCCCCTCCCTCTCTCCCCCTTCCCCCTCCCTCCTCTCTCCTCTCTCCTCCCCTTCCCCTCCCTCTCTCCCCCTTCCCTCTCTCCCTCTTCCCTCCCTCTCCTCTCCCCCTCCTCTCCCCTCCCCTCCTCTCCCTCTTCCCCTCCCTCTCTCCCCCTTCCCCTCCCTCTCCTCCCCCTCCCCTCCCCCTTCCCCCTCCTCTCTCCCCCTTCCCTCCTCCTCTCTCCCTCTTCCCCCCTCCCTCTCTCCCCCTCCCTCTCCTCCCTCTTCTCCCCTTCCCTCCTCTCTCCCTCTCCTCCCTCTCCCTCTCCCCCTCTCCCTCCCTCTCCCTCTCTCCCTCTTCCCCCCTCCCTCTCTCCCCCCTTCCCCTCCCTCTCTCCCCCTTCCCCCCTCCCTCTCCTTCCCCCTTCCCCCTCCCTCTCTCTCCCCTTCCCCCTCCCTCTCTCCCCCTTTTCCCCTCCCTCCCTCCCCCCTCTCTCCCTCCCTCCCCCTCTCTCCCTCCCTCCCCTCCCTCTCTCCCTCCGTCTCTCCCCCTCTCCTTCCCTTCCCCTCTCTCCCACCCCTCTCTTCCCCTCTCTCCCCCCTCTCCTTTTATCTCCCCCCTTTTCCCCACTCTCTCTCACGTTCTCTCTCATTTTCTCACTCTCCCCCCCCCCCCACCCCCTTTCTCTCCCCGAAACCCTGGATGTATTTTTCTCACACAGTACACAGGTCTAATAATGTGAAATGAATCATTTTATGATTCAGTCGCCCGTGTTTATTGTTTCTAGTGGGAAAGGACACTTCGCTACAGCTGGCTGACTCTTCGAGTGAAACATACATGTTGTTTGTTTATTTGATTCATTTATTGCCAATATAATCGCAGTTACATTGTGTTTAACGCAAAGTGTGTGTCAACTGCATTTTTAAAACATAATGCGATACAGTGTGCACAGTGCCAAAGTATCTCTCCCACACCAATGATCTCTGGAGTGAAACCAGCAGAAAATACTTTCTCTCTCTCTGTGTGTGTGTGTGTGTGTGTGGAAGCGCTCTGAGACGCCTTCTGGCGTGGAGGGCGCGATATGAATCAAAGTTGCCGTCGTCCTCGTCGTCGCGTGTCCTCGCGCTTTAAGCTTGTGGTGGATTCCTGACGACTCTCGGGTGTTTAGGTCGAAAAGCGAAAACAAATATCGACGTCGATTGATTTGAGTAAAAATGGGAACTTCAAACATGTGAATTTATGGTCTGTACGGGACAGAGTGTGTGTGAGTGTGTGTGTGTGTGTGTGTGTCTGAGGTGTGTTGAGATCTCTTTGTGGCTGTACCGTACTTTATTCCCTGTATCATTTTTTTTTGCACTGAAACCAGCGAGTTTATATTCCTTGGACAGATGGGACATTGAGGTGATGAGTTGCAGGGTGGCTGACTGGCTGGTGTGTCTGTCCCAACTTTGTAATGACTAGTATAGGTAAATATCTGGCCAGAGAGAGAGAGAGAGAGAAGGAGTGTGTGTGTGTGGGGGTGGGGGGGGTGGGGGTGGGGGGGGGGGGGTGAGAATGATCCACAGGGAACACATGTGTTGTGGGGGAGAGGGCAATTGGAAATGTTTGTCGCTGTTGACCACTTTATGTTTAGTTGGGGAGTTAGACTCAGTTCACAGGCTTGAATCCATGGTCTCTCTTAAGATGGAGAGACCTCAGCTTTCACATCGACTCTTGTATTTCCCCCTCTGTGCAAAATTTTGCAAAAATCAGAGGCGACTCACTCACTCCCTCACTCACCCACACCCTCCCTCCCCCATCCACCAACACTACAAGCCACACGGTTTGCAACACAAACTACCCCCCCCTCCCCACCCACCCACCCACCCCCAACACCAGATTGGAGTCTTGTCGCCTTGTGTTCACTGTGTTGAGCAAGTACCTGGTGATCAGTGAGGGTGACAACAGAGACACACACATGCCCTGGCTCCGCACTATTGCACAATGAACCCCACCAACACAAAGTCCCCCTTTGTGCGCATTTCCCAGTTGCGAGCACTAAACACATGTAAATCCCTGTAACACATTCTACACTGCAACAGTGACCAACTACACCAATGGGTCTATGGGTTTAAAGCAAATAAAGGGACTGACTGACTGACTGACTGTTGCAAGGAAACAGTACTGTGTACAGGGCAGATTGTTTGTAAATTTTAAGCAAAAGAAACTCCCAAGGCTTGTCCACGGGAAGTGCGTATTTTGATTTAAATTTTAAGTCAAGAAATGTGTACAAGTGAGGCTCACACACACACACACACACACACACAGAGCAAAGTGCTGGCAGACAAAGAGTTATGTTGGAAGTTTGATGAGCTGGAGAAGTTTCATGGGCGATTCCTTGCAGCATGAAAATTCAAAAGCAAAATCAACGGCTCTTGCTCAGTTCTGTATTTTATTTTTCTCGCCCCACAAAATGTACAGCCAATTAACTTTACAGTATATTTCTGTGAAGTAGTCAGAGACGTCTCAAGGATGTGATAAAGCACTCTATCAAATGCAAGGATTATTATTATATTACTACACGCCAAACAGGTCTCATTTATCACAAGCCTCCACAGTGCAGTTTGTGTCTCTTAACAACTTGTATGTTAATTTCTTGCATTGAAAGTAACCCCAGTGTTGGGCATGTTAATTTCTTATATTGTAAGTACGCCCCAGCAGAGAGCGAGGTAAGCGGTAAATAACGGCTGACTAAATAAGATTGAAGTAACCGTTTTTTTTAAAACTCAACTACTGGGGCAGTAGGAGGTGGATATAGAACGCTGGGTGAAGACAATAGCTTTGCATGGATCTCACTTAAAGTGAAACTTCAAATATCCTTTTCATTAAAAACACACACACTATCAAACCTTAAGACACGATACGAATTTGAAGTAATTTGATGCTCCATTTACAAGAGCTGTTTCAGAAGTAAAGTTTAGGAATCTCAGCTTTATATTTTAATCATAATTAATAATACAGTAGTTACATTTTATATATTGCCTTTCAAATCGGGAGGATATCGCAATATTTAATTTAAGTGCAATGACTAATAATACATAATAGTGCTGTAATATTTATCTTTGCATTTGATATAGTACCTTTCACATTGAGAGGATATCTCAACGAGCTTCACGGGATTTTTCTGTAAAGTGTAATTAGTAACAGCGTATTTTGTAGGTATTTTGTAAACGAAAGGAACAAAGCGATATTTTGGAAGGAATAAGATGTTTTGTAATTTAATTTCTGGAAAAGCAATCCATAGTGTGCACTTAGAAAACAAAGCAATTTGAAAAGGTCGACTCGAGACGCACAATTGCTTCATTTTTCTTAAGAACAAGCATGTAATTAAAGAACGTGGGAAAAGAGGGAATAGATAACTGAGTTAAGGTAGATGATAACAATTGTTGAACTTCATCCCAGCAGGACGGTAGTTTCAGGGTTTAACTCCTGATTCCTTTGCAGTTAACGTTTTTGTCGAAAATCTAAGAGTTGCTATTGTATTTGGCATACATTTAACGCACTGCTGGAATCCAAAGTAATAAAGCAGACGTGTCACTTTAAAGTGAAGAATTTCTCTTATAACATGGAGGGAATGGATAAATGCAGCTGATTAGTGGGGGAGAATTTCCTGTACACGATAAAACGACATTTATTGGAATATTATCCCGGCTCCACAAAAGGCTAACACACCTTGCCTGTCCATGGGATTGGGAATTTATTAAAATGAGACAAAAGACACGGGAACCAGTGAAGAAAGTAAGTCACGGTCATTTCTCCGAGCTCTACATACCTTCTTGTCTGGGGTTTCTTATTTGTAGAGGGGCAGCAAGGTACCCTGCAGAGAGAGGGCGGGAGAAGAGGGTGTTCTTGAGTGATGCTACTTTCTAGTATAAAGCATTCAGCTTCCGCGGTGGATGCTGCCAGGACTCTGGGTTGAGATTGTCGCTGGTGAGCTGTGTGCTGATCAGGTCCAGACTCCCCAGTCATTGACTGTAGACTGCTCCAAGTAACGGTGAGTGAGGATTATTTCATGGGTGTGTTATGGGCAAAGCCGTAGGAGGAGAGGGGAAGCTGTTTTCCTCCTTCTTTCCCCCTGCTGGATGTGCTTCTAAACTAGTAGTTTCCCTTTTCCCGAGCGTTATCGGGAGAAGTCTATTTTGTCGTTTGCGCGAGTGTGTTTCTGTGAAAGCAAGGCAGATTAAAATCCTGACAGTTTTATTTCAGGTCGTTTACAATGTGCAATCACTTTCATAACATAAGCGAGGTAGGTAACATGTAAGTTGAGGATCTATTCTGCGCTAAAGGAATTTCCCTTTTCCCCCAAATCTTAAGAACGGTAGCTTTTAGTTTTGGTCTCTGCTAATGCCTCAGTCTTCCTCCCGCAGGATGGTACTGATGTATAAAGAAGAGGAACACACTCTGTCAGACTGTTCTGAGCAATACCGGTTTGATCCTTGATCTACGCTGATTCAGCGGATATAAAGTGTGTTACCCTTGACCTCAACACCACCAGGATGCGGAGGTAGAAAATCCGTTAGGATTTCCGAACCTGCTTGTTATCCACATCAAACCCTATGTTGGGTTGTTGTCTTGTGGACATCGGTAGGTGAGGCCACGATGGAACTCCATTGTGATGCCCTCTCATTAACCCCCTCCCCCTTTTACTCAGTCAATTTAATCTGTTGACATTCATTCAAGAAGACATTCATTCAGTTGAAATATAGCTTGGCTATACCTGTGTCCATGTCCCAGCATGAGTCACTGCCTTCAGAACATGAGGGGAGAAAATTGGGGAAGAAAAATCAATGGTTCTATTCATGTGAAATTCTGGTTCATCCATTTCTGATAGATTAGTAATTGATCCATGTACAAAGGAGTACTGAGGCTGTAAAGTCTCTCCCAACGCATTAGAAAACCAGGAGAACAGAGATTTCAATTAAAAGGGGAAAAGGTTTACACATCATTACTCAGATAATATGCAGTAGGATTGTGCTTCTTAACTCTTAGAGTAAGTAATGAAACCCGTGTGTATCGTAAGGCCATTTAAATCTCCTTTTGTTTAAAAAAAGTTCCAATCAGAACAATAAATTAATTGCTCGGCTACTTCACAGTGACAGCAATACTGAGCTTTTTTAAAATCTCGTTGTGTGTTTGATTTGTAGTACCCAGATACGCATCACCTATAGATTAAAGAGAGGGCAGTGAGCATCGGAGCTTTGGCGATGTATAGTATAGGTATAAAAAAATTTAATTAATTGGAATTTATGCAGGGACAAAACAGACTATTTTATATAACAGTATAATACAATCCTTGCATTTGATATCGCGTTTTTCATATTTTATCGACGTCCCAAAGCAGACTAAATGTCTGCTCGAAACTATGGTGTAGATTTCCCAAACTGTCTATGGCTGTTTAAAATTTGTGTTCCCATTTATCAAAAATGGGAAAGGTTTACACATTTATACTTGATGTTGCACTTGAACAAGAAAACTCTTTCAGGTCCTGGACAACAATAATAATCCTTACATTTGATATAGCGCTTTTCACATCTTCCGGATGTTTCAAAGCGCTTCACAGAATCTACTGTAAAGTAAATTGACTGTATATATATGGTCTGATACTGAGTTAGTGCTGCTGTGTAAATTTAAATTAAGAGTTTCTATTTAAGTTGGATAGGAGAAAGTGGTTTCATATTTGCAAGTATCGATGAAAACCTGATTTCTTGTGCTTCTCCCCACCCCCCCCCCCCCCCGACCACCCTCCGGGCCCCCAACCCTTCTTTCACATTGAGCAGTTTTGTTATGTATCCATAATTATAATGAAGGTTAGTGCTTTTGTACACAGAAATGCTTTGGAGGACCGTGTTCATTGTGAATACCGAGTGCTACACTCACAATCAATTTCCAATGAGATATTCTGTTTTTCCTCAGCCTATCCAAACCAGTGTTATTAGTCTGCATTAACCTTGCTGGTGATTGATTTGAAGCACTTGTGCATGCAAAGGTGCAATTTGTTTAAGCCAAAGAACAGGAGACACTGGCGAGGGATTTGAATGCAAGCTGTAGGCATGCCGTTGCTTTTAGCTTGTTATTTCTTAAAAGTTTTACTGCACAGAGTAAATGGTAACCGGATAAGGTAGCCCTGTGCTTTTGTGAAAAGCTCATTTCTAGTCTCAAGTGGGTTTTAGTTAGTTGTTGTGAGAATAGCAACTGAACCTATCGGTAGCAGAGTGAATTTTGTCGTATAAAGGAAAATAACCTAAGTGGAGTGAGAGGTCAAAAAACTGCCCTTTCACCTCTACAACTTGAGTTCAAACTGATTGATAGGATGAAAATCTCAAAAAAATGTATCTATGACATTATTTAGGATAGGTTATATGAAAATGTCTGTTGATCATGGTATTGTATTTACCAGGAAAATATAATTTGGATATTGATGGTGTCTAGTTATCGTCTTGCACATCAAAATTACTCAAAGATATTTAGAGCAAATAATGTCAAATGTTGTGATCATTTTTAGCCAGTTTGCGCATAGGAAAGCTTCACAAATAATTGTAAAGTGAATTTAGCAATTTAATAGAAGATATTGCCCAGGAGAAAATATGCATTTCAAAATCAACTGCTCTTCTGAAATAGTATCAACTAGATCTTTAATGTCCAGCTGCAAATGTAGATGAAACTTCAATTTTAATATCTCATCTGAGGAATGGGCACCTATGAAAACGTTAACGCTTCCCCAGTGAAACATTAATGGTCAGCCTAGACTCTGAGCTCAGGTTCAGACGTTGGATTTGAACCCACAACCTCGTGACTCACAAAGGCCTCGTGAACAAGTGACCCGAGTTCGATTCCTGGCAGTGGGAAACCTTAGGCAAATTGCCTGAATCCACACCCCTTGATTTAACTAGCAGTAAGTAGGAACCCAATTGTGAGTTGATTGTTGAGTTGCTTTCCAGAATAATCATCCCTCAAAAACAAAATTGGTCACTCAGCGCACGACTGTTTGCAAGATACCGCTGTTTGCAATTGGCTGCCGCCATTTCACCACCATGTACACAGTCAATCCACTTTACAATATCTTCTGTGACGGTCTTTGAAATGTCTCAACAATGGGATGAGGTGCCATATCAAACACCGATATTATTATTAAGAATGTGGCCAACTGAATCAAGCTGAAATCAACCCTGCAACTGAGATGTGCAAAACACCCTGAAGGTGTTTACTATCATCTACAGAGTGCCAAACCAAAAACAAAACTGAAAAGGCGTTTCAGTTTCCAGAACTGACAACTGTAACCGACGAGCGCAGAATGTTTCCCATTCTCGCCCCTTTAAAGTGAAACGCTGGGAATAAAACAATGGAAATTTGAAATAATTCAAGGATTCGTGAGAATCCGCAGCGTTGAGTCGGCAGCAGACAGAGAGACAAATACATTAGTTTCTGAGCGAGCGGTGATCCTTCTGAACGATTCGTGCCAGTCTATCAGGGATAATATATAAATCCCTTCGCTCCGTGGTACCTTCCTCCTCCCTTTGCGACCTGTTTACTCCCTCTCCACCACCCACGGCCTCCACTTAGCTGTTCTCTGACCTCCCGTTTTTCCCTCCCCGCTCAAACATCGGGGGCCGTGCCTTGCAGCCTCTGTGCCCTGAAACTTTGGAGCCCGTCTCCCTCTATCCCTCAGCCTTGACCCTTTCTTCCCAATGTTAAGATCTTAGCCGTCGGTCCCTTCCACGGCCTGTCATCAGATGCCACCACTGTTAAGTGCTCTGCGACCCTGTGTGAAAAAAAACGCTATATAAATGCAAGTTGTTGTTGGTATTTGCACTTGCTATAAATTCTCTGTTCCTTTCGTGCTCCCAAGCCCGGCCAGAAATCATAATTTGAAATTGTTACAAAGATACTTGATCAGTCTGTGAAATGTGCATTATATTTAGTGTATCATCTAGAGGCAAACTGCTGAGTATTTAAAATTAAACAAACTGAAAGCGGTTTTCGCTTCTGGCTTCAGCTGCGACATTTGTTCTGGCAACTGACTGTGTCGCACACGGTTGCTGTTTTGTTCAGCAGTGTAAGAGTTAATCCATGTATTGAATTTTAGTTAACACGAGCTTGACTGATCCGTGCTGCCTTTCCTTTTGTCCGCTTCCCTCCCACTGCCCGTAAATGTTTACAAAAAAGAGAAACACTCGTGGAACTATATCCGGAGTTTGATCAGTGAAACTACCTGTTCCAGGACTGCCGCTCAATTATCCTAATTTTTACCTGCAATGATAGTTGGCTTGAAATTCACCAGCACTATCTCTTAAAATTTTGGTTTCTCAAATTGTGTTTTCAGTTTCTTTTCATCTAATTAGCCCAGAGGTTTGTACAACAACAACATGGATTTATATAGCGCCCTCCTCGCTGGATGGAGTCTCAGCACGTTTACACTCTCAGGTGTGGGTGGGATTACATTTTAGTGCTTTGTTTTAAAAAAAACATTGATTGCATTCGACACAGAACCTTATCAAGTCATCAGGATGCCTCAAAGCGCTTCACAGAATTTTTCCGTGCAGTATAGTTAATGACTGTATCTTTGTATGTGAAGCCATTAACCAATTTATAAAACCAAATGCCCCGCAAATAGCTTTCAAGTGAGTGAGCAAATTTATTTTGGGGGGGGATTGCTGACCAGGACACCGGGAGAAACTCCCATTTTTTTCCAATAGTTCCAGATTAGAAACACCAGGATCTACTCAGATGAAAAGAAAGTTTGAGGCATTAAATCTGCGAATGCAGCCTGACAAACCAAGGTTAGGAGAGTTTGCACTGGTGAATTCAAAGGCACATATTGTTACAGGTAAATGTTAGAACATTTAGCTAAACGTAAGGAGCTACTTTTATCTCGAATGATACAAAAGTAAACGTGTGTGGACTAAACCGACACAGAGTAAGGATTTAAATCAAGGCAAGTAGCCCAGTGTCTCTTATTTATTTTGGAATCTTTCACAAAATTTGTCATTCTCTGTTTTATCAGCTGAACTGAATTGAGCTGCTGTATGTGAAGCACCAGTTGGATTGAATCCAAGTTGCCACTGAGGCGGAATGACATCCTGTAACGTAGTGGTCTGTGTTCTTGCTTCGCAAGCGCAAATCCCCAAATTAATTTCCTGGACAGCGCTAAACCCGTAGGCAAGTTTCTTTATTTCCATATGCTTATATTCACCCAACAGTAAGGCAGGAACCCGGTTGTTAGTTGACAGCTTTCCGTGGTAATAAATCCCTCGCTTGCAAAAAATAAATTGGTCAGTCAAACCACAACAGTTTGTGGGGCACGGGCTGTGAGCAATTGGCTGCCACATTGCGCCCACAAAATACACAGTTATTCCATTTCACAATCGGTTGTGTGAACAACAACAATATTACATTTATAGCACGCCTTTCACGTTGGGAGGACGTCCAAGCGCTTTGAGGTGTCTCAACGCTGCGATAACTCGTTGTATCGAATGCAAGGATTATTATTGTTTCTGAAAAATGTTTAAAAACGTGAAAAAAGTCTACCTTTTGAGTCCCTCTAGAAATTTTCAGTGTGTTTCCTGATGAGTGACTTCGACACAGGGCTCTTGTATTGATCTGGGTAAAGGGTGCAGTACAATTCACTGACAGTCTTGTCAACCTCGGCGGTTTAATTAACTTCACCAAATGATAGAGATAACTGAGCCTTGAAGTTAATTCATTTCTAGTGGCTCGGCATTTACATTTGCAAACGTGATTGTTTCTTAAGACTTCTTCAGGTGACAATAATTTTAACGCAGTAACAATAATATCAGCAAAACAAAAGTTGACGGCAGACCTCATTGACGTTTGTGTGATGCCAGAGCACTCGCGCTATCAATTTCTAATGTTAGATGTCAGTACAGTGCAACCACTGAGGTTTCATTACCATTTCTATTTTACTTCGAGGGTAAGGTTTGCTCTGTATTTTGTACCATGTTTCTGTTTGTTCCCACAAAGCAGCAACGTTACCGCAGATCGGTTAAGGTACCTTGTGTATCTTTGTCAGCAGTATGCTCTCCATGTTGCCTTTATTAGGTCCCCCCGACGTGAAAGGCGCTCCAGAAAGGTGATTTATTTTTGTTACTGTCGCAGGTAAGCGCCTACTCTTGAGAGGTTGACCTGGGAATGGGCTTCCGCCATTTCAATCAGGCAATGTCTGAAAGGGCCACATAAGTCTGTAATAATTATCCTTGCGTTTGATGTAGCACTTTATCACGGCGTTGAGACACCACGAAGTGCATCGCAGAATCTACTGAAAAGTGAATTGACGATATTTTGCGGGCAAAATATCGGTAGCGGAGACACGGCAGAGTCCCACAAAAAGTTCAGATTGTGTCTAAATTATTATCCTTTCTTTTAAGGGATTTCAACCCCAGAAAGCGATACGCCAAATGACTAACAATTGAGTTCCTACTTACTGCTATGTAAACAAAGGAAATTTGCCTAAGGTTTCACCCTGCTCGGGAATGGAACCCAGTCCTATTCCTCGCAAGGCAAGTGGTTCACCAATATGTTGAAGGTCTCCACGCCACATCGCTACTTATTTCCTTCCTACCCACGTCACATCGGGAAGCAACTGACCTCTAGTCATACTGAGATTGGGCGTCTTAACATGGGGGACTCGGGCGCTGACCTGTCAATACCCACTATCTCTTGTGACATATCAGGGTATCAGTTACTTGGAGTTTGAATGTGAATTTTCATTTGAAATATCTTCCTCTCTTGCAGTGAAAGGGGAAAGCGATGTTCAGTAATGTCTGAGATACAATGGAGGGATGGAACTTTGGATTTGGGTTTCTGGCTCCTATTTTTTGATGGAAGAAAATTGCAGCGGCTTTACTGGAAACCGCTTGAGATGTACTTTTAACACCTGAAACCAATGTATTCTCCTTTCTCTTCAACTCGCGCCATCCGTACCTTTGATTAAGATACCCTTATGCCTGGTAATGCTTATCTTTGTTGAACATCGTGCATTGATAATAATAATCCTGGCATTTGCTATAGCAGCTTTTCACATTTTATCGACATCTCAAAGTGCTTCACAGAATATACTGTAAAGTGAATTGACTGTATATTTGTGGGCAAAACGCGGCAGCCAATCGCGCACAGCAGTGTCCCCCCCCCCCCCTCCCCCCACAAACAGTCGTGGATTGAAATGACCCTTTTTGTTATTGTTATGTTGTTTTTGGGTGGATTATTATCCGACGTGCGGAGTAAGGAAACTTACCCAAGGTTTCGCTCTGATCTGCCGGGATTCGAACACAGGTTTCACGCTTGTAACGCAAGTGCTCTAACCACTGAACCACAGGAGCTCCACTACATATACACATTGAGTGTCTATCTCAGAAGTATCTGCATACAGTCAAGTCGAAAAGATAAGATTGACCCGTATATGTATTCTTAGCTGTTCCTTCTATTAGCACCAAACTCCTGACTGAAAGCAATAGTTTAATCTGCCAGCTGTTATTTATTGTGTTGCCTTATTTTGTACATTGCTTCCCTGGCAAAGTTTCACAAAGCATAAGATATCCAACGCACTAGTGGTGGGAGTTGTGAGAAACCATGAGTGTGCAGATGTCCTACTTTTCTCCAGTAGCAAAACATAATCAGTGTTGTTCCACATTAAAAGCAAAACTGAGTATTTTCTTTTCTTTATTGTATGAATTATTTCTTTCCACTTTTCCAGCATAGCAAAAAAAATAATGGTCGGTGAGAGGGAAATTAGCAGTGTTTCATGATACCCGATGCAAACAGAAAAAGTAAAAAGAGCGTACTCTTGGGAGATTTGGAAAGAGGAATGAACCATACTAATGTTGGGATTGAGATCCAGAATATTTTCTCTCTATTAACATGCCCTAGAAATAAAAGTAATGTTTTCGGAGGTCAGGTTTCCATATGCGTTCACCCTTATATCTGTGACTCAATGAATAATTAGGTCTAAATTGCAGGACTGTATCTCAGTGGGATTCATTAATAAGGAATTTTAGTTTCCCAAATGGGGGTTCCTTCCAGCTACTGCAAGTATGTCATTGTCTAGGTTCCACCGGGATCAAAGCTCTCTGGGACACTACACCCCGTTATATAAATTGTGCCCACAAATATACAGTACGGTATACTCTGTGAAGTGCTTTGAGATGTCGAGAAAATGTGAAAAATGCTATCTAACGCAAGGATTATTATTAAATGCAAGTTGTATCGACTTTGGGATCCGGAGTTCCTGCAGGCTGTAGACATTTTAATGTCATGATTCCTGTTAAGAATTACTACAAATTAAATTCCACATGTGCTGTGTTAGAGATTATTCCAGTGCGGGTATTTTCACATTGTTACAAGTTTCATTCAGTCTAGAAGACCCGCTTTTTTGCTTTTTATATTTGCAACATCCAGCAGTTTACAGCATTTTAACAATGTGTAGTGTTCTCCATGTGTTTATATTAGAATTCCATGACTCCTCCAATGCCCTGGACACTCATTTGCGCCATTAAAAATTTGAAATTGAATTAACTCCCCAACCTCTGTTGCGAACAGTAAGTGAGTTAAATTCATACCTTTTAATAGATTGCTTGTTCAAACTAATGTGTTAAAAACTTGAGTAGATAACTTCAGTTTTGGTCTCCAGGCTTTGTTTTCTCAGTAAATTATGATGGGTTTTAATGTCAAAGCATTTGAATTCAGATTTCCCTTCTCATTTGGGTTATACAGTGCTCTGGATGGAATGTCTACTGTTCTGGTTGCTAGGATAAGCTTTGAAGACAGAGCAGTGGAGGGAAAATCATGTATATCGATAGTGCCTTTCACATCGGGAGGATTGGCGCAAGGTGCTGGACAGTCAGAGATTTGGACCTGAGGAGGGGGTAAGGAGCAGGAGAGTTGGAGGGCAGCCAGGGCGCCAAGGCGAGAGTAATGAGCAAAAATGAACGATTGGACAGACTGCGTTTCTTAAATTTTGGAAAGAGATGTCTCAGAAGGGAGTGGAATAAAAGTAAATAAGGTTTTTAAAAAGAGAAGCAAACACAGAATGGTGCTTTATGAGGCACTGAGACAGCAGAACAAAAGGGCATATATTCAGGGTTGCAAAGGGTAGATACCAGCAAGTATTTCTTTACCCTCACAGAGTAATTGACAATTGGAACCAGTTGCCAGGAAGGTTAGTTGAGACCAGGTAGATCAAATGTAACGGGAAGATGGTAATATGATTGTTATTCTAAAAGTCTGAGATCAAATGGACTGAAGGACTTTCTCCATCGGAACCAATACTGTGATTAATAGCAATCAGAACGTCAAGGATTGAGTCTTCATTATTTTCATCACGTCAAAGTGTGGATGGTTTACATAGAAATAGCCGAGTGCCACAGTTTAGCTGCGAAATAATGGTAAAAATAATGTAAGTTAATGATATTCAGTTCCAATTTGGGTGCAAATCTGAGACATACTGGATTCCTGTGATTCATATTGCATTCGTAGTGTGTACCTCAAATTGCGACATAAGTATGCAAAAGATGGTGTTGCTTCAAAATTGGCAACATTAAAGAATAAATGTGAATTGAGCAATTGGATTGTGAACTGTAACAGAGAAATTATTGTGCAATTGCACGCAGCTTTAAATAGATATTAAAATTGAACCGATTTCAGGTGGAAGACAAAATGTTTTCATTTATTTAGCGTGCCACAGCTGTAAACGCGGTAACAAAATTGGTGAATCATTAAAACTGTACAGCCCATCATTTTCTTTCATTGAATTCTAACACAGTTCCTGAAATAACTTTTTGTGAACTAAATCAGCCTCCAATTCTGTTGAATTACAAAATAGTAATTGAATAAAAATAATGTTTTGGGTTTTGCTTTCACTGGAAGCTGTCCGTCAGCTTTAGTACACTTGACAAGAACTACAGTCATAATGTGTAAAGGTTGAGCACAGGAAAGCATCGCAAGGCAACACTCAACAGTAACCAGTGGTTCAGTGCTAACTGATCTTATACCTGCTGTTTTCAGTAAGATTAAAGAGGCAGGAAAATTCCTGGTTGGATTACTGTGGATTTCTATCTAATTATATTTAAAATACTTTCATTTTCACTGTTATTATTTTGTGTTGATCAAGGGCAAGGACTTGCAGTGGGCAAAGAACCTTTTTTCCAGCCGGTGTTTTAGGCTTTACTCAACAGCCAGGAAATGTCTTAGATTTGTGCGTGTATACACTATTTAATGACATACAGAACTGTTTATTTTTGCAAATTATCCACATCATGGGATTGCTGGGTGTAAGTTATGTTATGACATACAGAACGGTGTTTTTTTTTCCATCCGCAAATTCACTGTGTAACGGTGAGATCCATTTGTAACATGACCATATCGCTCGATATGGTCATGTTACATGTTACTTTTTCTACATGGTCATGTAGAAAAAGTGGCAAGAAGCAGATTCCCAGCTATCATTTGTATCATAAGGTCACACCAAGAGCTGCTCCTCTCTATCTCTGCCAGTGCTCCTGTTTCTTGCGATGCTTTTAAAAAAATAGATCAGCGGTGTTTATTAGCTGTGTTTAGCAAGTTTCATAAGCGAATGGCTTCCGAGAGTTGCCTTTGATTCTGTTCCTCATTTAGCTTGATGCAATTGAGCACTGTGTACGCATCAGCGGTCGAGGAATGCAGGTATTTTCTGGACGGTGGCCTGAAGGCATGAAATTATGCATAGGGATTTGAAGATGTGATTTTTTTTTACGGAAGTGTTTTTAAAATGTGTGCACACACAAACCCTGAAACTCGTAAATCAGTGTACGGTTTCCCATGTGTGGAAGAAATGTCAAACGGGTACATTCTAGCGGCGTTTGTGCTCAGTGGGTGGGGTGGGGGTGGGGGGGTGGGGGGAAAGTCCTTTGATACCGTCTCTTAACCATGTCCTTGCTGAGTGAGGATTAGTTTGATGTAAATGGTGGACCGTGCCACAATGCTAACTGGTTCAAAGCACAATACAAAAAGTGCCTTGATACATTTACAAGGGGGTGGGGGGGGGGGTCAGTCTACCGTTGTATTCGCTGCACTGCAGCTTCGTCCGCTTGTAGTTCTTTCTGGTGATCATTAGTCATGCTGCGTTCAGGTGGTAAAATATTCCACAAGGGTATAGTCTGCTCTGTGTAAAAAAAAGCATGTGTGATGGACAGTTTATGAGCGCGGTTATTCCAGATGAAATCTCTGGGTCTTTGTTGCCTGGTGTGTTGATCTGCCAAGTGTCTTTTCAGGCAGGGGAGCGAGTTCAGCCAAAGGTACTGCCGCCGCTGCTCTGATCATTCGCTGGGGCGTGCGCAGAGACGCCACATTCTGTCAGCGTTGCTTTGTGACAGGAGGTTGCACCGAACCACCTTCGCCTCATTTAGCTTGACACCACCGAGCGCCTTCTTCGACACTCGGGACGCCGTCGAGGGGGGGGGGGGGGGGGGGGGGGGGGCGGCGCGATCCGTGTTCGGAAACACCAACGCGTTCGGGGCAAGCCCGCCCGCCCGCCCGCAGCCCTCGCTGACCGCGACGAACGGGGGAAAGCTCTTGGTCTGCTCACTCGGTTGATCGTGGAGACTTAGCTGCTGCGTTCCTTTCTCTTGGTGAAGGCTGAGAAGGCTGAACTGTACCTTTGCTAATCTTTTCTTTAAAAAAAACACAAACCGCAGGGGAGCCAGAGGCCCGGTTGGTTGTCAATTTTAGTGATGTGAAATGTAAAACAGAACTTGAAAGCCTTGCTAGCCCATAGATGAATTCAGCTTGGCTTGGGACAATGTGGTGGAGACTTCAGTGACATCTGCAATCACGTCAGTCTTTGACTTCCGTCCATCAGCCAGGCAATTGATCAGGAATAAGAAATTGATGGTCTCAAGACCCACTTCACTGTGGGTACACCAGCAGTCACCAATAAAGTTGATAATATGTCATGGGAGAGGATTTTTTTTAATCTCATTGCAACTTGACGATGTTGTACTGCGTTGTTTTCAATGCAATTCACATTTGTCTAGTTAATTATTCCTCTGCCAAGGTACCCCCTTGTAATTATTCCTCCTTACCTTGGAAGCCAGGTAAGGAATCACAAACATGTCCCATTCCCTCTTTGGCTCATAATTGCCCAATGTGAAGATCTGAACTGGCATAAACTTTGCTGATTGAACGAGATGGACTGGCATTGATTTCCAGAGTTGAGAGTGCTTTGCAGGTTCTCCCTAACCTGAGATTAATTTACAATCGTACGCCACTTTCTAACTACAGTACCAAGATTTTCCCACAGAAAATATTTCATGTTTTTAGTGCGTAGAAACTATATTCAAGCATGTAAAAAGGCTATTAAACCTATCAAGTAGGAGACAACTAATTAATCCCTTGCTTCTCCTCACATGTAGCATTTTTGTTTAACATTTTAGGCAATTTTGTGGATGTGGAATATCTTTGAACTTAGATTCCCTAATTTTCTGTGTCGAAGAAGGTGCATGCTCAGTCGTGTATTTTTTCAGGGACGACAGTAGAGTTGATTGAGATAGCATGTTCACATCATGTTAGGTTAGAAGATGCTTAATTTTAATTCTGTGCGTTTTGATCTCACTCTTGACGTATGTGGTTTCTCAGGGCAAATTGCATGTTGATAGCTTCAAGGCACAACTTGCCAGCAGGGTGCAGATTGGATAGATGATACTTTCATCTGATGCTTCAGTTTCAAGTCCTCTGGATTTCTTCCCTATGGTTCCCTCCTAGTAAATTCCTTCAATAACGGTCTTCTTGGTATGTTTGTTTGAATGTTTGCTTGGTTTATTCATGAAGAGATTATTTTCCCATTCCCCACTGGTGATTCAGGCAGACTGCTTTTTATTTTGTGATTGAAAGCAATTTGACTATGACTGCCAGGCTCCATGTAGCTCAATGGTTTCTTTGTGGTATATTTGCATCAGCAACAACTTATACTTGGAAAGCTCCGATTATGTAATAAAAAGTTTAAATGTGCTTATCCAAGCGAACTAAGCAAACAAGAGGAGAGATGTAGAAGTGAAGGAAAACATAAATGCAGTCATCTTTTTGAAAGATTATTGGAATCCAAGAGGGTTGCAGTGAAACAAAGTGAATGTGACAGTGGCAGAGGCATGGTTGCTGAAAGGTCAGAAGTTGATTGTGAATTGAAGCGAAGGGGACATGAGCAAGAATCCAAAGTCAAAAGAGCAGAGAGTGAGGAACAGGGGCCGGCAAAGATCTGATTGACAGCACAGAGTCTACGGAGGAAACCGTAAATGAGGATCTAGAAACTGATTTGATGATGATTAGTCAGTAGTTCGGTAAAGTCAGAGGAGAGTACGAGGTGCAACTTAAATTCTTACCAATGTTGAGCTGTAGAAAGTTATGATTGATCCTTGTCTTGAGGTTGGATGGAGTTGGGTAAGAAAGCCTTGATATCACGGCAGGTGGTGATGGTGGAGCGAATGTTCATGTGTTGGCACATGGCTAGAATCTAGTCTAGTAGTTTTAGTTGATGTTACTGTGTTGGCGAACGAGGGCCATATATATTAATATATCTTTAACGTTGAGTTGTGTTTGCCAAATTTTGTGGTTTTCGTTCGTTTCGCAACCCAATGTGCATGCCCTTAGCTGACACAAACTGAAGTGGCCGTCTTCTAGAAAATTGGTAGAATTTAGGCAGTCGCGCAGGACAAGCCTGAGAAACTTAGACACATTGCCTGTAAGCTGTTTGAAAACTTCTGGAGGTAAATACAACTTTCTCTAGCAATAAAACCTGTGATTTTTTGTTTAAAAAATGTAACTATGAAGATAGTCTAGCAGAAAGCCATCTTACAGTTCTGATATTGTTGTGGATCTGTTCAAATAGTCCTAAAGCTATGAAGCTATGAAGTGAAAGCGACTGTTTCATGTCACAGGATGGAGGGACACATGCTGATGACAAACCACTGGGTGTATTGGTGGAATCACTTGCCTAATACTAACTGTACAAGCCATACTCATTACATGTAGGACGGTCCTAAGTGGACAAGCAGTAGGAAGATGGAGTTTAACCAGCTGGGACAAGATAGCTTTACCAACTATATAAATGTAAATTGTTGTTGTTGTTGTTATCTTAATGTTCAAATTCCAGAAAGAAATTCCCACATAGAGGTGGCATATATAGAGCTCTATCTGGTTTGGACACTCTTAAAGCAGTGATGATACATGTGTTCAGAAATGCCGCTGACCAAACAAAAGGTTTCTGATGTAATATTATGCACTTACATTTCCAAGTTTTGAAACGCTGCCATAACGCTTAAATGGGTTAATTGTTGTGTTTTGGTTTAAAAGCCTAATTAACAATTAAGTCAGGTAAATCTATTTAATTGCAATTATACATACAGCACTCATTAATTTCTCAAGAACCTGGCGGTATCAGCTAATGTAAATGGTGTAAATGTTTTAAAAAGTGGAGGTGGTTGGCAGTGTCAAAAATTTCCTTTCACTGTAATTAGCACCAAAAAAAATCTATAAAATGGCTGAATATTTTTCTCTACCTTGCTTTATTTTGCCAGGCTACAGTATGTGAAAGTGGTCACTTTGACGATACAATTTTTCTTTCATGTTCACCCTGCTTGCGTCTCCAACTGATACTGGCATTGTCGGGTTGCCTCCCTGTGAGAGGATTAGACCATCAATTACTGCTCCCCAAAAGCGGATTTGCTGCCCTTTGATGTACCATCTCCCGTTCCTGAAAAATTCTCACCACTTTTACCGTCTCGCTGTTTTCAGACAATATGATTTTTTCGGGACTTTATTTTTACGCGGGCGGGTGGGTGGTTGTGGGGTACGGGGGGGGCATGCTGGAAAATGCTTTATTTATTTTCTGCTTTCAACCCCGTTCCTTTTGTCTGGTGAGCTTCTAAGCCTGGAACTAAGTAGATAAACGCGTAGACTACACGCGAGCCACCAGGAGGCGACAGAGACCGTCCGGGCGCATAGATTCTTCCCGCTGAGTTATTTTTCTCTTCTCTCCTTCACCGCTCGAGCACAGAGCGACTCTGCAGCGTTTGCTCGTCACCCCCTTTGTCTACTAAGGCTCCTAATGGGACTCCCAATGAGCATTTTGTCCTACTTTGTGACGTTGAGTGTTAGAAACGAGGAAGAACTTGCAATCGTATAGTACTTCCTCATTTTGAAATGTCCCAAAGCACGACACCATTTTGTGCTGTCAAATGTCGTGACTATTTTTGAAGGCAAAACGTAGCAATCACATTTGCAGCGGCAAAGTTGCACAAACGGTCATGAAATTAATTGACCAATTTATCTGGAGGAGTTTTGATCAGAGGTGCACCATCACAGTTGAGGGATGTCAACATGATCTTCAATATACAGCCTCATCTTCTGCTAAGAACCACTGTTTTAAGTCAGATCTTTTAGATGGGCTATGGGCTATCCAAGCTAGTCATCTGCTTTTGTTAAAACAAATCATTCCGATGAAGAGCCTTTGTCCAGACCAATAGGTGTGTCTGCACTCCCACTCATTTCAACTGAGCCAAGTCATTTTCCTGACTTCATAGTCTAAGACTCGTACCTACTCAGGAATTTTGTAAATCTTGCCATGTGAGCTTCTTCCAGTTTTTGGTCTAGTTTCTGTTCCAAGTTCCGATGGAATGATTTGATGAACTATTTTCTCGGCTGGAAAGAAAGTTTCCAAGTAAAACATTTTCACATCAAGAAATAAGATGAGGATTAGGAATTTAGCCTTGCATACAGTTTCATTGTGTCCAACTGTAAACATAATTTCTTACTACCCATCATGTTCCAGCGGATGACTCTGGCTAGGAGACACTCTTGAGACTTCCAATGATTTGGATTTATCATGCATTCCTTCTCTGGTCCCGCTGCAAATTCCCTCTCAGTCCCTCCCCACAATTCAAGTCTAGTACACAGGCTTCCTTCTGTTCCATTCATTCATTTGCCAGGAAATATTGAATCAGACTTACTGCTCCCAACAACTCCACACCATATCTACCCAACATTAAAGGAATCAGAGTCTATGACAATCCATTATTTTAAAAAAGGATTGACATTTTTATGTTTTTTTTAAATAGCTGTCTGATACCACTTATACTTTTGCCCACTGAATTTATCTCAACATTGGAGAGGAATTGCTGTGGCGGGGATATGTTACATGGTAAATTAGCAGAAAAGATGGAGTAGAAAACCAGCCTTTTGCGCATGTATGCTGCCTTTTTGTCCCCATTCTAGCTTTTTCCCATCCCATTTCTGCTTACCATTCTCTGGGCATGATCGCAGATATGGTTCCGGCTCCTAGGCCTCTGCCATTCCTAATATGATAAAATAATAATCCCTGCATTTGTTATGGCACCTTATCACGTCTTTGAGACTTCACACAAAAATACTGCCAAGTGAATTCACTGTATATTTTGTGTGCAAGACACAGCAGTCGGCAGTGACCCTGAAACAATTGGGGATTGTGTGACAAAAAAAAATTTCAGGGATTATTACTCCCGGAAAACCAAATCACCATTCGTCTAACAACTGGATTTCCACTTACTGCTAGGTAAACTGAGACATGTGGAGTAAGGAAACTTACCCAACTTTTTGCCCTACCCAGGAATCGAACCAGGTCCTTTTGCTTTCAAGGCGAGTGCTTTGATCGCTAAAGTACAGGACTCCTCAAACGTGATGCACATTGTCAAAATCCTAAATTGAGCAACTTGCCAAACATGTTCTTCTCCCAGACCTTCACTTTGTGCCTTCTCCTGTACTATGCCTGCAATCTCAGCTTTGGTACATTGGCCATCTTTGATGCTCACTCATGTTATGTCACTTTATGTTCTGCTCTTTGTCCCCTCTACCCACCAATATTCTCACTGAATGCGGAATCAACTTGTGTGGGATATCGTTCCATAGATGCCAGGCACCCTCCCTTATCTCACATGACTGTGCTTTCTAGACAGTGAATGAGGCAGGACGAAGCATATGACCTGTCTGTCTTGTACTCATTGGTGGTGACTAGAAAATAGTCGGTGAGATTTTGCTGATTCTTTTTGCTCCTCTTAACTCATAGCCTCGCATGCTGCTTTAGCTGAGAACTGCACAAATGAGAGATTGAATGTGGGATCTTCTTCCTCTCTGAAGGCGAGGTCCACACAAGTCAATGCATATATGTTCTGAGCCACCCTTTGAACTCTGCACTTTTTATTTCAAGAGCACATATGGAATGAAAATCGTAATGTTATGAATATAACACAGGTGGTACCACATCACACGTTCATTGATAGTTAAGGCATTAACCGCTCCTAGGCAAGCTGGAGATGGACTCCTCCCTCTCTTAATACAATTCTCAGTGGCTACATCAGCAAGCCAGCCTCACACATGTTTGGTTTGCATCGGATTGTCTGTTAACTTTATTACTGTCAAGCAGGCAAATGCCTAGATTCCGTGAGTTAAATCCCAGTGGATGGTGTGGCTGGCTTCTTGGCACAGCAGCCTTTGAGATTGGATTCAGGGCAGTACACAATCCATGTGTTAAATATCAGAAGGTCATTGAACTCAATCCATGCCTCCCTTAGCACATTAAGGCATCAAAATTGTTGACCCTCGGCCTTGATTATCTTTTTAGCCCCTCCCCCACCTTAACAATCTTAAATTTTATAGCAAATTTGTTTTATAAGTTATCGCAAGGTATACTTTTCTGACCCTTTATTGTTGCTAAACAGCAAAGAATGTTTGAATTAATCCAAATAAGTACTTCATTTACGTTACGTTCTGCCTCACCCCCTCCTTTTCCATCTTCAGGTCGCTCTTGAAGATCTTTCAAGATTTATTCACTGGCTGGGGCATTGCCATATTTTTGTAAAGAACTGTTTGGACCAGAATGTAGATCGTCCAACATTTCTGTGACCTGCAGTTGCAACAATATGTTTTCCAAAGTAGCTTCATTTGTCAGAATTTCGATCAGTTATCTTTGAAAACGTTTTTGCGGTGGTTTCATTTTGAGAGCGAATTGAAAATGAATATTCTGATATTCCTGATTTAATGTGAGAAGAATCATTTTGGTGTCCTTTAAAGTGAAGAGTATTAAAATTGTAGAATGGTCAATTTGATACTTTTGCACTCAGCTGAAATCTGTCTCTTAAAATTTCTTCCAATGAATGTTACTGAGCGCCTTCATTCTCTCTCAACCTTTGTACCCTCATGAAACAGATGTCTCTGCCTGCCTTAAATGCATGTTAAAGATGCCAATGGCAATATTCAAGAATAGTAAAGAGCTTCTCCTGGTGGCCAACATTTCTTCAGATAAATTGCATTTCATCGACTCACTGTTTGAAAGACTTTGCTGTCGTGTTCGTTTTCAGAAACGAGGCACGACATATGACTATAATTACTGTAAATCATTATTAAGATGTTTTGACATACGAGACAAACCAAAAAACAAACAAATTGCATATATATAGCGCCTTTTATGTTGAGAGGACATCCCAAGATGTGGACAGTCAAGGATTGGCACCCAAGCTAGAGGTTATGGCCGAGACAATAAAAATACAGTACTTACTAATCTACACTTCTTGAATCTCAGGTATCTACCAAATCAAAGTAAAATCATGCAACATTTATTTTGGATTATTGTCCATTATTGCTGTGATGGAGACAGCTGGATATCCTCTGCTACCCTGAGCTGTCATCAGTGAGCGCAGACCTTCATTTTATTTTCCCTGGGCAGCAGTTCAATTTGAGCTTTCAGAGATGAAAGAACTGCTTTAAAAGGAGTATCTGCCAAATTCACCCAAGCTGTTACACTTGTATATTTTAATTAATGGTTTCTTTCTCTGTAATTTAGTTGATAATTTAGGAATGCGCTGATCTTTAAAGTGACTGTGTAATCACAATGGATATGTAGTAACACAATTAAAAAAAGAACATACGTGCCACACTCATCATTTGAGAGTCAAGTATTGCGAATGCTGTAATCACGTTCGTTGCCAGAGTAAATGCCCCACTTCACAGTATGTACTGTATTTCAAAGTAAATTCTCAGGTGTCTTGTAGCTGTGACATTGAGAATGGTGTGGATTCCGTTCAAAGAGAAGTACAGCCAAACACGGGGGTTACGTTCCTGGAAAACAGCGTACTCTGTAAAATCGCGTTTGGTAAACTTAACAAGCAATGGGAAAAAAAAAGGGGGGGTTAGGGGAATCCATCCACAGGCTATTTATCTCAAGCCTCCATGCACACCCGACCAACGCAAGGTGCGTACTGAGGCGGGCTACAGCCGGCTGGCCCGCTCTCCCCGCTCGGCACTCTGCTGGCGTCCTCCCAAATGCGCATGCGTGAAGGGCCAGCCATCGCGTATGCTCAAATTTTTATTCGCGTTTCGCCAAAAAGTGCCGCGTTTATTTCTTCGCGGATGGTTGAATTCACAACCCAGAAAGTCACGTTCGGCGAGCCGCCCGATTATCCGGCAGGCGCTTTAACCGGCATTGGCCAGGTCCTGCGGGTGCCGGATAAACAGACTTTTACTGTACTAGCTTATAGTGGGACACTTATGGTACATTCTGTCTTATAAATTGGATATCCGTTTTTTATTCTTATGGTGATATTTACTGTAAGCAATTTGGTGAGACATAGTAAGTACAGTATTGTCGCTAAAGTACTACCTTTAATAAGTGCTGCTTTATAGTGAAGTACTATAAGTAAGTCTTATAGTGAGCCACGCATTGTGCTGTTGCATCGTGAGACACCTATAGTAAGGTGAGACAATTACCTTAAATACTGCCTTGCCTCATTCAAAGCTCAGGAAAGGCACCTTACTGATAAGAGCTGCTATACAATCAAATTATGCCCCGACTGGCAGGCGCTGAGGAAAGCTAATTAGTTCACAATGGCCCTCAGCTTCACAGTTCCTTTTAGACTCATTTGGAGTTTTATATCTGATCTTTCCAATTGAGTACAATTAAACTCCCGTTGATCCATACCTTACTACAGCTTCATAATAATAATCCTTGCATTTGATTTGTAGCTCAGCGGTTAGAGTACTCGCCTCGCATAATGAGAGATCCTGGGTTTGATTCCCAGTAAGTTTCCTTACTCCACACGCTCCTGTTTACCTAGCACTAAGTATGAACCCGGTTGTTAGTCGATTGACGGATTACTTTTCTGGGGGTAATAATTCCTTCAAGAAAAAAAAATTGGTCATTTCAATCGCCGACTGTTTTGGGGGACTCTGATGTACACAATTGGCTACCACGTTTAGCCCACAAAATATACAGTCGATTCACTTTACAGTATATTCTGTGAAGCGCTTTGAGACATCTCAAAAGCGTGATAAATGTAATACAGGTAGACCCCGCTTAACGCAGGGGTTGGGGACTTTAACACCCTTCTTTAAGCGAACATTTTGTTAAGCGAGAGTTTAACTGTATTACTGTATTTGGCCGCAGCCAAAGCGCCGCCCCGACCCGAGCCTCCCCGCTAACACCAGCTTAGTTCCTAGCGGTTCCTGGCGCTAACATTTTGGGTGTACAGGTTGAGCAGCCAAAAGTCCGGAATTCCGGAATCCGGAATGTGACAAAAATTGCAGGAATAAAAACGCCAATCCTACCTGCTCCAGGCCAGGTCTGCACAGTCACCACACTGAAATATCACAACCTGGGCACAGGCATTTCCGGACTTGTGACACACTTCTTTCTTCCTCCCCCTCTCTTTCTCTCTATCCCTCTCCTTCTCTTTCTCTCTACCCCCCCACTTCTCTATCTCTCTACCCCCCCGCCTCTTTTTCTCTCTAGCCCCCATCCTCTCTATCTCTCTAACCCCTCCCTCCTCTCTTTCTCTCTAACCCCCTCCTCTCTCTCTCTATCCCCCCCATCTCTCTATCCCCCACCTCATCTCTATCGCCCTCCCCTCTATCCCCCCTCCCCTCCCTCTCTATCCCCCCTAACTCTATCCCCTCCACCTCTCCGTCTCTCTTTCCCCCCACCCCCCCATCTCGATTTACTATTATTGAAGCCACGAAGCATCCTGCCGCTTAAGCTCCTCCCATATGGGAGGGGCTGCACTGCACTGCTTAACTGAGGCACGCTAAAGACTGAGTGTGCGTTGCTGGGGCAACCAGAGAGAAGCTGCGCACGAGAAGCCCGCGAGATTTAAAGCGTGTGTAAACATTCGTTATAGCGAAAGCAGCCTTTGTTAAGTGGAGATGTGGTACAAATAGAAACCCTCGTTATAGTGAAGTTTCGGTAACCGGGCATTTGATAAGCGGGGTCTACCTGTATATCAAATACAAGAATTATTATAATTTTCCTGTCTGATTACTGGCCCAGGGAATTACACTGATACGTTATATCTGATGTGGTGACGACCCATTTAAGTGTCAAGAGGTTCGATGTTTATTTTTTGGTTTACAAGGCTTGGTATGTACTATACAGAATGTTGGCTAAGAGGGAATTCACAATTTGTGGCTTGTCACGCTGAGTTGGGCCAAGCAGATGAAGGAAATGTATTGTGAAGTAAACACCATCTGAAACAAGTACACGCATGCAAGCAGAGAAAGTACAGGATTAAAACGATCTGTTTTATTCCACATTCAGATTCACTCGATTAATTGTAACTCCTAATACAGCTGCGGATGAAACATCTCTGTCTGGAGAGTTTCTGTTCATGTTAAAAAAAGCTTAAAAGTGTTGTGTTTTATTCCCTGTGTCAGCATGAATCCAAGCGTCAAAATGAGAGCACACTCGACGGATTTTTCTTCTTCTTGTGATTTGGGTGTTGGGAAAGCATTACCAAGCACCATCTGGAAATGGTAGCACAAATAGCACTTTCGTGATAGAAAAACGGCATAAAGTCCGTGGCCACCAGGGAAACCCATGTGCTTCAGGCAGACGACCAGAAACTTGATTCTCAGGCAGATTTGGGAAAAAAACAAAGATCTTGCAGGTTGCCATGATGTACATAAGATTGTATAGAGGAGAGGGGTTTCTCTGGTGGGTTCTCTCGTGTCAGTCTGACTCTGTTGGTGGAACACTCGCCCTTGAAGCTAGATGGTTGGAAGTTGAAGTCTCATCTCAACACTTTGAGCTCATAGTTCCTGTGCAGTGTTGTGGGAGTGCTGCATTCTTGGAGGGATGGGGTGCTGTATTCTTGGAGGGATGGGGTGCTGTATTCTTGGAGGGATGATATCCCATCCCTTCGGATGGGATAGTAAACCAAGTCTGGTTTTTCAGGTGGATGTAAAAGATTCCACAACTATACATGAAAAGAGAAGAGAGTTTCTCTTGCTACCTTGGCCAACAATCTTCCAAATAGTATCGGTCATTCACTTGATAGCTGTTTGTTTGTGGGATATTGCTGAGCACCCGTTGGCTGCTATATTTGTCTACATGTACACAATCACTACAACTAACTGGATAAAAAAATGTGAAGCACTTTGATTTCATTTACGCTGTGGTATTCCCAATGGCATTGTTGTTTAACTTGTAGAAAATCAATTTCATGCACATAGCTCTCCTATTCAAAAGAGAATGGAATTCAAGGCACTATGAAGGGATTAAATGGTTCAGTGAATAAAAACATAATTTCTGGAGCCATGATCTAAAACAGTCCAGATATATAGGATGAACATCTGTTCTGTCAGCTGCAAGGTATCTGCATAAAATATTAAATGTAGCCTCAATCCAGGGCTGACGGATATGGGTTCACAAGACTGGCAATCCCACTCTGAAAGGTCAGAGAGAGGTGTGATGCGAATGTTTTCTACCAGATGTGGATTGCAATTAATTTGCGATTCAAAAACACTGGACACCGAAAGGGTTTTGTTCTAGAGCAAAGACATTCGTTCTCTTCGCTTGCCGATTTCACTCACTTTCCACACATTCAGACACAAAAATATATACTTTCACGCACACAAAAGAAAACACACACCTAAACATACAAAAATATACACGTGCGCAAAAAACGAACATTGTGCACGCAACATTATACACATACATACACAAAGACATGGACACACACACACAAAGCAGATGGGAAACACATGAACATGCACACATATAAAGCAGGTGAGAAACACTTGTCTCCATTCCATGTATCAACATTGTCATTATTATTACTTTCCCAGAGGACAAGGAAGCTGTTCCTCTTTCTTTGCCGCTGCTGATCTAACCCTACCCTCCAGGAAGTACAACAGAACACCCTGGAGTGCTGCACACCGGGCGCTTTCTTCCAAATGTAAGCTGTTGTGACTGTGCATTTTATACGCAAATGAGGCAGTCAATTTGTACACAGTAATGAGCTACAAACAGCCACGAGGTGAATGAGAACTTGAATCCACAAACTTCTGATTTAGAGGCAAGAATCTTACCATCCGAGTTAGAATGACACTAATTTTGGGTGTTTGTGCATGCGGAAAACACCACTGCATTTATTTACAAGCATCACCTGGAAGAGTAAGAAGCTGATAATAATAATACTTAATTAATAATAATATAATAATAATAATAATAATCTTTGCATTTGATGTAGCACCTTTCGTGTTGGGAGGAGATCTCAAAGTGCTTCACAGGATATTCTGTGGTGTGCTTTGAGATATTCTGACTATGTATTTTGTAGATCAATTTGTTGTATCATTAGCTAGTTTTTGCAGCTTTTCTGCAAATATACTCTATATAATAATAATCTATACATTCGATGTAGCGTTTTTGACGTCTTCTAGACATCTCAAAGTGCTTCACAGAATATACTGTAAAGTTAATGGACGATATATTTTGTGGGCAGAATACCAGTGTCCCACAAATAGCCGTGGATTGAGTGATCAATCTATTATTTTTTTGGAAATAATTATTACCCCCCGGAAGAGTCACCCACCAATCAAATACCAACCGGGTTTCTACTCACAGCTGGGTAAACAGACATGTGTGGAGTAAGCAAACTTGCCCAACATTTCGCCCTGCCAGGAAACAAAATCTGGTCTCTCGTTTGCGAGGCGAGCGCTCTAACCACTGAGCTACAGGACTCCACAAAGCATGTGGTAATAAATTATGATGTGAAATGTGGCAGCGGCTACAATAAGAGCTCCTGTAGGTGTCCCAGCATTCGATCAGGCCCCAACCCAGCAGAGCAGCCACATGCAAACAAATTGTACAATAATATATTTACACCCTCCAGAATCACAACGCAGAAGCCACACATAATGTTACCTCTACCACATTTTGAGTTTAAGGTGACTGGTTTTGTTGGATTTAATGAAACAGACTCAGGGTACAGGGTGAAGCGGTGATGAGGTGAATGGAAAGCAGTCGAAAGATGAGGAGAGAGGGAGAGCATATGTATCGCGTTCAGACCAAATTAAGTGACAGAGGGTGGCAGAGGTGTTGCATACCAGATGTGAAGGGATTAAAGTGATTTCCTGGAAGGTCAGGACGTCATATGGCGACCAGATTCATGAGCTAATTGGCTGACTGTTGACACCTCTGTGAGGTGTGATTTGCTTTTGTGTTTGAGGAAGAAATGAGTCAAATCTACAGTCCCTGGGTGCTCAAGAGGCACTTTACAACATTTATAAAGCACTCTTCATGTAGCGTAACTTCTCAAAGCACTTCACGATGGTGGGGCAGACACTGAACGAGCGAGATGACTAAAGGCGGAGTCGAAAGATTGTTATTAAACAAGATTGTTATTAAGGCAGGACTTGAAGACAGTGCAAAAGGGGCGAGACAGAGGATTAGATGGGGGTAGTTCCAGCAATTAGGAGGTTCCCTCTGAAATGGCGACAGGGAAAGGGCGGAGAACTGAAGGAGTTCCACGTTAGCTGAGCTAAAGAGGAGAATAGGAACAGTGTGGGGAAGAAGAATATCAAAAAGCTGCTATGGTCTGGAGCGCTAAACCCATATTCTTATAAGGTTAGTGGGATCTAATGATTATCCTTAATTTAATGTTGCAACATTCTCCTCGGGAGGATTTCTCAAAGCACTTCACCGGATTTTGCACTGAAGGATAAAGACTGTGTATTTGTAGGGAATTGATATAGTTATTTCAGTAACTAGGGAGTGCAGTATTTTTGTGATTGTGTGACAATAAATTACCATACAAAATTGATTATGATATACTATTATATAAAGGAATAAGTAGACTTACCCACAAATTAATACTCGTACAATAATGGTTATTTAGCATAGCATCTGTCATTTTGAAACATCGCATCTGCAAGTGGAATTCGAGAGAAACATCTTTTTTCTTTTCAAAAAGGGAACAGTATCATGGAATCTTCAATGTCACTTGAACAGACAGAGGATGCAGTTCTTTCCTCAGCATTGAAACAAAGCTTCTGCCCACACAATGATCTGAAAAACATATTTCACCTTGTGTATCTGTGTGCAGATACAATGCACTGAATTTCTTTAAAATGGCAGCCCAATGATGCAATAATAATAAATAGTAATTCTTGCATTTGCTGCTGCGCTTTTCACGTCTTCTAGATGTTTCAAAGCGCTTCACAGAATATACCGTGAAGTGAATTGACTGTATATTTTGTGGGCGGAATGCGGCAGCCAATTGCGCACAGCAGTGTCCCCACAAACAGTCGTAATTGAAATGACCAATTTATTGTTTTATATTTAGCGATTCTTTTCAGGTGTGTGGAGTAAGAAAATTTGCCCAAGGTCTCACTCTGCTTGGAATCGAACCCAGGTCTCTCGCTTGTAAACCGTGTGCTCTGATAACTGAGTTGCAGGACTCTGCTTGTGGAGTGGATGGAGCTCAAATTTACAGATCAGCAGTTCGCGAGTTTGAATCCTGGGTTGTACAATTTTTGTGGTCTCAGATGGGGATTAAATTGGACCCAGTGAGTCTTAGATTAGGAAGGGGAAAACGTCACTTCATAGCACCTTTTTCTTGACAGTTTGTGTGTCACAGTAGGTGGGAAGAGGTCAGGCTTGGTTTTGACTTTCTACAGCAACAAAATTATATATTTGCAGTCATCCGACTTGCTAACATTCACGAATACGACTCACACATGAACAGTGATGACTTAGGCAACCAGTACCCAAGCATTGGAGATCATGAGGGGAGACCAGGAGCAATTATAAATTGACTTTTTAAAAATTCTTCACGAGATGAGGCATTTGTCTAAAATTCAGTAACTCACACATTATGGTTCTGTAGACTGCTCTCCATTCAAGTACCCAAGTGTCTATTTGTGCCTCCCAAGCAGGGGGAGAATTCCAACTGAACCCAATCCAATTCACACTCAATGTACTCATACCCATATTTTCCTTTGGGGTGCAGGGGTTAACACACAGGAGCAATCCAGTGCCTGACATTGGCTGATTTCACATTCCTGGACAATTGGCTAATTTTCGTGTTCCAAGGACATCCCTTGGCTTCCGTCATGTGTGTACGGAGTCAGTCTGCTTTGGATGTTCTTGAGTACAGTTTGGTTTTACGCATACGTCAAGCCATGTGGGTGGTCCAAAAAACATCTGAAGTCGAGGTTGCATGTCAGAACATCAGTGCTTAACTACAACCCATTGACATTTCCACATTAAAATCAATTTATCCAACCTGAAGTCTCAGACCTGTTTTTAGGTGCCCCTTTTATCGTGGATCAGCGGCAGGCAAACCTCATCCTTTTCCTTAGAAAAATATAATTTGTAATATGCACCGTCCTGTGTAAGTTGCAGCATTGTACATACGTGAGAGAACAGATGTTTTAGTCAGGAACACTGCTGTTTTGAAGGAACCCAAGGTAGTTTTAACCCCGGTAAGGAGCTGATTTTGATAAAATTGGAAAGCCCATGTGTCAAAACAATATTCTTAGGCAGCTTGAAAGTGTCTTTCAAATCATATCCTGCATACCAAGTTTTATTTAAATGTAATAAATAGAGAAAACTTCACATTTCCAAGTGTTTTGGGGAAACATAATCAGGCATATATTCCACCTTTTTACATTAACGTTGTCGAGGTCAAGTGATTTGATGTTTTATGAAGAAGTATAATTAGTTGGATTGCAGCTCCATTGAAATGAGGAGAGCAGTATTTTTTACAGCAGGACGTGCTTAGAGAGGCTGTTGAAGAGCAGTTACTTTATTCTACCTCACAAACCGCCAGCAATACATCTCCACAAACGGCTTGTCCTCCCGCTCTTACCCAGTTACCTGTGGGGTACCCCAGGGATCCATCCTTGACCCCCTCCTCTTCCTCATCAATACGCTCCCACTTGGGGACGTCATCCGCAGACATGGGGCTCACTTCCACATTTACGCGGATCACACCCAACTCTATTTCTCCACTTCACTTTGCGACCCCCAGTCCCCTGATGTTCTGCCAGCCGCCTGTCAGACATCAGGAGCTGAATGAGAGCAAATTTCTTGCAGCTGAATGTTGACAGGACAGAGGCCATACTCTGGCTCTCGTCAACGTCTCCATTCACACGGCTCTCACCTCCACCACCTTCCCAGCCTGGCCCCTAAAACTCTCCCAACCTGTGCGCAACCTTGGTGTCAGGTTCAACCCCCAACTGTCCTTCCTCCCCAACATCCGGTCCCTCACCAGCACCGCCTTCCTCCACCTCCGACGGATCACCCATCTCCAGCAATACCTCACCCCAAAAGCCGCTGAAACCCTGGTCCAGGCCTTCGTCACCTCACGGTTGGACTATTCCAATGCCCTCCTCGCCGGTCTCCCCTCCACCACAATCCACAAAATCCAACTCATTCAAAACTCTACCGTTCGTATACTCACCCGCACCAAACTTCGCTCCCCCATTACCCCAGTCCTTGCCAGACTTCACTGGCTCCCTGTCCCAGAGAGGATCGACTTCAAGATCCTCACCCTTGTCTTCAAATCCCTCCACTCCTCTGCACCCCCCTATCCCTCTGACCTCCTCTCTCCTTAAACCAGCTCCCGTTGCCTTCGCTCCTCTGGGTCTGGCCTCCTGCATGTCCCCCCGAATCCTCCGCTCCACCCTCGGCGGCCGTGCCTTCAGCTGCTCCCCCCCGAGGCTCTGGAATTCCCTTCCTCACTACCTTCACCTCGCCCACTCTTTTCTTAGCTTCAGGTCACAGCTAAAGACCTTTCTCTTCGACCGAGCTTTTGGTCACCTTTCTACCCCTGCCCCTGGCTCGTTCCCAGGATCCATTATTGTGAAGCGCTCTGAGACGCCGTTCGGCGAGGAGGGCGCGATATAAATTGAAGTTGTAGTTGTTGTTGTTGCTGTTATTCACCAAGGCAGGGCCTGTCACTCGCGATAAGATTGGTTTGACAGTTTGGGCTTTCATAATCCCGTGGTTGCGATCGTAGCTGTGGAGATTTTATGTCATGCTTTTGAAGAGTATCGTAATTCAGAGCGACGTTACAGCTGTGATGTGCATGCGCTGGATGAAACTTTTTCCTTACTCTACTGAGCAAGAGGATTTCAGCTTAAGGTCATGATCAGGCAGTATATCTGGATCCTGCGACGTTTACACTGCAGTTGCTAACCCCCTCTTGTTTCTCCTCAGTAGTACGGCATCTACAAATCAATAGTGTGAGAAATGCCGATCAATGATCGTCCAGGACACTTCTGTCCAATCGGTGTGTTGCAGAAACTGGACAACATGTTTCCCTCTCTCACTCTCTTCACCCCCCCCCCCCCCCCCCTACACACACACACAGAGACACTTCCTATCTCTTTTGTCTCTTTGGAGAGTTTCTATTACATCAGAATCCTGCATTGCTTTATCGAACAAAAAACAAAAGGCTTCACACTGACATCCTGATTTGAAAACACACTGTCAGCGTTTCAGTTGTGGAATGCTTAAAAACACACCCATAGCAACACCTGACTACAGTTTCCTGGTTCGTCTTGCACACTCTTACTTTTTTCAACATTGATGAGCCCATTGATATAGCGCTGTGGAAGTTAGCCCTTCGGCTGGGTTATTCAAGAAACGAGAGGGCAGTGCTGCAGTGCTGAGCGTATGGCATATGAAAGTCTCTCCTAACGCACACTCCGTTGAAGGTTGTGGTTACTTCTTGGTTCCAGTCCCAGAACACATAATAGTCAAACCCCAGCAATGTGTTCATCGTACTCTTTTGCGTGCTTAAAGATAATTTTTCAGGTGGTTTTCATACTACTAAGAATATTCCATGCATTTGATATAGCATCTAATCACATTGTTGAGATATTTCAAATTGCTTCACCAAATATATTTAAAGTGCATTGTGTATTTTGTGGGTGAAACATAGCAGCCAATTGCACACAGCAGTGTCCCACAATCAGGTGTGGATTGAGTGATCCACGTCAAAAATGACCACTGAGGTTATTTTACACCTTCCGATCACAAGAGGTTCAGAAGTAGGAAATAGCTTTGGCCCATTTGCTCTCATGCATCCACAATATCCGCCCTGCCATGGTTCCATCGCAGCACCCAACTGGTTTTGGAATCAGTCAGTTAGACAATCTGTGGGCCAAGCTTGGTAAATCAGTGATTTTTTTCTAAAGAGGATCATGGTTCTGATCCATCAGATGCATCCCAAAATGTTGACCATTTCTTTGTTCAGATGAACAAAGAAATGTTCATCTGGTCTGAGCTACATTTACTGGTCCACGTTTGTAGGTGATTTATAATTAGACTTGTAACATCTTGCGAAACTGTCTCTGAAGGATGGAGTCTGGTTCAACAACAACAATTGTTGCTGCCCACCCAGGAAGAAGAGTTACCTGGTGGGGAAGGATCCAGAGGGCAGATCTGTATCATGCAATGTACACTGGCAAAATTGTGTGTGGGTATGGGTGGGGGGAGGGGAGGGACAAGAGGGGTGGGTGAGAAGGGAGTTGGAATTTCAATAAATGCAGTGAATTACTGTCCTTTTTTTGTTAAAGAAGTTAGTTATGCATATCAAGCAGATGATGGAAAAGTAAGTTTTCAGTCTGGAAAGGAGGCAGTTAAAGTACATACAACATATTATAGATACGTATAAATAAATAGATATGTATAAATACATAACATATTATAGCACAATATAGGGTGGGAAAAATGCAGACTATTATTTCAAATCAAATAGGACCAGACGACATAAATGGAAATGAGTGAAAATTGAATTTGAAACAGATGTCAGGAAAAACATATTTATTAAAAGAGTGATAAATGTTTGGAGTAACCTGTGTTGCAAGATAATAGAGGCCAAAACATTGAGGTTATTAAAAGCACAGTTTTGCAATGCCATAATGAGGGAATCTGGTGTCAAACGGGCAGACATTCCAGTGCAGTCCTGAGGGAGTGTTGCATTACCAGTGGTGCTGTCTTTCAGATGAAGACAATAAACTGAGATGCTTATTCTCGATAGGATCATCAAGATCCTTTGACACTATTTGAAAGGATAGGAACAGTGCTCCCAGTTTAATAAAGAGTCTTTCACTTTATGACTGTTTGTGGGACCATCGCTGATGGAAATAGCTGCCCTGTTTGCCAACAAAAACACCAATTACTTGTGTGGTACTTTCAAAGTGATAAGGCACCATAAAAAATGCAAGTTCTTTCTTTGCTGGAGGCATTCACTTGGCTGGGGTGAATGGCTTTCCCAATCTCTTAACTTTCTTTTGTGTTCTTAACTCCAGATTTCTTTGAAATTGTAGCCGGTGGAGGTGACATCACGATTTAGTGACAAAAGGCTACTCAGAGTTGTTCCTCTGCCATCAATAGCTCCTTTCACAAGTGGAGGACGTGGAACTGCGTTTAACTTGGGGCAAATTTGCTTAATTAGTGTTGGGAATTAGATGCTGGAGGGAGATTCCAGCATTGAACTGGAAGATGGTGTTTCCCTTTTAAAACGGGCATGGTTCAACCATTAGTTTACAGTAAAACTAAAGACAAGAGAGAGAAAAAAAAACATGTTTTTAAAAGTGCCAGAACGTTTAGTACAAGATGTTATGCAAAAGGTTTAGAAAATGAATTGGTGTCAGCCTGGCTCGATTGATAGAAATCTTGCCTCAGAGTCAGAGGAAAGCTTCATATTGGGTATTTGAGCTCCTTGCCTCGGCTGACTTTCCAGTGCAGTTTCTGGGGGGAACATTTCATTTTTGGAGGTACCGTCCTTTGGATAAGATGTTGAACCAAGGTCCTGTCTTCCTGAAGGTGGGCTTCAAAGTGTCTGTTGCGCTATTCAAAAAAGAGAGGGGAGTTGAATTTCATAGAATCATAGAATCATAGAATTTTACGGCACAAAAGGAGGCCATTCGGCCCATCTAGTCTGTGCCGTAATTTCCTTACTGACAAACCCCAGGTGAATTGGTCATTCATTTCATGTTGTTTGTGGGTCATTGCATGTGCAAATTGTCTGCCTTGGAAATGTGTCACAGTACTTTACAGGAAGTTTGTGAAGGGTTTGAGAAGTTTCAACATCTGATTAGGTGCTGCAAAAAATACAAGGATTGTTATACTTTAATGCACCAATTAACACACAGCGTCGATATGACAAAGTTGCTGAACATAGGTTGGTAAATAGCTTTTAAGAAAAATACTGTAATGGCTGCCAATTTTGCCTATACATACAGTCACTATACTTGATAGCAATTACCTGCGAACCATGTTTCATCATTATAGGCTCTGTATTAAATGCAAGGATTATTACAAACAGATATTTCCTCTTCTTCATTTTACAACTTGTATAGCCACAGCCCTTGTTGCTTGGGAGTGGTTTCTACTTTGGTCTGCAACTTAGAAGAATGCTGATGAAGCTGGTGATCGGCCACAATTGAAACCATAAAGTTGTATACATACTTCAGTGTTGTTCTTTCCAAGCTTGTGAGCGTATAAAATTTGGTGATGGGAACAGTAGGCTACAGGAAAATAGGCTTGTGAGAAAACAAAGCATTCTAACCCACTCACCCATTGATCTAATGAGTTCCATTCTCCTAGTGTCACTGTGAATAATGTCCCAGTTCATTCACTATCGTTCGATAGGGTCATTATCACTGTCATTCTATAAGGTCTAATTTGTCCTAGTTTTTAATGGATTCTTTAATAACGCTCCTATCCTCTGCTGACATTGATGCATGTTGGAATGTTTGCACAGATGCCAGCCATCTCTAATACCTTGCTTGATTGATAATGAGTTAGCTTAAACAGTAACCATTTTCCATGTAAGGGCATCATCTCAAGGCTCTATCCTTGTCCTTCCTGATGTCCCCACACCACTATTTCTGGTAGTCTGTGGTCATCCTGATTCTGTGGCTTAATTTCCTCTTGATCAGTGAACTTTCCAGCCAAGCTATTGAGGAGCTTGAGCTTTTGCTTACATACAATGTGCAAATCAGCAACAATAACAAAATTGCACTTGGTTGTAAAGTGCCTTTCACGTCAGGAAGAATGTCCAGTGGACCCAACATGAAATCAGTGGACATGTGGAACAGGCCCCAAATCAATAGTGTGGAAGACTGGGTGCTGAATAGTGATCACAAGGGCAGGTGGCTGTGTCAATGTTATATTGTTCTTGGTCTCCGAACACTTGGGGAATTTGCAGCTATTCTGTAGTTGTCCCCATTGATACTGGCCAATTCTGTGTATTCCAAGGATTCAGTTTGGATTGTGTTTGTTTGGCTTAGTCACCATACTAACCACCACAAACAACAACAAAATGACACTCGTGTAGCGCCTTTCACATAAGGAGGAGTCGCAGGGTGCACTTACTCACAGAGCCATCGAGGAAGCATCCTGTTAGCCACAGATTTCGGGTTTTGGTGGCTCAGATATCAGGTACTCAAAAAACCTAAGCAACGAATGTTCCCACAGGTTTGTGATCTACCAACAAAACGAATATGGTCTCAAGCACTCCAGCGGAACCTGGCTTTTTATATCCTTTACTGCACTTTGGTTGCACAAAATATACTTTGAATTTAGCAAAAATTGATCTCATTAGTGTTTCGCTGTTGTAATGTGCACTAGAGCAGTTGATTTCCAGTCAATCAGACCGAAATGTATTTGAAATTGAAAGCTTTGGCAGTCTTACAAGGCTAAAAGTGTGGTCTGAGCAGAGAAGATAGTTGATATTAATTCATATCTAAATTAACTTCTGTGTTCCATGAAAATGTCCTGTCTAAGAGTCATTACCCCCTACTGTTTAAGCCCATTTTCAAAAGCACATTTTGCAGATGTAACAAAGTCATTGCCGCATCCTTACGCCAAAATAAATGGACTGACTGCACACGGCTGCCAATTGTCGGTGATAAATATTCTTGTCTTCCTTTGTTCTGTGCAGCTTTCCCTCAGAGATTCTCGTTCAACCAGAATCCAATTCAGTTATTATTCATTTCAATCGGATGTCTACATTCCATCAAATGGAGGACAATGCACTCCTCTGCTTGAGAAAAATGAGAACAGCACCGATTGATATTGAAGAAAGCCGTCTGTTGTGGAATAAACTGAAGCTGTGTTGATGGCCGCTCGTTTGCCAGTCCCCAGTCACTCTCCCTCTAGGGTAAACTTTAAGTGCTCTGACACACTGTCCGGGTGTGGAGGGTGCTCTGACAATGGAGCTGCGATTATAAGCTAATTTTTTTGTGGGGAGGATATCATAGAACAAAGCCATACCTGGCAATAGCGCAGCGCACTGAACTATACTGAGAAGGGTCAGCGTACTGCGCAACCATGAGTGACCCTATCAATCTACGATCATCACTCTTAATCATTGTTGAATCCTGCTACTCTCTGATCATCAATGGAAACTTTCTCTTCCATCATCCTTCCCATTCTGATTCATTTTGAGCACATGTGGAAACCCTGAGGCAGATTTTAAAGCATCTTTTATCAAAATGCCCAGAGGATTGTTTATGGGGATGGGGGGAAAAAAAAACTCACTTTGTATTTAAACCGTTGATGCTATTTTATCTCAACTTCAAGATAGTTGAAGATGTCAGGAAAAGTTCAGTAACATGATTCGTGGGCTGTTTTTCAGGGAGTTCTCTTTGATTTACATTTTTAACATAACTTTGTAGAAGGAAGTTTGTGAGGCTGATGGTGAAATATCTGCAAGCGTGAGGTTGGTTGTCTTTCAGAATAGCTTCCAGGAGGATGAGAAGGGCTTAATAACTGGATAGGACACTTCCAACTCATGAAAAATATATACAGGTATTTTCCTTCTACATTCAAACACTCAGTATCACTGCTGCTCAGTCAGAACTGCCCACAAAGCATAATCCTCAGAAAATAGGAACAAACTGTCTCAACAAGTGGTTTAGTGAGTGTGATATTTGAGTGCTGCTGTGTTTGCTCAGTAGAGATGCCAGACTGCTCTCTCAGTCACGATTTTTCAGCGTGTGAAGCAGAGATTCTCAGAAGGAGTCTGTCTGAAACAACTGAAAGCTCTTTATCAAATAAGTGTCTGACATCTGTAAAAAATACCACACAACGCCGTAGAGGGAGAAAACCGATGCAGGTTTCGGCTGTTACTTTCCTTCGCACAATCAGTTATAGTTTCTGTGAGAGTAGGTGAGAAAACAAATTAAGAAGTTCATTGGAGTAAAACAGAGTAGGAGCTCTCTGCTAACAGGGAGTACGGAAGTCCTAAGCAGTCAAAATTGTCAGAATGTATTATCATTCCAGCGCGAGGCGGCCAGGAGAAGCAAGCTTCACTCCAGGGAGAGCTATTGACTACCTTCAATTGCATTTGATCAATGTGATGACGATCACTGATGGTAATATTGTATGCCACAATTTTGACCCCTGCACTTGTAGCCATCCAGTCAGACTGTATTGAGCCGGCTGTGTTTTTCTCCCACAGACAAATGGCTTGCCAGGAGTCACTGCCTAGGCTCAGACATATAGAATAGCTGTTTAAATGAGGTACAGCCCAGAGGCTTCGTGGCAGTGCACCGTAGCATATGTTGCTACCTTACAGTGAGTAGGAAAATTAAAAAAAATTGCATAAAAAAAGTAATGATTAAATGTACTTTTTTTTACTTCAGGATGGATGACATCCAGATGTATTGCAATGGTCCTTTTCCGGTATTGTACATTCCTGTGTGTAATTATTGGATTATCAATTTTGAAACCTGTTGTTGGGAATATTCTTTTATGATTGACGAGTATATATTTCCACAGCCTGCCCCCAAAGGTCACCTGGGTATGAGGGCTCTTTCTAACCTTGTTCAAGGAAGCTGATGCAGATTGACAGTTTCACAGCACGTACCTGCCTCAGCAGATGTTGCTATCATCTTTCCACTCTGTACTTCGTGTGCAAATTGGGAGCGTAATGCCAGATTCATGGATTCCACATCTTGTAAAAGCACGCAGACAAGTTTGAGTAATCATTCCGTAATGACAGAAATATGCAAGCGCTGGAAAGCAGGAGTGGTTGGGATTGTTTGGCTGTGGGTAGCTGCAGACACACTTTGGTGTCTAAGGTTGCGGATTTGCTGCAGCAGAGGCAGCTTTGGTTTTAAATGGAGCCGCTCCAGCTGAGGTTTTGTCCTGTTGCTGCACTTACTGTGAACATCTGTTTCCTGAAGGAAAATGGTTCTCATTTGGCATTAAAGAGGTTCAATATGGCATGACGAATGAGGCAGCCAGCGGCAGAGATGGGGAGGGTTCCTTTCCTACCGAATACCGTCGGCCCACTCACTGCACATATGGCTGCTGTGTTCGCTGCCCATCTGCACAGTGTTTGGAATGAGGAGTTACGAGCCATTCCTTTAAACATCTCATTTAGCAAGCAATTTACTGCAATCGAAGTGTACCATTTGTTTGTGGCAATCGGAGCTCGTCTTAAAAGATCTGCAGCAGGGAGCCAGGAAGAGGAAAAGAATACACAGCTTGTTTACAATACAAAGGAAATCGAGATGGTTTAGGGTGTTTTCAATCATTCACCATATTGGTGGAATCAGAAATTGAACCTTCCCATTCTCCCAACCCCTAAAAGCAAATCTGCAAATAATCATAAAGAACAGAAGGAACCATGTTTTTCTTTCAGTCTGTGCTGAGTTAGCTGATCTGAGTGCAAGAAGCAATTTGGCTCAATTGGGGAGCATGATAAAAGTCTTGGGGGCTTTGCTGAGAAGGTCAGATCATGTTCTCACTCCTGATGCTAGGTGCTATTTAGCAACATACTTTCAATTATCTAGAAAGATTCCACGTGGAAACAGTCCCAACCAATCCCTTCTTCCCGTTCTGTTCCCGTAGGCTCGAGCATGCATTGTTTTCTCAGAAACAGGTTGATGATCGGTTGATTTCTGCTGGAAAGAGCACGATTAGTGGGCACCAGCAAGTCAGGCCAGTTCTCGGCAGTGGTAATTATGTTTCAGGAATGGCAATACTTGGGGGGGTAATATATGCAACATTTTCAAAATGGATTTGTTGCATTCATTTAAAAAAAATTATGATGCAAAATTTATGAATCCCAAATCAGCAGCGCCATACAGGTCCTTCCGACGTGAAAGGTGTTGTACAAATGCGATTTGTTGTTCTGCCAAGGCTCAAGATTTTCTTCTCAGCTATTCAATGCACATCATTTTGTGAATTTTGCTATTTAGACCCGATTAGCCTCTTGTAATATCTGTATTAGCCTCTTGTAATATCTGGATGTGCTGATTTTATATTTCAAATGGAATCTCTGCAGTCCTCGCAGTACATACCTAGCGTCAGTCATGTCCCACCAAGTTAACATCTCAGGCTCTCAGCTCGTCACCTGCTTTCACCTGCAATAGAAAGTTAATTGCTCAGGTTTCCTGTGAATAAAGGGATTGAATGCTCGAGATGGTGAAGTTAGAACTGGGACAGTAGTAGAAAATCTGTCAAGTATTGATTGCTAATTTAGCCTGCAGTGGGCCAGGGAGTGGTAATAATCTTCTCTTCAGTCTGATTCTCAATGTTCAGTGGAATCAAAATGAAAGACAATTTCCTTTATATGATATAAGTGGCTGATAATACTTGATCTCACCAAGGACCGATGATTGCCTATTTATTCATGATTGAGATCAAATCTTACCTAACAACACACGCTGTTCCTCTGTACGGTCTCAGAAACAGATAATTTTAACCCTAGTTGACGAAAGGAGGAAGAGACATCATTATGACTTCTCTGTTAACCTTGCACATAAAGGCATTACCTGGGGCAACACTGAGCTGTAACCAATTAACCATTGGGTTAATTGGCCTAGGTGAGGTGATAATAGGGCTTCACTAGATCACAAGATCAGTTTGACAAAAGCCCTTGGGCCCATTTGAACTCACACTTCCAGAAAACCCACCCTACCATTTTCCCAGACAGCATCAAGCAGTTCCTTTAAATGAGTCCCAATATCCTGGTCTTCCATTTCTGGCAAGTCTGCTCCAGTGATTAATTACTCTCTGGTATCTGTCTTGAAATTGTCCTTTGCAACTCTAAATCTATTTTGTCGAGTGCAACTACATTGCTACATCCGAAAGGATTGTTTTGAATTCACCTTTTAAAATCTTATTTAAAATTGTATACACCTCTATAAGAATTCCTCTCAAATATTGGGATGTCAGGAGAAAGTCCCTTCTCTTTTTTGGATTGTGTGGTATCTTTGATCTTCACCTTAACTTCATGTTTCTATTTGAAAGACACCACCTCTACCAATTAACAAAGCGTAATCCAGACAATTTATTTGCTTTGGTGAATCACTCAAAATACTGTTCCAGAAGACACATTGGAGGGGGCACAATTTAAAAATTAGAAGGTAGAAAAAACTGTAACAGGTTTGTGAAATCATTTGTGCCAGAGGTCTGGAGGGCTGCTAATGTTACTCCCCTGTATAAAAAAGGGCAGAAGGATAAACCTGGGAACTACAGGCCAGTCGGTCTAGTGTCGGTAGTGGGCAAACTTCTGGAGTCTATAAATCAGGGACAAGATAGATCTTCACTTAGAAAGATATAGGTTAATAAAAGACAGCCAGCATGGATTTGTTAAAGGCAAATCTTGCCTTACAAATCTGATAGAATTTTTCGATGCGGTATCGGAATGGGTGGACAAGGGTAGTGCAGTTGATGGAGTTTACATGGACTTTCAAAAGACATTTGACAAAGTGCCGCATGAGAGGCTTATTAAGAAAGTAGACGTTCACGGTGTCAAAGGGACAGTGGCAGCGTGGGTCCACAACTGGCTGCGAGACAGAAAGCAGAGAGTTGTGGTGAGCGGCTGTTTTTCAGACTGGAGGGAAGTGTGCAGTGGCGTCTCCCAGGGATCGGTATTGGGACCAATGCTCTTTTTAATATATATTAATGATCTGGACTTGGGTGTAGGGAGCACAGCTTCCAAGTTTGCAGATGATATTAAGTTAGGGAGAATAGTAAATAGTGAGGAGGATAATAACCATCTGCAAGAATATATAGATAAAATGGTAAAGTGGGCAGACAAATGGCAAATGAAGTTGAATGCAGAGCAGTGTGAGGTGATTTTTGGAGAAGAAATGAGGGCAGGCAATATAGGCTAGATAGTACAATTTTAAGGGGTGTGCGGGAACAGAGAGACCTGGGGATTTGTGTTAGTAACTCTTTGAAGGTGGCAGGACAGGTAGACAAAGCTGTTAAGAAGGCATATGGGATATTAGGCTTTATAAATAGGGGTATAGAGTACAAAAGTCAGGAAGTGCTGACTAACCTCTATAAAACTTTGGTTAGGCCTCAGCAGGAGTACTGTGTCCAATTCTGGTCACCACACTATAGAAAGGATGTGAAGGCATTGGAAAGGGTGCAAAGAAGGTTTACTAGAATGGTACCAGGATTGAGGTACTTCAGTTATGGGGAAAGGCTAGATAGTCTAGGTTTATTCTCTTTAGAACAGAGAAGGCTGAGAGAAGACCTAATAGAGGTTTATAAAATCATGAGAGGATTTGACAGGGTGAATAAGGAAAAACTGTTTCCACTGGTGGGCAAATCTGTGACTCGTGGTCACAGATTTAAAATAGTTTCAAAACGAAGTAGAGGGGAGCTGAGGAAAAAAAATTTCACTCAGCAGGTTGTTCGAATCTGGAATGCATTGCCTGAAAAGGTGGTGGAGGCTGATTCGATAACAGCTTTTAAAAGAAAATTAGATCTTTATTTAGGGAGGACAGGTCTGTTAAGATATGGGGAGAGCGCTGGGCAGTGGGATTGAGTTGCTCTTTTCAAAGAGCTGACACAGACTAGATGGGCCGAATGGCCTCCTTTTGTGCCGTAAAATTGTATGATTTACCATTGAACACCATTGAAGTGGACAACATGAATTAGTTCAAGACCCAGGAAACTACAGGCATTTCTTGAGAGTGAAGGGATTGAAAGATTCAAGAGTTTGTTCCTGGAATTGGCTCCAATCAAAAGTGGGACAACATTGCAGCTAATGAGCTTTTCCTGTCCTGTTTTCAGCACTCTGTCACTCTCTGTCTTCTGTTGCTGGGAGATATCAAGTGCAACCTGGGATGGAACACTTTAATGTACCTTTCTCTTGGGGGAGAGATTACTTTGTCCCCACCACCTGCCTCTTCATTGGATCCTGGCTGACCATTCTAAACTTGAAGCTGATTCTTTCTGTTCCCTGGGGTCTCATTCTGTCTTATGCAGTAAAATTCAACCAGCTTCATTGCTCAGTCTGTCGGAATTCTCATCTAAACTTTTTCCATCAGTTTGTGTGACTCTGTGAATGACCGAATTGCATTACGGTTATGTTTTTTTTTGCTTTTCATTTTTCGTATTAATTTTGACAGGTCACGGGTTCCTGCCAAAAGTCTACATCTGGCTTAAATAAGTATCATAGTTACATTCACCCCCTTCAACGTTTTAATAATGGTGAAATGTTTTCGTTGGAAGCCACAATCTTAACAATTCTTTTTTGTCTGTTGCAATCCCATTGACCCTGCGTTGGGAGTTTGCGAGAGTCAGTCTTTTTGTTTCCAAAATGCACCGTAACTTTGCAGAAATGTTCCGTTAAGAGCCAGCTTCCAGCGTAGAGCAGTGAAATATCAATTAGTCCGTGGTATAAAATTATCTGTAATTTGCAAGCAGACTCCTTGTAAGCACGGTTTTAATTTGCTTAATGTAGTCTTTCAATTGACACCAGGATAAAATGGTTGATACGTTGAGGGCAGTCAAGAATGGCAAATGAGCTCAAAAGGCATTATTGATGCCTTGCAGAAAAGGCCAAAAAGCATGGCTGCACTTTTTAATTTGCAGTTTAGCACAGAGAGCAGATGAGAAAACACAGAAGTCTGATTTTTGCTGAGTTGTTTTGGGTGCGTTTTCGCATCTAATGGGATCTTTCAATGGTCGGCTTCATAAGGGGAAACTACTGCTGACAGCTCAGTTCACACTGTGATGTTCGGCAGTGTTCTCCATGCTCCTGGAATGGTTCCACGCTCTCCTGTGATAGACCTGTGTTAACTTGCCCACATGGCTGTTTTTCACATGTTGAGCCAAGGAGGTGATTGTGTGGATTGTCATTCAACCGGGATGGAGGTTGCAGTCAAAACAGAGTCTGTGGCTTTACCTAACAGCTACACAGATTCAGTTTTTAGTGGAGCTTGGTGATGGGGAACGGAGACTTTATTTTGATGCTTCCCCTCCCTAACTCTTCTAACATCGAAACTAATGATAGGCGCCGATTGCTGTATTCAGCTAACTCAACATTAAGTTGATACCAATGATACCCGGGACCATCTTAATATTTATGCTATCACAGTATCGCACCATGTGATGCATTGGCCCAAGAAGAGAGTGTGCTTATTGTTATTGGCACGGCTTGCCAGATTTTGTTTTTAAGCTGGTTTGAACTCACTGAGCCATTGTTAACTTAGATAACGTCTGTGCATACAAAGCAGAATTTGTGAATCTGCGTGAGTGACTAGACTTTACCGACACAATCCTTGTTTGTATAAAAGAATGGAGGGCGGGGGTGGGGGAGGGGAACATATAGCTGGAGACAGCATTCTCAGAGCTAAGCGACATGAAACTGAGAGAGTCAAATTTTGCCCGTGGAGGTTTGTTAGGGAAAGGAATGAAAGTGGAGACATGGCATATTCATAGGTAAGGCTTATTTATTTAAGTAAAATTATTGTAATCATTCGAAACTTTATAGAATCATAGAATTTTACGGCACAAAAGGAGGCCATTCGGCCCATCTAGTCTGTCCTGGCTCTTTGAAAAGAGCGATTCAATCCCACTGCCCTGCCCGCTCCCCATAGCCTAATAGACCTGTTCTCCCTAAATAAAGATCTAATTCCCTTTTAAAAGTTGTTATCGAATCAGCCTCCACCACCTTTTCAGGCAATGCATTCCAGATTCGAACAACTCGCTGAGTGAAAACATTTCTCCTCAGCTCCCCTCTACTGCGCCTTGAAACTATTTTAAATCTGTGACCACGAGTCACAGATTCACCCACGAGTGAAAATAGTTTTTCTCTATTTGCCCTGTCGAAACCCCTCATGATCTTATAAACCTCTATTAGGTCTCCCCTCAATCTTCTCTGCTCCAGAGAGAATAACCCTAGCCTATCTAGCCTCTCCTCATAGCTGAAGTCCTTCAATCCTGGCACCATCCTAGTAAATCTTTGTTGTACCCTTTCCAATGCCTTCACATCCTTTCTGTAGTGTGGTGACCAGAATTGAACACAGTATTCCAGCTGAGGCCTCACCAAAGTCCTATAGAGGTTAGTCAGCACTTCCTGACTTTTGTACTCTATACCCCTATTTATAAAGCCTAGTATCGAATATGCCTTCTTAACAGCCTTGTCTACCTGTCCTGCCACCTTCAACGAGTCACTAACACAAATCCCCAGGTCTCTCTGTTCCTTTACACCATTTAAAATTGTACTATCTAGCCTATATTGCCTCCCTTCATTTCTTCTCCCAAAATGCATAAAATTATTGTAATCATTCGAAACTTTACTTTGCCCTTTTCTTCAATGGCAAAGACAGAAAGTGAGGTCCTATATTGAACATAACCGGTTCTTTATCCAGCATGTGGTTTGCATTCTTACTCTGGCGTGGTTTGTGTTGTACGCACCTCCATCCATCATAGTTATTGTCAGAATGAAAGGGATTGATTGCTTCCAAGGCTTATTTAGTTTACAGCAATATAATGAGACGCCTCCCTGTATTACAGTACAACATCACTGAATTCTGATATACAGTAACTTTGCTGTACTGCATTGAAAAACCCTTGGCACAAGTAGTCAGTAGGGTACACGTATTTAACTTAACTGCGGAACTTAATCTTCTAGTCAGGTTGCATCCAGCTGTTACAACACATCAGCAAGAAAAAAATTATTTGGGGTTAAAATTGTTTTTAGGAATGCCAATACATTAGGGGACTGCAGTTCCTGACAGTATTTATGTAATTTGATTTTTCCATCTGCATAAAAATAAACAGTGGTTCTGGACTGGGAAAGCATCAAGCGAATACGTTGCGAGGCTTTTTCATTTCAAAGCAAATTGTGCCCACATTTCAAGTTAACATACATTTTCACTCAGAGCTTTGTTTTGTAACAGATGCAATTAAGTGAATCGCAGCGCTCAGATTCATATGGTTCAGTTACTTGAAGGAAAGTGTCTGTAACAGGTGACTGTTTGTGCGACGCTGCTGTGCGCAATTTGGCTGCCGTGTTTCGCCCACAAATAAACAGTCAATTTTCCTACTCTTCTTTGTCCTGCCCCGATCCCTCCCCCCACCTACTCTTGTCCCTTCCTAACTGTACAGCGCCTTGGGACATCCTCTCGACGTGAAAGGCACTATATAAATGTAAGGATTGGTTGATTGATTGATTGATTAATGGATTGATGGATTCATGGATCGATTGATCGATCAATTTATGTCTGAGGATCCCCCAAAAGGCAAAGGGCTTTAAAAGTGGGACATCCAAGCAACAGCAACAAATTATATTTGTATAGCACCCTTCATGTCGGAAAGATGTCCCAGGGCATTTTTCTCACAAAAGACAGAGTCACTACACTTCACATTATATTCTGTGAAGCACTTTGAGATGCCATGATGAGGTGCTATATCAAATAGAAGGGCATTGATTTATTATTTATAAAATATGTACAGATTTGGTTTGGTCAATCCTGAATGTTACTAATTTGAGCACCACCTTGGAAGTGCCTGTACACGAACGAGTGAGCTGTTGGGCGAGGCTCTGCTGCCTCCCACAGTCAAATAGTTTGTTGGTATTCAGACGTGGCTGAGTCGGACACGAATGAAGGTCACCAAGTGAGGTACAGGAGAACAGCAGGTTTAGAGAAACTAGCAGCGAAGGAAATAAGAGATGAAATTGGAGCCTCAATTAACTTTACTGGATTGTAAACCTAATTTGACATACAAAAGATGGCAGGTGGGTGGAGAATGACAACCTCTGTTATTCACAAAACTTTCCTCTTCTCTGAGATTCCCACGTCCTCTAGACATTACCAGAGGATTGCTCTTCTCCACATCACTGTGAACCACTCAGCTGTTTGGCAAACCGTGCTTCACTTGAGCAGGTTGGACAAATCGGTTAAAGTAATTGGACCTTGCCTGATTATTAGTCAGGCTGTGGATGGAGCCTGGAGGGAGCTGCAGAGGACAGGCTTGATCGAGAGGAATTCCAGGGAAGAAGTCTGTTTTCAATACCCCATTGGATGGGCTAAGGAGAGAGAAGTTCATCTTTTTCCAGTTACCCGGAAAGAAAATGCACTTGGGTATAAGAATAGGATCGCACTTGGCTGTGAATTAACTTACAACTCCTCTCCCCAATTCCCCCCATCACTCCACCCCCCACCAATATGCACACACATTACATCATTATATAATGTGACATCGCGAGGAAAATCATTCAGATTGCCATGATTTCTTGGATGCAGTTGTTTTATTCTTTGTACAGTATTTAGCACAGCCTGTATGTGGTGCTGCAACGTGAAGCTCTGAATCACAACTCTAGTTCTCAGAAGCTCACCAAAGCACCATAACGTGAAAGAATACAACACAATACAGTAAAGTATGAACTGAATGATACATTCATTCTATTTGCGTTTGGCACTACTGTATATCAGATAAAGTCGTGTAAAACCCAGAATCCAGTGTTTTAAGATCTGAACATTGTCATCCATGAATCCATCTGTTAGAACTTCTGGCAGAGCTCATTTAGTGTTGTTTTTATACATCAGATCCTACCTTTTGAAGGGTGAAATTAAATGAGATAAACTATATGCAAATAGGGATTTAGTGTGTGTATTCCATCTTTCAATGCTGATTGTTAAGATATTTGGAAGTCAATCAAGGTCTATCTTTAATACCTATGTTTCTTATCTGCTTGATAAGTGCTTTCTGTAAATGGAAAAGATAATTGAGTGCATCTTCACGGAGCTTTGTCTCATACTAGGGAATTGTCAGGCAGGTGACTCCATTGTAAAGTAACACATTGTACTGCGCCAATGGTGTGACATCAACAGATAGAAAATCTCCTGCAGTATTAAGGGTTTATCAGCAAAGTTTTAATTTCCAATTAAGAAATATGTAACCTTGGTAGTTTTGACATCATTCATGGACGACATTGCACAATCCTCTTTGTGAAACTAGTTTAGACTTTTGAAATTCCACTAGGCGACAGGACATTTTAATTCTAAAGCTTTTAAGTTTAAGACGCTGCCCATTTTCCGCTTTTTTTGAACTGGCACCCAAGATGTGGTGATCAGCACTCAAGTACTGCATTGAAATGTCAGCGTAGCTATGAGGAACTAAATGCTTGTGAGGAACTCTTGGCACAATGTCTAAAACAGGCCTGTATGGGTATTGTCACATGTAGGAGACATGGCCAGAAGCTAGTACATAACCGAATGCCATTGTGACAATTGTCAGTGAGGCGATGACAAACTGCATTTGATGTGGACATGCCTCGGGGAAAGGCTATTGAATGTAGATCTGTTATGCCAATGTAGGAAATTACAAAAATTGAAGACATAATGACTCCATATGATCTGCCTCCGTGTGAACAACTACAGTTCAATGAATGTGTCATGTTGTACCCTCAGGATACAACAATGTGAGCGAAGACGTTTGGAGAAGACGTTTAAGGATTTCTGAGACATGTCATGTCAGACCAATGTACAGCAACGGCTGATTCTAGGAAGTCACGATCAATGGTGTTTGATCGTGAAGTTATTGGCAATTCAGGGTTAAATATAGGCTGCCGTGGAACTTTATCGATGTTAATTGTTACAAGGGAACAATTGATATAAACAGTGGGATCAACAGATGTCCCACTTGGGTGAAAGAATGCTGTTTTATTCAGCTGGTAATTGGGTTTTTCATTTAACTCCAGGGCCCTTCACAAATGAGAAATATGTCGGTACGTTCCAAAGATAGTAGAGATGGACAATATTTGTAAATATGCGGCTTTTTTAAGCTGCCGTGTTAAAAATAATAATTATTATATTCCTTGCATTTGATGTATTACTTTTTTATGTCTCGAAGGGTGCCTGAAAGCATTTCAAAGGACACATTCTAAGGTGTATACTTTACTTTTGTGGGTGAACTTAGCAGAAAATGTTCCCTTAAACAAACTTTAGCACAATCTTTGGAGAGAATACACCAGATTGGATGCACTTATTTGCAGGTTCTTTCCCCAACAGCTTAAATGTGCATCACCTCTCTCTTCTCAGCAAAGATCTTTATCTGAATTTAGAGATAAATCGGATATTTTATTTGGTAACCCTTCAGTTCTGCACAGAATGAAGCCTTTGTGTTCCTTCTAGCTGGAAGGAAATTGTTGCATTACTGATTTATTATAGAGAATTGATATCTGTCCCTTGATAGAAAGTTGTATTTCCTATCATGAGTGGCTCCGTACAGTCGGGAGAGAGAGTGAGAGAACTTTGGCAAACGATGCCTTGAAGCAAATTATTAACAGGTGTTTCGTTTTCCCTTCCTTGCAACAATTATGAATGGTTGTCTCATTTTCCTGTATCAGTTTGCTTTAGTGGCTCATGAACTTTTCTTTTCCTATTTTTGCCTCTTTGGTAAAATCAATTGTGCAATTCTAAATCTGCAAACCATAACGAAAATACATATTCATGTAGTTTGGCTCAATGGGGTTTGTAAGCATTGCGTTTTATGTTCTTGTGAGCTTGGGGAATAATCCCTGGGGTGTTCTGCTCAGCTGGACGTGAAGTCAAAACCAAAGCATTACCAGGGATATCCCCAAGTGTCCACCTGTCCAAGCATCGGACTTTTTCCTAAACCAGTTAAACTGGGTGTTTTTTTAGTCACCACAAAACTATGAGTTTAAATTTAATGAGGATAATGCTGGAATTCTGTAGACTTAGGATTACCTGCGCCTCTGGGCATAACATGGTTTATTTCCTCTTCCTGTGTTGCTGTACATTGCAGCCATGTGATAATGTACATTTTTATAGCATAGATTTGGTTACAGTGCAGTTGCACTTTCAGCCAAACATCAGGAATTGAAACTAGTTCAGTTGATTTTGTATTTGTGGAATTATTGTTTGTTGGCTCATCTGGTCTGTGATTATCACCAAGCTCCTTCACATTGGAAGGAAGTCTCAAAATGCTTTCCAAAGGGAACCTATTCATTTGGAACTCACTGCCAAGTTTTGTTTTACAATATGCAAGTTTTTTTTTGTAATGAATTTGAAAACGAGTTATTTGACACCTCAAACCCACATGTGAGCTTTGTGTGGAGATTTCTTACCTTTTGTATGATATTAGCAAATGTTTCTGCCTCAATATGTCAAATCTGCATACAGTTGGGTCATGACCTGTCAAGTGACTGCCAGGATAGCGGAAGGCAAACTAAATGGACCTTGGTTTTCGTTCACCTATCAAATTCTTATGTTCATGTGCTTTGCCTGGTACATTCTATATATTGTAATGGTTTATCTGGGGAGAAATACTTTCATGCAAGTTTTTTTGGTTAATTCAGCTGTTTAAGACTTCTATTTTACCTTCCTGAAAAGCGTCTCGATTGAAGCTGGCTGGTTCTGTGTTCTGGCATTTAAAGAAAACTTGATTAACTTCAGCTTATTAACATTAAATTCACTGAAGACTTGTTTTTTTTGTAGAAACGAGACAGCCATCCTGCAAGCACAAGATAGGTGAAGTGCAATTGGTATAATGTAACATAAAATTTCCAATGGCCTTAAGGCACAGAATGCAGACCTAGCACAGAAAAAATATGCAGTTTCTCTTTTTCTCAAAAAAAATACTGTCTACCCTTGTCTACTTTTGCATGGTAATGTCTGTGAACTACTCTAAATTCAGTATCGAATTTTAACTTAAACAAACTTTCCCAACATTTCAACGCACAGATCTGGTATGTTAAGGGCCTGTTTCGAATCTGGTTTAATTTGCTGACTGCGTTTAGCGACCTCCCCTATTCCCTCGGTGGTCCCTGAAAGCCAGGTGCCTGGGATTGTCTCCAGTCTTCTGCCGTCTTCTTCTCTGAAGACTGTGGATTATCATGTGAACCGCTGCACTATCAGGCTGACCATTTGCATTGAGCAAGTTAATTCCCACTGCATTAACAGCTGATTTGAATCAAACTACCCTGTGTAAATGGTAGGTGACTGAATGGAATGGAAATCCGTGGGATTGCTTAATTGTTGCTGTGCCTGATCTAGTTTTGAAACCATACAAATGTGTATGAAACCGCCTCTGAATTAAAATCGTTGCTCCCAAATCAACTGTGTCAGGAGTGAAGGAGCTCACAGATCTTTGAGATATAAACTTGTCCCACCCTCCACCAGGGCACTGAACACTTACAGTTTGGTTTTCAATACTTTGGATCTTTGTTGTAACAGGCCATAAGCGATCGAATTCTGAAAAAGCCACTTATTACCACCTTCTGGCATGTCTAAAGTTGCAACAAATTGGGATCACCATTATTTCCTCGGATCTATTTCAAGTGAAAACAACCCAAATTTAGTTTAAATGGTGTTTCAGTGTATGATGTATCATATAACTAAGTTCTTTTGGGGGCAGTCCCTTTCTTGTGAGGTCACTCACATTTGATTGACAACCAAACCAGCCTCGCTTGGTTGGCAGCAACTCTCACCTAGAGTCAGAAGACTGTTGCTTCAAGGTAAATTTGAAATGTATACCTTCTTTGTCAAACTCCCAAAGTTCAGTTTCCTTTCAAAGTTGGCACATTCTGGCCCAAGAGAGGCTCAATCTGGGAGCCAAGGCTTGATCTAGAAGGTCAGTTGGTTAACAGCTCACTGGCTAGTGTGTCATGGAATCACATCCCAGCAAAAGTGGGATCTTTAAGCAGAGGAGAACAACAACAACAAATTACATTTGCGTAGTGCCTTTCATGTTGGGAGGATGTCCCAAGTTCCTGGGAAGGGACAGAAAGGTGGCTAAAGAAATAATAATTCTCAGCAGATCAGTGAGAGAGGATAGATTCTGTCTTTTGAAAAGTTAACTCTTAGAAAGCAAAAATCTGAAACATCCGTTTCATTCAGATTTTCATGAAGCATCACTGGAACCAGAGCTAACTTGCTGTTGATAAATGCGATGAAAATAGCTACCAGTCTTGAAAGTGACAATTGACACATAGTGTTGGACGTCTGCAGATGACAGTGTAGTTGCCACGTATTTCTGAAGAGTTCTTGATGAGGAAAATGTTCCAACAATAAAACAGCATGCTTTTAAAATGCAATACAAGGGACCTTTGTGGCAAAGCTGGCACGTGGTAATGTTTTATTGTACAATTGCTTTGAATATTCTTGCAGCCTGGTTCAGTGCATGGAGGAGGATTGCAAAGCCACAAAAAAACAGAGTAGCCTGGAAGCTGGTATGAAATCCTTTGAATCCTTCTGCCTGTGTAATTGGGGCAATCTGAAATTGAACACAGTTTATGTAGCTCAGAATGGATTGTGTTTGCGCGAATATACAATGTAACATTACCCAGAGCCAGGCATGAATGCCTGTGTGTGTTCTCATCCCACATTTCAACATCGGGCTTCTTCTGTAAAGGAAAGAGGATGGAACAGGCTCCATCCTTTTGTTTCCTCCAGTTAACTATAGTAAATGATGGGGAAACCTCCATTATAAAATAGGCAACTCACTGCTATACTTAAGGTCAGAGAAATAAACATTGCTCAGAGTATATTGAACAATGCAGTTTACCAGTAAACTAACCAATAGTGTGATTCAGATTCAGACACTAACAAGCTTCAAAATGAATGAACTTTTTGTGAAACACCATTTGAGTGTTTCACACACAATAATAATATTAATCCTTACACTTTATATAGCGCCTTTCACATTGGAATGATGCCACAAAATGCTTCACAGGATACACTTTAAAGTGTCGTTACGATATACTTTGTACGTGAATCCAGCAATCGATGGGGACACAGCAATGTTCCACAAACAACCCTGAAGTCGATGAGCATTTCTGTTTTGGGGATTGTTGGTCAGTGCACCACAAGTAACTCCCTGGCTTTTAAACAAAGAGTAGCTTTAGGTCGGATATGGTCAAGTTGGTTTCTAAGAAAGGACTTTGCATGAATTGAATAAAATTGAAGAGAATAATTCTTTGGTGCAGCAGTCACCTGGAGGTCAGCTTCTGCTCTCACCAGTGCCATTTGCTATATCAGTAGACAGAATACAAGCTCCATTGCATGGGAATAAATGTAGGTTACAAGTGTTGTCTAGTCTGTTAAACGTAGCACTGTTTCACTTCACAATGGAATGAATTGATGATAGTCCTCGGCATTTCTACAACAAAAGCCCTCTGGAAAGTGTGGCTAAATCTTGGGGGGTGATTGATGAGGCTTCCTGCACCCTAATCTTTTATTAAAGATCGGTTCATTCTTCTTGAACTTGACCCTCGAAGGTCGACTGGAATAATGCCTCTTTTTGATTCGCAGTGAAATTTTACTCCCTAGCTGCTCAGTGCCGCATTCAGTGAGTTCACCGTTTGTGGTGAGGTGAGGTTGTTCGCTTACAACAACAACAACAAATTACATTTATAGAGCGCCTTTCACGTCTGGAGGACGTCCCAAGGCGCTGCACAGGAGGCGTGTGACCCGAGCTGGGAGGGGAGTGTTTGGGAAGGGGTGAAACACGAAGGGGAGGTAAAAGAGTTCGGGGTGGAACAAAAGGCACGGTCAAAGAGGAAAGTCTTCAAACCGGCCTTGAAAGAGGAAAGGGAAGAAACGAAACGGAGGGATTGAGGGATGGCATTCCATAGGGTGGGAGCGGAGAAACTGAAGGCCCGGCCTCCGATGGTGGGGCGGTTGGGGCGGGGGGCTTGGAGCAGGCCAAGTCCTGATGAACGGAGGGTCCGGGTGGGCTTGTAGGGGGAAAGTAGATCGGTTAAATAGGGCGGGGCAAGGCCGTGTAAGGCCTTGTAGGTGAGGACGAGGATCTTGAACTCGATCCTCTGGAGGATGGGGAGCCAGTGGAGACGGGCGAGGGTGGGGGTTATGTGGTTGTGGAGGCGGGTGCGGGATAGTACACGGGCTGCAGAGTTTTGGATGACCTGCAGCCTGTGAATGGAAGAACTGGGGAGGCCGACGAGGAGAGAGTTTCCGTAGTCCAGCCGTGAGGTGATGTACGCGTGCACGAGTGTTTCGGCAGCGCGGGGGGTAAGATAGTTGCGGAGCCTGGCAATGTTGCGCAGGTGGAAATAAGCGGTGCCGGTCAAGGCGCGGATGTGGGGGAGGAAGGAAAGTTTTTGATCGAACATGATGCCGAGGTTCCTGATTGGCTTTGTGAGGTGGAGAGTACAGCCTTGGATGTTGAGGCTGGCAGCGCCCGATGTGCGGAGGCGCTGGCTTGAGCCAATCAGGAGTGCCTCGGTCTTACTCACGTTCAATTGCAAAAAGTTGTCCCTCGTCCAGGACTCGATGTCGGACAGACATGCTGTCAGAACATCGATGGTCTGGGGGTTGAGGGATGAGGCAGAAAGGTACAGCTGGGTGTCGTCCGCATACATGTGGAAATTTACCCCATGTTTGCGGATGACGTCGCCCAGAGGGAGCGTGTAAAGGGTGAAAAGGAGGGGGCCGAGGACAGAGCCCTGAGGGACGCAGTGAGAAACTGTGCGGGGGTTTGAAGAAAAGCCATTGGAAGAAACAAAATGTAAACGGTGGGTCAAATAAAAATGGAACCAGTCAAGGACTGTGCCTTGAAGGTTGAGGTGGGAGGAAAGACGTTGGAGGAGGATGGTGTGATCGACTGTGTCGAACGCAGCAGACAGGTCAAGGAGGACGAGGAGGCAGAGGGAGCCCTGGTCACAGGCGGTTAGGATGTCATTTGTAACCTTAAGTTTCTGTGCTGTGGATAGGGCGGAAACCTGATTGGAGGGGTTCAAAAAGTGAGTGAGTTGAAAGGAAAGAGCGGAGCTGGGAGGCAACCACTCTTTCAAGTACTTTGTACTTTGAATCCACGTTGTCAATTTTAAACCATAACCTTTATTACCATTCCATTTACGAAGGCTCATAGCACTACTTCTGTATGAACATTTAAGGTGAGCTTCTCTTTAATCTTTCATTTGAGAGGTCACTGTGCTCTTTGCCCTTATCCAGCTCATAGCTTGATCATTTTTTTGCTCTATGTTTTACTTTCTATTCACCTTCTCAGGACATCCTCCTGACATGAAAGCCCTCTATAAATGTTCAGTAAAAGCCCGTTTATCCAGCAACCGATCAACCGTAACTTCCGTATAACCGGCATCGCAAAACAAAGGTCCGCATTCGTTTAACCAGAATTTATCCAGGAAAATGCATTATTTATTTATTTGCGTTTTCGGCCGAATATCCGGCACGCGCTTCAACCGGCATTGGGCAGGTCCCGAGGGTGCCGGATAAATGGGCTTTTGCTGTAATGTTGTTGTTGTTGTTCCTCTCCAGAAAATGTCTGATGAATTTTTTGCCAAATATTGGCACCGCAACAACAGTAATAATTATCCTTGCATTTGATATCACCATCTCATGATTATCACAATGTCTCAAAGCGCTTCAGAAGATTTTTCATTTTATTGTGTATTTTTTACCCTTGTTAGATTTAGTTGAATCATTAGGTTTATTTTATGTTTAATAAGTAAATCAATGTGTATAATAAGTAGTGTAACATTAAAAATTTAAGTATACAAACTAAGAAGGCTGCAGAATTGCAGAAACCAGCCCTGTCTGTAAAACAGAACTGAATATAGCCAGGTTGGCACCAGTTGTCGTAGATACGATAAGTGTGAAGGATAGAGAACAGAAAACATGTTCAGTTAAAGACATCAATATAACTACGCTTTGTCTTCCCAAGAGTGGGAAGTCACGAGGTAAGCTGTAGTGTGTGTTTGCCTAGAACCTAAAGAGTTAAGATCAATTCACTTTCTCCAACACCCTTGCTCCCTCCCTTGCCTCTTTCAAGGCCTATGCCTTCTGCTTCCCTCCAAACTCTCTCCCTCCCCTCCTAACTCTCTCCTTCCCCTGCTCCTCCCCCTTGTTCAGGTCCCGACCTGACTGTTCCGTCCCCTGGGACGTTCCCCCCGACATGAAAGGCGCTCTAAAGTGTAATTTTATTGTTGTTGTAGGTAGATGCGGCAGCAAATTTGCTCACAGTAATGCGTCATGACACAAAGAGCCATGAAATGAATGCCCAATTTTAGCTGGGGGATTGTAGGCCAGGACACCAGGAGAAACCCCTTTTATCATCCCAAATAGTGCCATGCAATCTTTAACGTCCAGGTGGACAGGGCATGGGTTTAATGTCTCATCTGATGAATAGTAGCTCTCTATAATCTGATGGATAGTAGCTCTCTATAACACACCCAACAACCCATTGAAGTATCAGCCTGGGACTGTGAGTTCCATGTCCTGACTTGGGGCATGAACACATATTCTTCTGACTCAGAAGTGAGCATACTACCAACTAAACTGGGCTCACAATTCCTCTGTGAGACTTGAAAGTGAGTGTTCACAAACTATTTTGTGGAGGGAGGACACCACCTGGTACGAGAAACCATGAAAGGTGCTCCGCAAGGCGCTTAAATTAAGTCTCTACAATTTCACTGTGTAGTGACAGGGGAACAGCAAATCTTATCCGCAATGGGATAAATGGCAGAATATCATCAATGAAAATTATACAAGAGTCTAACGTTGGTTTTTGAGTGGCATTTGGAACTTGAGCACAGGACACTGGAGCACACTGGAACTCAAATCTGATATGAATTACTCCTGTAGTGGAGTTCCTATGCTGAGAAATACCACAAAGTCGACTTCGATAAATATAGCCCTGAGGAGCTCAGTCTCCAGTAGACAACATTAGGCTGGATCCTACAGAGAAGCCTTGAAAAGATTTTAAACAAAGACATTCCTGGTCTCCTAAATAACTAAATCTAATACAGTAATACAGAACATTGGAGTCTGCATTGGAGCTTTTGGACAAATTGAAAAACTACTTCTGAGGAATGGCCTGTTAGGTTGAAGTACCTTTAGGCTATTTAGTGTCCATCGAACCCTGAGACAACACATGCAGCCGATCAGCAGAGAAAATTGAGAAGGGACATTCTTAAAGTAAATTACTAAATGAGAAAATAGCCGTGCATTGCATGCCTCGGTAACATTGTTATCATTGTCAGGTAGAAGAAGTGTGCCCATCAGTCCACTGTGGCAATTCTTTCAATTTCCCACACAATTCTTATGATGTAGCTGTCTCTAAATCCTTTCAGTTGACATTTCGCTGCATTCCTGTGATTTTATAGTTCCTTTTTTTCTCAACTTGTTTTTGTAAGTTATTGTCATTCACCTTTTCGGCTTTGACCGTTACAGTTTTCTGATGGCCAGCGAGTGATTTATTGCCCACAACTTTCCCCGCACTGCTCTTTAAAGTGTCTACTGGAAGGTAGTCTAGAATGACTTACTTATACAGGTACCCCTCCCCAACCGCGGGAGATACGTTTCTGTAAACCTGCGAGGTTGGTAAAATCGTGGTTGGAAAATGCAAGGCCCTAATGGCAAACATGGGGGAGTAAGTTTGCGTTTAGTAAAACCAAGCACAAAACATACACATAGAGTTATAACATACATGGGGATAGGGGGAGTAAGTTTGGGTGCATTGGCTGCCAGCAATCCGCGAGGCCGTCCGACTGACTTACACAGATAGAGAGAGAATCACGGAGGGTGGGGGTGGCAGTGGGCTGGGGGGCTGTCTGACTGACTTATACACAGAGAGAGAGAGAGACACGGAGGGTGGGGGAGGGGGTGACACAGGGGGCTGGGGGGAGCTGTCTGACTGACTGATACCGACACAGAGCGACGGGGAGAGGGGGTGGGGGGAAGAGAAGGTGAAATAGAGAGAAGGTGAGTCAGAGAGACAGAGATCCTGGCAGCCAATGCTCCCAAACTTACTAGCTAGGCTGCGGAGAAGCCACAATAAATTAATGTTACAGTTATAGGGGGAGTAAGTTCGCATTTAGTAAAACTAAACACAAAAAAACAGACACAGTTATAAGAAACATACATACCATGTGGGGTAGTAAAGATGCTGATGAATACACACCAATACGCGGATAAATGCGGTCCCTTGTTTGGAAGAGTGAAACTTGAAAATTTAAATCGCGCACGCGCAAAACGCATTGCCCACAGCTTGTGAAGGTTGTGGATGCATGAGTTTCACGGTTGACGAGGCCGCGGTTGGGGCGGGATACCTGTACGACTTTTCTGACCCAGTGGTTTGAATAGGATTGGAAACTCGCTGGGCGAACAATGAGAGCGAGAACCTATCTTGTTTTGAAGTACTTTGGGGGTTAAGAATTCTGCTCAGTATCCCACGTTGTCTTTGGCATCCCGCACCCGCCTCCGTGACCACATAACCCCCACCCTCGCCCATCTCCACTGGCTCCCCATCCCACAGAGGATCGAGTTCAAGATCCTCGTCCTCACCTTCAAGGCCTTACACGGCCTTGCCCCGCCCTATTTAACCGATCTACTTTCCCCCTACAAGCCCACCCGGACCCTCCGTTCAGCAGGACTTGGTTTGCTCCAAGCCCCCCGCCCGAACTGCCCCACCATCGGAGGCCGGGCCTTCAGTTTCTCCGCTCCCACCCTATGGAATTCCATCCGCCAATCCCTCCGTCTTGTTTCCTCCCTTTCCTCTTTCAAGGCCAGTCTGAAGACTTTCCTTTTCGAACGTGCCTTCTGTTCCCCCCCTGATTCTTCGACCTCCCCCTCGTTTTTTACCCCTTCCCGAACACTCCCCTCCCAGCTCGGGTCACACGCCTCCTGTGCAGCGCCTTGGGACGTCCTCCCGACGTGAAAGGCGCTGTATAAGTTTAACTTGTTGTTGTTGTTGGCAATGTCAACTATGAATGGGATTTCTCTCTCTAGTTGCTCGTTGCCTGAGGTGCTGCTCACAACATTGGGAAAATACTATCCCTGCATCTGTACAACATCCAAAATATCCTGGTGTATTAATTTGCATTCATTAAATGCAGCGTCAGCGCATCATACATGCATAAGGCCCAGATTTGAAGTTGACATTGTTATTTAAATATTCATTAAGCTGCTACAATTATTCCTGTGATTTAAGATTTGAGTTGGGGAGAAATTAAACTTCCTAATTATCTACATAAGTACTGCTAATTGTGACCACTGGAGTTATGAGAGTGATTCTGTACTGACTAGCCAGTCGACCTTGATAGTGTGACCATTTAATGGGAAAGGAAATTAAAAGCTCACAACGCTGGTATGGGTACATTTTAGTGACTAGTGGAAAATCCATATGTTTTCCCGTTAGGTCAGTAAATGTATGGGCAATTACAGAATCATTGGCAGTTAACTAAAACACAACTCAAAAAACAGTTAGCTTCCCGTGAAAAAAAAAGCAATATATTGGGATTTAAAATAATTACAATAATAATCCTTGCATTTGATTCAGTGCCTTATCACATCATCAATATGTCTCAAAAGCACTTGGGATTTACTGTAAAGTGCAGTATAGGCAGACACAAAGGTCAGAAATGTCCCATAAACAGCCTGGAAGTGAATTACCAATTTTATCTGGGGGATTATTGTCCAGGACATCATGAGAAATACCCTCAATGTCGTACTCTCAACACTATTTGCACCATGATTTTTGACTAGATACCCGGTGAGTTAAGAATTTTCTGAGAACAGCACCTTATGGCTTCAGGCTTGATGCTTTCATTCATTTATCAAAGGAGGGTCTTGGGAGTTTACAAAGCTGTACAGACAGTCGGAATTGTTATTAGAAGCAATCTTTTTAATCCTTTTGGAAAAAAAACAATCTATTTTTTCTGCATCACAGAGCTTATTACCATTGCAAATCGCTTTGTTAGAACGTAGGGCAGTAAGTACTGTATTGAGTTCGCTTCTGCATAAGATCTGTTTGCAGTGAATATTGAAGCTCATTTCAAACAATAATTTTGCATCAATATTTCAGAAAACATTGCCCCAAATTAGATTTCAACTAAACTACGAAATGTGTCAATGAGCACAGTGTAGCTGAGTTTTTTTTCTCCCTGAATTTTGTGCCACCCATTTCAACTTTGACCTGAGCTATATTTATCAGCCAAATGTAACTTTAGCCAGAAAGCTTTTTCGACCTCCAACCGAGAGACTGAGTGGATGAAAGGCACCACCTTCCAGTGAAGCCAAAAAAAGAACACAGGGTCACAGGTTCAATTCCCGGTCAATGCTGAGTTAGCTAATCAAAACTACAGCAGTAGTTTGGGGGGTGGGGAGGGGTTAAATTAGCCTTTGGCTTCCACAGAGAAAAATCCCCCCCCATGGTTTCTGCTCTTGGTCAGTGTCTAGTGCCCACTCCTGGATGAGGATAGGATTACAATCTGCAATGCTTGTTGGAAATGTTTGACAGCATTGGAGGAAGCCATTGAACTAAATCAATTGAATACCCTGCTGATGTTCATGTTTGATAAAGAATCAGCGATTGGATGAGGTACTGCTAACTAATGGTAATGCGCCCCAGCATTTGAAGTCCGCAACTTCCAAGAGACAAGGAAGAGACAAGGGGAAGAAAATAGGTGTGTGGGGAGGGGGGAAAATCTGTTGAAAACTGAGGGCTTAACCATATTGACAAAATGATGCAATATATAATATAATAATCTTTAATATATACAGGTAGACCCCGCTTAGCGAAGGAGTTGGGGACTTTAAAACCCTTCGTTAAGCGAAAATTTTGTTAAGCGAGAGTTTAACTGTATTACTGTATTTAGCCGCAGCCAAAACGCCGCCCCAACCCGAGCCTCCCCACTAACATCAGTTTAGTTCCTAGCGGTTCCTGGCGCTAACATTTTGGGTGTACAGGTTGAGCAGCCAAAAGTCTGGAATTCCGGAATCCGGAATGTGACAAAAATTGCAGGAATAAAAACGCCAATCCTACCTGCTCCAGGCCAGGTCTGCACAGTCACCACACTGAAATATCACAACCTGGGCCCAGACATTTCCAGACTTGGGACGTGCTTTTTTATTTCTCCCTCTCCTCTCTTTCTCTCTATCCCCCTCCTCTTTCTCTCTACCCATCCCTCTCTCTTTCTCTATACCCCCCACTCCTCTCTTTCTCTCTATCCCCCCCTCCATCTCTATCTCTGTATTCCCCCCCTCCCCTCCCTCTCTATCCTGCCCTCCTTTCTATCTCTCTATCCCCCCCTCCTCTCTATCTCTCTATCCCCCCTCCTCTGTATCTCTATCCCACCTCCCCCATCTCGACTTTCTATTATTGAAGCCATAAAGCATCCTGCTGCTTAAGCTCCTCCCATATGGGAGGGGCTGCACTGCACTGCTTAACTGAGGCACGCTAAAGACTGAGTGTGCGTTGCTGGGGCAACCAGAGAGAAGCTGCGCATGAGAAGCTACACACGAGAAACCTGCGAGATTTAAAGCGTGTGTAAACATTCTTTATAGCGAAAGCAGCCTTTGTTAAGTGGAGAAGTGGTACAAATAGAAACCCTCGTTATATTGAAGTTTTGGTAAACGGGCGTTCGATAAGTGGGGTCTACCTGTGCTAATAATATTTAAAACTAATCTTTGCATTCGATATAGCACCCTTCATGTGAGGAAAATGTTTCAAAACACTTATAATTTTTACTGCCAAGTTGCACATAGGAACATCCCACAATCAGCCATAAAATGAACAGCCAGTTTTATCTGGGAGGATTGTTGGTGAGGACACAGTGGAACACTCCCTTTTTTCGAATAGTGCCAGAGGATCTTTAATGTCCACCTGGACAGGAAGTTGGGACCTCAGTTTAATGTCTGATGCGAAGAACGTCTCAGGTCTTTACTTCTTTGCAGGGATGATGGAATTATAGCAAAAAAATTGCATTTAAAAATATATTTTGGGGCTTATTGTGCGAATCATGACCTTAGTGTAGCACGTCCTGCGCTCCCAATTTTCTTGCACGTGCAGCTGCTTTCACTGTGTGCTTGAGTCATGCTGGGCTTTTTCCCCCCTCCTTCAAACAAGCTTAAGTTTTATTTTTGGCCCTTTCTCTGCTCGACCTCCCAGTCGTCCCATGTTTCCTCTGCGATAATTCTACTCTGACTTGATCCCAGGCTGAGAAATAAATCTTCTTAAGTATTGGCTGAAAATAAAGTGAATAACAGTAGATTAAATTTGATTGTATTCTGCATGAAGCCAACTTTGTACAGTTCTTGCTAAGGCTGGTTTGAACAGTAAATCCGAGCAGTTTATAAGTATGCTGCCAATAGAAATGGAAGCTCCATACATAACATGGGTGCAGAGTGAATTATTTTGACTCGTTGCAAGAGAAAATTCAGAATTGATAGCTGGCGGCTTATTTTCCATTTTATTTTGTTTTAAACACGTACAGTTTTGATGACTGATATTGCTGGGGCCAGAAAGATTGACTTGTGAGACAGTTAGGTAATTTAATTGCAAAACGCATATTATCCGAACAACAAGGACGATGGCTTTCAAAGCTTTTCAAATCAGATATATTGACCAGTATTTTTTATTCTCTGAAAGTCCTCTGACAGGCTAGGGTTGTGTGTTACATCTCCCTGGAAGCAAACCTCTACACAGGGTATGCCAAGGCAATCATTAAGTAGGAAATCATTGACAGCTTGTGGCATTCGCCAGCTCCACCGCTGATAGTTCAATTTCCCACTGGTTTTGACATGAACTGAAGATGATTTCAAGGGCTACCGTCTGACATTCAGACTTCATGTTCAATACATGAATGATTGACCCCATTACCAAGCTGATATTGCCAGAACTTTATTTTCTATTTGCTGAGGTTCAGTATGATCGATAATGTTCTGTTTGCACACCACTTTACTGGCTGTAAAAATAATAGCAATAATAATAATCCTTGTATTTGATATAGTGCATTATCACCTCATCAAGACGTCCCACAAAGGGTTTCTCAGGGTATATTGTAATGTGGATTGTAGGGAACGGCGATATATTGGTATATCGCTAAAACCCGATATGATTTTCATATCGATATGCCGATATAGACATTTAAAAAATATCGATATATCGAAAAACGATATCTCGAGGTACAAAATCGGGATGCGAGCACAATCAACTACAAGACCCAGAATGCTCATCTCTATACACAATGCACAGACGGAGGTGCAAAGCCGCCATCTTGTATTCATAGTCCTCGAATACAATATACAGGTATGCAAGGGGTGGGGGGAGAGAGACGGCTGTGGGTGGGTGGGGTGAGGGGGAGAGAGACGGCTGGGGGGGAGGGAGAGAGAGACGGCGGAGTGGGGGGAGGAGAGGAGGAGAGAGACGGCTGGGGGGAGGGGGAGAGAGACGGCTGGAGGGGGGGGGAGGGAGAAAGAGACGGCTGGGAGGGGGGTGGGGGAGAGAGACGACGGGGGTGGTGGGTGCGAGAGAGGGACGGTGGGGGGGGGGTGGATGTGATAATATACAGATAGATAGAGATGGGGGGGGATGTGAGAGAGGAGAGAGGGAGAGAGACATAGAGAGACACAGACAGAAAAACACAGAGATGGAGAGAGTGAGAGACACAGAGAGAGAAATATATTTACCTCCTGAGAAGATAGGCCCCGAATGCGCGCGCACCCGGGATGCGAGCGCAGTACGAAAAAACTGAAAATATCGATATTTCGGTATATCTTGATATGAGCCAACCGATATATCCATATCCGGAAAATTCCCATATCGCCGTTCCCTAGTGGATTGACTGTGAATTTGTGGGGGAAATGTGGCAGCCAATTGTGCACAGCATTGAATCATCTGTATCACATCGGAAGTAAAAGCCAATCTCTGTGTTCCTTATTATGTATCTGCTCTTTGGATGAGACTGTTAAACAGAGACTGACTGCTTGGTGGGCGTTTCATGGCCACATTCAAAAAGAGAACGGAATTTCCCTGGTGTCCTGGATAACAATTTCCCTGGTTTGAACAAATATCATTTTGTGGTCATTTCTCACCTTCTTGCTCCCAAGCATTTTCTCCTCTTGAAGATATTGACACGTGGGTTTGTTCTTACAATGGCAGACCCGGTGATACAATGTGCACGCAGCCAGTTGAAGATGCTGCATCCATTCCATGTTGCTTTCTCACTCAAAACATTTTGAATGCCTTACCATAGGGAAACACACCTTCAGCACATTGAACCTGTTTCCCCCAGTTACTAAATATTAGCAGATCTTTTAATTTACTCTTTACTCTTTGTCAGTGGAATTCATACATAACCAATGGTTTGTAGGCTATTCACGAAGAACAGTTGCATTAATTCAATGGCAATTATGTGCCAAACCATCACAAACTCAGAAGCTCTTCCACCTCTTTGCCCTTGGACTGGCTGGGCTGTAACTTCATAGCAAGCAGTTCCAACAACTTGACATTGAGATTGATCTGACATGGGGATCCTGAAGAGCAGAGTTCATGCATTTACGCAACTGAACTAGTACAGAACTCTTTTTTTTCCTTACTGACGGGATGATTTTGAGCTCCGGCGCCCACCCATTCACGGCAGGAAGCAGGTTGATGTGGCATTTGAAATATTAAATGAGCTTTCGGGCTCTTAAAGTGTGTCACTAAAATTGTTTATTTATTTAACAATTGGAAATCGGACTATCAATTGTTTAAAAAAAAGAATCAATCTCAAAATGTACTAAGTAGCTCAGCTTTGAAGAAATGTTTTATATTTATTTACAACCAACGATTCTATAGTATTGAGGTATTGTTTCATATATTTTACATTCATTTAAAGAATAGTGTAAATCACTGAGGGAATAGTGTAAAGCAGTTCTGCAGTGTATTGGTCAGAGCACTTGCCTAGCAAGTGAGAGGATCTGGGATTGAATCACAGTCAGGGCAAAACCTTAGGCAAAATTCCTTATTTCACACGCCTTGGTTTATCTTGCGATAAGTAATTGTTAGTCAATTGGTAGATTGCGTTCCTGGGGTAATAATCTCTTCAAAAAAATTAATCACGAATAATAATTTGGTAATTCAATCCACAGCTGCAATTGGTGCAACTGGCTGCCACATTTCGCTCACAAAATATACAGTCAATTCACTTTTCGGTGTATTGTGTGAAGCACATTGAGACGTCTAGAAAATGTCAAAAGGGCTATATCAAATGCAAGGTTTGTTATTATATTTTTTCCAATGCTAGAAAGATATATTATGAGAAAACTGCAGTCAATTTAACTCTGTAAGAAAGAGTTCTTATCTGTTTAGATTGTATCCAGTAATAGATTTGTCACAGAGCTAAACAGCACAATACAGGAATGGTTAACGAACAATTTCAGACCCATTGTGAAACCAATTGTTGAGCTCCCATTGGGTTTATTGCAATGAAAGCAAATTTCTGAGATATATTTTTGGACCCCAAATTATTAGGAAGGCTTTCATTTTCATAGTGCTTTTATTGTATTGAAAAGTGCTCTACGGTAATTACTGTGAAGCATAATGGCTGTTATCAAAGGCAGGCCACAGCCATTTCGCGCAAAGCAAAGTATCCCATGAGCCCTGAGGTGATGGATCAATGAATGTTGAGAATTGTTGTCCTGGTCCCACATGATGAAGAAACTTTAACAATATCTAATCTTGTGGAAGAGGGGAAATCTCAGTGGTTTTATAGATCTTAGAATCCACCATTTGAGTAGATTTAAAAACTAAATGATCCTTCTGAAAGCCTGACTGTACTGTAAAGAAATTAGAGGGGGAAAGAAGAGGGAGGTGGGTGAGCTCAGATAAGCAACATCAATAATTGCTCTTATAGAGTGCCTTTCACTTGGGATGAACATCTTAAAGTGCTTCACAAAACCATCAGGATCACCAAGCAGGGCAAAAATTAAGAGGAATTTGAGGGAGTTGGTCAAGGGCATGGTCGAAGAGACCAATTTGAAAGGAGGAAACATCTAAGACGCAAGTTGGGGATTCCAATACCCTTGACCATCCATTAAGCTGAGATCAAGGAAAAGCCAAAACTACATTCAATGAGCATGTCACCTACAAAAGCATCAAATGCAATTGGTCAATCTCTTCATGATTGTTTGTGGGACATTGCTGTGTGCAGAATCAGCTGCTACGTTTGCCTGGGGAAAAAAACTGCACACTTGGGAGTACTTTCCCGATCGGAACAGCGCAATATCAAAGGCCACGATTATTAACATTTTTATTGAATCAGAAGGTTGTAACCCATGATTTGCTTTGTTGTTTTATTAATTGATTGAAAATTTATCACGTTAAAAAAAAGTTGAGTTTTTTCCAGCGAAAACTGCGCTCGCTGATTATTTTGGTGAAGAATTTGCTTTTGAACAATTGGAGCCGGTGTGCCCAGACACATTGGATGATAATGCTGACAAGGTAACTCTTATCAGTCAGGTGTCAAATGTCACACTGGAAATGCAGCTGCCTGGCTTCGGTGCAGTGTTCTGAGCCACTGCAGTTTCATAAAGCACCCATTGTTGATAGTTTGTCAGCTTGGCTCATATGGAACATTCTCCCTCTCTCTTCATGTCAGAATATTGTGTGTTCAAGCCCTATCCTGGGACTTGAGCTCACTATCTATTATTGGAGGTGCCATTTTCATTAAAAAACAGAGGTACCATCTGGCGGTTCAGATGGGAAGCTGAATATCCCATGTTACAAGAAGATTCTCTCAATGTGTCAACTTTCCTCCAGATGAATCAATCACAATCTTCATAGCTATTTGTAGGACTTTGTGGATTTAAATAGCTGCTTTATTTCCCACAAATCATAACAACAAAAAATAAAATTACATTTGTATAGTATCTTTCATGTCGGGGTGACGTTCCAAAGCGCTGAAACTACATGTGACATTAATTGCTTGAGAATATTTGAGGGACTTTTATGTGACAATATAAAAACACAGAATTGTTTTTTGTTACCCAAGAACCTAGCCTCAAAGACCTTGTAGTCGAGTGACCTGCCAGAGCTATGATGTACAGTAGAAGCCCATTTATCCGTGACCTGATCAACCGGATTGCGTGACCCCCCCTCCCAGGATAATTCCCCATTCCTGCAATCGCGAGTATGTGCACTTATTGAACTTACAAACTCTGGATTTTTACCGATCATTTTACCGAGTGTGCTGGAATCTTTATTGGTAAGTATCCATACAATATTCTGTTACTATTTAGTATGTTATTAATATGGTATGTTTTAAAATAAGTAAATGTTTTGTGTTGGGTTTTCAGCAACTTGCCGCCCATTATCTGACACAGTCAATTAGTCGACCCCCCAGAGGGTGCCGGATAAACAGGCTTTTATTGTAAAATACAATACACACTACAAATGAACATGTGAAGACGATGTCCCAAGGCAGTCTTAAGGTTTGCACCCAAGTTGGGTTTGGGGCTGAGGGATTGGGGTTGAGGGCAGGAGGAGATGTCCTCATGTGCAGTTCAAAGAAAGGTGCCACAATGTTTGAGAACCAATTACAAATCAACTATAAAAGTGCAAAGCCCCAAGATCATTCTTGCACTGAGCATATTTCACTTGTAAAGAAATTGGAACAATACGTTACATCCCAGATTAACAAAAGGGTTTTAAATTCAGAATTTCAAGCTAGTCTAGGGAGCCTTTCCTGAAGACGAACCAGAAGGATTAATTTCAAAAGGTACTGTACTTGGTTTTAATTAAAAATCAGATAACTAGTTGAGGCTTCATATAATAGTCTTTAATTCCCCACAAATACCAAGCTACCAAGTATTAAGGCAATTATGTTTGTAAATTTTGTTAGGTAACATCAGGCATAATTTTGTTACCAATCAACACCATCTGCTCGTTCCTTGCGCAAATGCTTCATCGGGATCTTGTCCCTTCAAATTCTTTACACATCCAAAATATTAAAGGGTTTCCGTTAACTTGTCCTGCAAGATTAAAAATTTACTAGCAATTAAAGAATGATTACATAATTTAAGCAGCATGTGGATGTTTGAACCCAGATTTCAGCCTCAAGAGTGCAAAGTTTTTAATTTTAATAATTACATGGTAATGAGGAGGGGAAGAAAGGCAGCCCTCGACAGAGGATTCAGGTTGGGGAGCAACAGAGCATTATTGAGTGGTGCGTGTTGCTTTATTGTAAGTGTAACTTGAAATGAGACCTGAAGCTTGATCAGTCAGACTTTATTAATAAGAATGTGTCTCTTTTGTTCATTGGCCATGAGAGAGATAAGTTGTGCTGCGCTCTGGGTAGTATCATTTACTTTACATACAAATCAAGGAGCCCGGCATCAGTACTGATCTTGTTCCACCTCAATGAGTTTTACAGAGTGGGAATCCGAGCTGGGTTGCGTGAGGGTGGGGGAGGGTGGCGAGGCAGGTAGTAGCCAAAGGCACATTTGGGCTCATATAAAACATTCTCTTTCCGCATCAAAAGGTTGTGCGTTCAAGCCTTATTCTGGAACTTGAGTTCACTGCCTAGTCTGACACTTCAGTGCAACCACGGGGGAAGCATTGCTGAAGGTGCTATATTGGGTGTACCATTTTTTAAAAAATGAGGTCCCGTCTGCCCTGCCATAAAGATCTAATTACATTGCTTGAAAAAGGCAAGCAGGTTCTCTCAATGTCCTGGCTAACAATCGTTCAGGTGAAGGGGGCAAGGACACGAAGCACGACTTACTAGAATAGAAAATAAGTGGGCAAGGGGCTAGGACTTCAGGAGGTTGACAACGACATTGGTCGTTGAAAAAATAAAAGCCATTCATCCATCCACTTCCAGTCAACGGGGAGATCATGTTAACTCACAAGATAATATTCAACAGCACATTCAGAGCTCCGTGAAGCACTTTGGGATGCCCTCCCACATGAAAGCCACTGTATAAATGTGAAATTAATGTTGTTGCTCACACTGAATCCTTGAATTTCAAATTGAGACATGAAATGCGTTAATTAATAAGGCTTTTGGAATTCCTGACCTATTGGTAACTGAAGGCATTGATGATCTTTGAGTGTGACTCCCAATCACCACAATGGTTGACAATGAAGGCAGCCCACAGATCCCGGTACTGAGCTGCCACTGATTCGGGCACTGGGCTGCCACTTAGCAATGTATCATCTTTAAAATTCTGTTAAATTGCAACCTATGTAATGTGTTAATTAACACATCGCGGGTTGCAGGTTTCAACCCGCAATCACAAGATTACAGTGTATTACAGCATTTTTTAAATTCATTTGGATCTGTTATGCTATTTGTTTCACACACAAATATACTCATTTCACTTTGCAGTACATTCTGTGAAGCGCTTTGAGACATCTAGAAGACACAAAAAGCGCTATATCAAATGCAAGGATTATTATTTGTCTAAAACCATAAAAAAGTGCCTTGTGGCTTATGATGTTTTGAACCCAATATCTGCAGGATCCATTAAACAGGCAGATACAGCTTATGAACTACATTTTTTAAAATTGTTTTAGTGGGATTGTGGACTTCCTATGACATGGTGGTGAGTCACACAGATCATGAAGCTGATTCAGTCTCTCTTTATGATGAGTTGAGCTGGACCTGTGGTGGGGAGAGAAATAACTTGGTCTGTGTTGATGCTCCAATACACTACTGAGGGTGTGTTGCATTGTGAGAGATGCCATTCTTCGGATGAAATGTTAAACTCAGGCACTGTTTTGCTGTTCAGGTGGATGTTAAAGATCTCACGGCACAATTCAAAACGAGAACAGAGTTTCTCACAGTTTCCTGGCCAACAATCCCCCAGATTATTAATAATAATCCTTGCATTTGATATGGTGCTTTTCACATCTTATTGACGTCCCAAAGCGCTTCACAGAATATACTGTAAAGTGAATTGACTGTATATTCATGGGCGAATCGCGGCAGCCAATTGCGCACAGCAGTGTCCCACACACACAGTCATGGATTGAAACGACCAATTTTATTATTGTGTGGTTTTTTTGGGAGGGATTATTATTAGGCGTGTGGAGTAAGGAAACTTGCCCAAGGTTTCGCCCTGACCTGCCTGGATTCGAACACAGGTCTCCCCAGCTTGGTCTCCCCAGCTTGCAAGACATGTGCTCTAACCACTGAGCCACAGGAGCTCCCTGTGACCAATTCAATTGGTCATTGGCATCATGGCTGTCTTTGGACCATTGCACAAATCTGCACAAATAGGCTGTCATTTTCTCTTACAAACACCCTACACTACAATAAAATGCAGTGCTATTGGTTTCTTAGCGACCTGATGAGAGACAATTTCAAATGCAAGAGTTATTATAAGTTATCTTGACACTGGCAGGTGGACTAAATCAGACTCACCTGTTGTGCTGTTTCTCCCATCATCCTTCACAATGCAAATATTCACTGTCCCAGATCACGAGCTAAGTGCATTCATCTGTACAAGATTCTGATAGCTTCCAGCAACCATGGAATCGTTCGTGAGGAGCCTAGGGAGAGGAAAGGGGAGAAGAAAAGTTTATTTTCAAATTGTAGCCAAGTCAATTGTTAAAGCTTCAATCCAAATAGTTCCTGAATAGAATTAATTTCAATAATAAATAATACCATTGATTTCTAGATCTAAAACAAAGCAAATTATTGCCTTTTCCCATGACTCCGGAACCTGGGTTTGAATGCCCTCACCATCAGTTGTTAATGTTTGATCTTGCCTTTCTTAGCCTAATTCCCGGTGGGCTCAAAACAGATTCAAAATGTGTCATAATTGGTAACTAATTTAGCAAACTGACTCAAATGACCAGCCATTAGGGAAATTAAGAAGCCCTGTCAATGCTGTAGTAGTTGGGGGTTTATGCACGTTGACAAGATAATGAATGCAGGGATCTCTGTATTGGATCTGACCTGTTTTATACCTGTCCCATGAGTTCCTATTGCTATCACTGGTTACTAATGTTCAAAGTTATGATGCGAGCCATCCTTTTAAGAATAAAGCACCGGTGTGCTTTTTTAATACATTAAAAAGTTACAAAGAGATTGTGATGAACATTAACATCCCTTTGCTTTGCTTTTCCGTTCGACTTTGAACATGTGAGTGATTTGAACATTGTCGGAGATGCAAAACACGATTGTGCAAGGGACTTGCATTAACTTCGGAGGGTGTAGTCATTAATTGACAAGTTGGCTGCTGCGTTCACCCACAAGATAATAATAATCCTTGCATTTGACTTTTGTAATATGCACATTTTGCGATATATCTTGTGAAGCGCTTTGGGACATCCTCCTGACTTGAAAATCACAATACCAACCGCAAGGATTATTATTATAATTCATAACCAGGGATGGAATTCAATGTGGAGAAGTGTGAGGCCATCCATTATGAATCCAAAAATAGCAAACAGAATCTTTTCTAAATGGAGAGAAACTAAGAACTGTGGAAGAACAAAGGGACTTTGGGTGTCCACATACTCAAAGCACTAAAGCAAGTTAACAGATACAAATGTTACCAAAAAGGTTAATAGGGTGTTGGCCTTTATGTCAAGAGGGCTGGAAGACAAAAGAGAGGAGCTTCAATTGTATAGTGCCTTGATCAGGTGCCACCTGGAGTACTGCGTTCAGTTTTGGGCACTGCACCTCAAGAAGGATATGCCGTATTTGCCCACAAAATACAGTGACTCCACTTTATGGTGCAGTAGAAACCCGTTTATCCGTGACTCGATGCACCGTCACTTCCGTATAACCCGCACGCACCCCAAAAAGTCCCCATTCGATAAACCGGAACTTATCCGGAACAATAGCATTGGAACATTTGTAAATGCATAAATAGTAACATAATAGCAGAATATTGTATTGGTTCTTGTTGTTGTAGCTGCTCTCTTGCGCTTTTTATCTTTGCTGGTAGATGCTGCGCTTGAAGCCATGATGCTGCGGCTGAGGTTCGTATTCCAGCGATTCTTTTTGGGTTGGGGCACGCCAAGCGGGTGAAAAAAACAGAGCGCGTATGACTTTAAAGTCATACAAGCCGATAACGCCAGCCAATAACCCACCTTGTCGCGCAGGTGCAGTATTTTGGTTTGCCGCTAATAGAGTTTAGGGCTTCGGCTTGCCGCTAGTAAAGTCGCGTGACTTTGAAATTGCGCTGCCGTATTTTCACCCGCTTGGCGTCCTCCATTTGGGGAAGGGTCGCTGGACTGTAAACCTCAATCAGTGGGGGTGAGAAGCGCAGAAGAGTGGTTTTGATGGTGGGTGCCTTTTTCTAGTGCCTTTTCGTCCGCGGGCCGCCCGAATATCTGGCAGGCGCTTTAACCGGCATTGGCCAGGTCCCGCGGGTGCCGGATAAATGGGCTTCTCCTGTGTATCCTGTTAAATACTTTGAGACGTATCACTGTGTATATGTGAATGAACATAGCAATCAATTTATGTTAAATAGCCATTAAGCGAACCACCAATTTTATTTGGGAGGCTGTTGGCCAAGACAACAGGAGAAACTTCCTTCTGCTTATAAATAGTGCCATGAGATCGTTAACATCCACTTAAACAGGTACTGTATGTAGCCCATCCCGACCCAGCCATAAAAAACGGACAGCTCGCATGCCTCCTGGGTAATTAGAAACCCCAAACTGACTCAGACTTGTGTGTTTAGTGGAAGTTGCACTTTGTTGAAGTTTCATGTATTTGCATTATTGTTTAATTTGTCAAGTACTTTTTACTGAAACTACGCTTCAAGTGACTGGTGCTTTGAATTGGGGCCGGCACATGGAGCAGTTTTCAGGAGAAAATAATACAGTCAAACACTTGAAGGCTTTTCTTTGAGTTTTTCTGTCCAGCATCTTATAAATATTTGTTTTGATTCTTAGAAAGTTATTCAGTGGAATAACACTGGAATAACAGCATAACATGTTCAATATGTTCACTTAATAGATAGATGGCTACTTTTGATTTGAGGCTTTACTTACAAGGCTGATAGGGTGTTACACCTCCAGTTTCACTTGAAATGGGATAATTGTTTCTCCACCGATGTTGCTAATGTTAACAAAATCTCATGAACTTGAGTGGCTGTGATGAACAACAACAAATCACAATTATATTGCACCTTTCACCTCGGAAGGATGTCCCAAGGCACTGGACAATTAACAGTTTGCACATGGTTCATGGCTGGTGGTTCACTGAGCAGAAATGAGCAATTCTGGTATTGTTTCTATTTATTTTATCAGTGTGGTTTCAATATTGTTTTGGAATATTTTGATGATGAAGCCATACTCTGATTAAATTTCAGTGGAATATCCAGCAATATCTATGTCTGTTCCATTTTGCTCATTGAGTAATTTAGATTTGTGTGATGGATGCATTGGCAGCAAGTCCTTTCACACATTGAACCCATTTCATTCATTTTCACTCTGAAGAGTGCAGTAACAATAATAATCCTTGCATTTAGTATCACGCTTTTCACATATGCTAGACGTCTCAAAGCTCTTCACAGAATATACTGTTTTGGGCACCGCACCTCAAGAAGGACAGAGTGAAGGCAGGTAGTAAAGGAGGATCTTCAGACTGGCCTTGAAGGAGGCAAGGGAAGTAGCAAGGTGAAGAGATTGTGGGATGGAGGCAGAGCATGAGGGGAGAGAGGCTGAAGGCCCAGCCACCAATGGTAGGGTGGGTCGAGTGAGAGACATGGAGCAGGCCGGATCCTGCTGAATGGAGGGAGCGGACAGGTTGATAGGGGATCAGCAGGTCAGAGAGTTAGGAGGGGGCAATGCCATGGAGTGCCTTGAAAGTGAGGATGAGGATCTTGAACTTTATCCTCTGAGGAATGGAGTGGAGCTGGGTGAGGGTGGGGGTAATGGTCACAGAGCCTGCTGCAAGAGAGGACATGAGCTGCTGAATTTTGGATAATCTGCAGCTTGTGGAGGGAAGAGTCGGGGAGGCCAATAAGGAGGAAGTTGCCGTAGTCGAGCCTTGAGGTGACAAACATGTGTATAAGGGTTTCAGCGGCCTGAGGAGTTAGGCAGTGGTGGAGACGGGCAATGTTGCAGAGGTGGTGGAAGCCAGTGCCTGGCCATGGTACGGATATGGGGGAGAAAGGACAGTTCAGGGTCGAACAAGACACCCAGATTTGAGTGACCAAATTCTGATAGTGTTTTTGTTTAGAGATTATTATTAGGTGTGTGGAGTAAGGAAACATGCCCAAGGACATGTGAACTTCTTTCACAATTTTAGTAGGGTGACAACGGCACATAACTTCTGATTTCAACTTTCGGGTGACATATCTCATCGTCTAAGCCTGGAGAACATTGTCTTAGAATTCACGGCTGAGCCAAAATCAAGCAAATTTTTAAACAAGCTTTGAAATTACATAATAATAGTATAATTATCCTTGCATTTGGTATAATGCTTTATCATGTCAGCAAGATGTCTCAAAGCACTTCACGGGAGTTACTGTGAAATGAAGTGACTGTGTATTTGTAGGCAATGCAACAGCCAAATTGAGCAAAGCAATGCGCACAAACATCCATGAAATGAATGAGCAATTTTCATTTGTTGGATTGATTATTAGTCAGGACTAAATTCAGACTGAATTTCAAAAATGTTCAAGCTACTTTGTGAACTTAATTTTTTTTTACACACAACATTATTGAGGAGTGAGGCTCTGTTTGACCTCTGTTGTGCTGTGTTGCACAACCCATCATAAATGTATCTACTATAAATTGTGGAAGTCACAAGCTGCACAAAAAATTGATTGTTGTTTAAATGTACTTAGAAGCCCACCTTTCAAACACATGTGGGATTGTCATTTACTTTTGTTATTTGTTGACAAAGGAACTATTAGTCGAAATGTCTGAACTCGAGATGGAAGAAATAGTGATGTTTTATCACTGGGATTGCCTACATTATGTTTACTTTCTGTTCAGAGGCTGACATTGTTCAGTTTATTCCAGGCGATGCCTGCCTGTGTCCTCTGATCACAAATTCACTATATTTATTTAGGTATCTCTGAGAGTAAATTTGCCATACTTTTCCAAGCACTTACTTCTGTTTGAACAGAAATAGCCTCCCTTCCTTCCACTGACTTATTGTGTACCTTAGATGATGATGATGGGCTTGAACAAAGAACATAAAACCACAAGGTCTTCTGTTTTATGGGTACAAGGTGAGGACAAACCTCAAACGATGAAACCTTCCCTGGATTCCTCTACAGCTTTTTTATACTGTGGATTTTATGGCTAAAATTGCAGGGGTTAACAGGCCAAGTACCGCTGCTATTCCTATGGCCATTGTTTTATTTACTCTACTTTTCCTTAGGTGCTGGGTGTGTGGTGGGGTAATGGAGGGGGAAGGGAATAGCCACGTGTGATCCTATATGGAATGTAGGATCACACGTGGGAATGTAGGATTGTGTGAGTTATCACAATGGCATTGGCTGCACTGTGCATGCGCAAAACCTTCAGAATTCATTTTTCAACTTACCAATGCTGAACATAATAATAATAATAATAAAAATACTTACATGTGATAGGCCAACTTATCACGTCTTCGAGACTCCTCAAAGCGCTTCGTAAAGTGAATTGACTGTATGTGTGGCATATAATATGGTATTGGATGGCAGGATCTGTGCCTGAATATCTGACCACTTTCCTCCAGTCCTTTTTTTTCCTGTTTATTCCACTCCAGTTGATCAGAAAAACAACTTTCTAAAGATTTTGTACCTGTGTGAACTAGCCAACTTTGCACTAATTATGCATTGCACTCATGGGCTGGAAGTCTTCGACTGGCATATGGCCAACTTTCCCTCGCTCAATATCCGCACCTGCCTTTGTACAGTGATCACACATTGGCACTAATATGAAGGGCGCTATATGAGTAATTGATCAATGTCATTGTGTTCTTTCACTCCAGCTCTAACACTTTTATTCAGGGATGGAAGCACTGCCTGTGAGTTATTTTGGTCTAAGAGGTGTTGGTTAAAGAGAAGCAACATCTAGGAGAAAGTCAAAACTGAAATATCTTATCCGTGGATTAGATCCAAGTTATTGTCTTTGACATACAGATACCAAAGCTTTTTTATTGCTCTCTCCCCAATTTTCATCTCTAATTCACCCCTGCCTCCCTCATTCTCCTAAAGTGATTCATGGAACTCCTGTAACTCAGTGGTTAGAGCACTCGCCTTACAAGTGTGAAACCTGTGTTCGAATCCAGGCAGGTCAGGGCGAAACTTTGGGCAAGTTTCCTTACTCCACACGCCTAATAATAATTTGGCCAGAAAAACCCACAGTAATAAAAATTGGTCATTTAAATCCATGACTGTTTGTGGGACACTGCTGTGCGCAATTGGCTGCCACGTTTTGCCCCAAAATATACAGTCATTTCATGTTACAGTATACTTTATGAAGTTCTTTGAGACGTCGCTAAGATTTGAAAAGTGCTACATCAAATGCAAGGATTATTATTCATATTATCTTTGTTTTGTTAAACTGTGAGTAATTGTTTGATCACCTCTCCTTTTTTAAAAAAAAGTAGATACGTCTGGTAAGTCTTTGTTATTTAAATCAAAATGCAACATTGATAGAGCAGCAGTATGCCAGAAATGCATATCAAGCCCTATTGACAACCTATGCTGAAACTTCAGTGTAGTAACTCTGGGGGGTGTTACATTGTCAGAGGCACCAACAACAACAACAACTCACATTAAAACAGAGCCGCTCAGGCAGGATAGCATCCCAGAGCATGTCATCTGTTGGATGATACACAACCAATGACCTGCTTGTCTCTTGTTCAAGTGGGTGTCCTTTATGGATCGCGGCACTATCCAAAAAGGAGAGTTTCTTCCATCGTCTTTGTCATTCACTTCACAGCTGTTTTGCAGAACTATTCTGCATGCAAAATGTCTGCCATGGTTATCTGCTAATATAGTCACTATAAGGGATGGTGATCACTCACTGTGAAGTTTTGGGGCTTTACAGGTGTAATAATCATTCTATGTCTATTCTTGTTTCTGTCACAGACACTGCTGTGCTAGTGCGATGATGGGTGCAATATGCCCAGCCATTAGATATAATGCAGACAATGTAATGACAGGATCTGCTGGTTAATCGCTTCCTCTACCTTTTCCCTTATCACCTGGTTATCATCATGTAATGGCCTCTTTCAGACAATGATTATCCAGCCACGAAACCCTTCTGATGCGTAAACAGATTTGATTCAGTCTTTGATGGCTGATAAGATGAAGGTACACAAATCTGGTACTTTGTCACACTGTTTGATTTATGTGTGAGACGTACGGAATGACCCTGAGATTCCCCCTCCGAGCATTCCAACGTACTTTTAAGCAACATAACTGCAACCCATAGCAACATAATCACCTCCCCTAGTAACATAGCCACTCTCCTTAACAACATAGCAACCTCTTCAAAACCTTGGTTTCCAAAATGATCGCCGAGTCCTTTGAAACAAACATAATTTCTTGTTCCAAAGTTATACCTTCGTTGCATCCCTGACATCAAAGAGCTGGTATAAGGATATTCTGTTACCTGCAGGTGTCAGCCTATCTTAGTTGGCAGGACAATTGCCTCCCAAGTCAGAATACTGTAGGTTCTAAGTCAGAACTTGTTACTTCCAAATCTTGGTTGACATCCCCAAAGCCACGCTGTGGGCGTGGAGTCCTGTATAGAATTAGTGAGAGAACTTGCCTCGCGAACGACAGGACTCGGATTCGATTCCCAGCCAGGGCAAAACCTTAGGCAAGTTTTCTTACTCCACACATCTCTGGTTACCTAGCAGTTGTTAGTCAATTGGTGGATCACTTTCCGGGGGGGGGTAATAATCCCTTCAACAAAAATAATTTTGTTACTTATTCCATGTTGCACATAAAAAATTATTTGTGTGACACTGCTGTGTGGAATAGACTGCCGCATTTCGCCTACAAAGTATAGTCAATTCTCTTTACAATATATTCTGTGAAACCCTGAGACATCTCAGTCAGGAGATGAGGCATTATATGAAAGCTCTGTATTATTATTATGTTGCCAAGGCATGATAAGGCATTATATGAAAGTATTATTATTATGTTGACAAAGTACATCATCGTTACTGAATTTAAGGTTGGATCCTAGAAAACAAATGGCCTCAATGTTTGTGCAATGCTGTGCCAGGATATCTCCTCCACAAAACCAAGACAGAAACTAATGTTAATGAGGTTATTAATAATTGTTTGGCAGCACATATAATGCCTCTTGTTGCCAAGTAGAGTAAACAAAAATAGTTCCTGGAGGTTCTATTGCACTAGAGCATATGACAAAAATAAAATTTGGCTTCTGTGTGTTACTAATGTGTTGACCTCTTCTTTATCACTTAATCTCTGCACTAAATTCTGATCTGATTTGCATCATGTCTTCTGGAGTGTTCCAGCCGTGATTTTGCTCTCTGGTTCACTCAATCATTTGGGCTTTATTCCAAATTATTTACATTTACAGGAGCCTTTGCTGATTTAACTCACAGCTCTGCTGTGTCTTTGGTGCTGCACACACAGTATGCATAGTTACAGGTAATTGCTCACCTTGCGCCAGGTGGCTCTCTTCCAGCAGTCAATCAAATAATTCTGTTAGCTGCTTCAGCAGAGCAACTCACTTTACCACAAAACAAAGCTCCCCAACTCTGATAGATAGATAGATAGATAGATAGATAGATAGATAGATAGATAGATAGATAGATAGATAGATAGATAGATAGATAGATAGATAGATAGATAGATAGATAGATAGATAGATAGATAGATAGATAGATAGATAGATAGATAGATAGATAGATAGATAGATAGATAGATAGATAGATAGATAGATAGATAGATAGATAGATAGATAGATAGATAGATAGATAGATAGATAGATAGATAGATAGATAGATAGATAGATAGATAGATAGATAGATAGATAGATAGATAGATAGATAGATAGATAGATAGATAGATAGATAGATAGATAGATAGATAGATAGATAGATAGATAGATAGATAGATAGATAGATAGATAGATAGATAGATAGATAGATAGATAGATAGATAGATAGATAGATAGATAGATAGATAGATAGATAGATAGATAGATAGATAGATAGATAGATAGATAGATAGATAGATAGATAGATAGATAGATAGATAGATAGATAGATAGATAGATAGATAGATAGATAGATAGATAGATAGATAGATAGATAGATACTGGTTGAATCTTTGAATGCTTTCATTATGTTTCTGTGTTCTGGCCTTTGTGATTGACTGCTCTTTTCCTGATTTATTGCTGACAGCTCTGGTAGTTTGGTTGAATCACGTTTACCACAAATGTGTGAAATGTTATTGACTCTACTAGATTGGCAGTCCAAGAGAATCGATCAATTGAATCCTCCTGGGGTTCCCTTTGTTCAAAGTGAATCGGGATTTGCACAGATGAAGAGATTTAATCCTGTGAATCTGGGGTTCCTGCTGAATGTTTTTTTTTCTCATTCTTACTGACCATCCCCAAAGGGCCCAGGGGTGTGTATACATACTTCAATTGTGGTAGAGGAAGCACATTCCTTGATGCAGAGCTCTTGAGTGATCATGCTTAGTTGAGTGATGAGCCTATCCCATGTTTATAATGTTAGCTTCACTATCACCCTTGACCTCTATTTGATGACAAATGGAAATGCAGCAGAAAATGCTCAGTTTGTGGGTAGTAATCTTAAGAAAACTGTGTTGTTGTCTTTGATTTATTAATGCAATACAAGTACTGCATGTTGTCCATTAGCACTCACCTTATCATAGGCTTTCACTGCTAATGTCTGATGAGAAATTCACTGGGTTGTACTTTATTATTTGACTTGATATGCTGTATTTTGGGGATATCTATTGTGAAAGGTATTACGTGAATCCAGTTGGTTATTGCAATGTTAAAAAGCAACACAGTGCTTTTGTTTCTTGACTGCAACTTTCTTGCAAGGTAAAATCCAACAGTGACACCTTGTATTATGTCTGGGTCCACATAGTCGAGCCAGCTCAGGCTTCTTTCAGTGCAGGAATACAATCTGTCTCATTGTCTTCTTCACCAGCTGTCATGCAACATCACCGTGGAAGTCCCACTAACGATAAACTAACCCTCTCCATCAAACGGTTAATTTTTTTTGTTATAAAAATAACAGGTTTGGATAGTGAGATACAAATAAGTGCGAAAAGTGTCTCAGATTCATTTACAAGAAAATGATAGGCTGCCTCTTCACTGACTGAAGTACATTTTGTTGCCTTTGTTGTGTCTTAACCACCAAGAACAAATCGCTCTTTGTATTGTCATTTTTCAATGTGTGTTCAGCAGAACAATCCCACGAGATGTCACTGAACAGGTTTAGCCACGTTTTTTTTTGAGTTTTTGCTCAATTCCTTCAGAACTAGGTTATCAGGATTATCAGTCAGGGTATAATCATTATACACTTTAATCCCTTCAGAGCTCTAAGAGACATGGACAGCAAAGCGACTTCTTGGAAGCTGTCTCTGCATAAATAACAGTAGAAGTGGACTCTGAAGAATTTTACACACTGATCTTTTCAACATTTTTATTTGGTTTGTGCCTAAAATCTTTTTTTCCCCCAATGTGAAGACGTGAATCCCCTGTGCCCTATTCGATTAGACACACGACAGCCAAAAATGCTCACCAATTTTCAGTTTCACTGCTCAGCAACCAGGCAACAAGATTTGCTCAGGTTTTGCCTGCCAGCTGTGAAGGAGGTGTCTACCTCTCTCTGGCACCACCCTCTAACAGCTTGGCGCATCTTATAATAATCGTGGTAATCCTAGCATTTGATGTAGCACTGTACCCCATCGTTGAAACATTTCGAAGAGCTTCACAGAAGTTTCTGTAAAATGTAGTGTCTTGTCAAACCTCAAGGCCTGGATGAACACCAACTTTCTGCAACTGAATGTTGACAAGATGGAAGCCATCCTCCTTGGCATCTTCTCACCTCTGTCTTCAACACCTTAAGATCCCAATTTATCCCTCACATTCACTGAACCTGCGTGCTACCTAATTTTCAGGATCAATCCTCATCTGTCCTTCCTATCTCACATAAATTTCTTGACCAGGACTGTTTTCTTACTGCTTCCCCATATTGCCAGCCTCCAATACATGCCTATAACATTCTTCACACAAGTAGTAGTTAAAGCAATTTGATGTTGCAGTGTCCTATTTTGCAGGCATAAAGAGCAGCCGATTTGGACTCAGGAATGCCTAACAAAAAACCGAGAAGTGAATGATCCATTTATTTTTAATTTGAGGGTTGTTGAACAAGAAAAGTCCCTTCAGCGCTTTGGGACGTCCTCCCAACGTGAAAGGCGCTATATAAGTGCAATTTTGTTGTTGTTGTTGTTTCTCTTTTCAAATAGTACCACAATGTTTGCATCATTCACCAGCACAGGTAGACTATGCTCTTCAAAAGAAAGGACCACTGACAATACAACACCCCCACATCCCACCCCCAGCATTGCTTTGCATTCCGGCATCTGTAAATAGCCTCAGTATTCCTGGGATAGAAATTATATAAATGAGATAGGGTTCCCAAGCCGGATTACCATTCAGTGTTGTTTGTTGAAAAGTGTCTGTGAATTTATGGACATTGGTTGAGTGCAGATTGGGACCAATTGCTGAGTACGGGATGGTCTCATTCTGTATAGCTCAGTGAAACACTGGACCACTGACATATTGTTGTAACCTTTACATTGTCTGGAGATTGCAATTTTTGCAGGAGCATTGGATTTGAAGATTATTATTGATTCAATTAAACTAATTGTGATAGAACACAGCTTTAAAAGGTATGCTAAGGAAGTCAGCAGTTAATCAAGATGGATCATTAATTAACTGCCAGATCAATATTTGAATACTTGTGTAATTCTTTACAAAGTATAACAACATTGTAATCTCAATGGTGTCAGTAACTTGTTTGATTTAACCGATGCAGTTGTTCCCATGGCCAAAACACTCGAGCTTTATTACTAAAAATGACAGGAGAATGACTATGGGTGATGTGATTGATTGAAAAGGTAATGATCACACACAAGTATTTGCTTGAAGCTTTCCACCAGCTATTTCTTATACCCCAAATCCTTTCCCAAACTGTCTGGAGAATGAGACTTAAGGTGATCTGCGTCCTACTTCCAGAGAGATGGGTGTTCTGCTTTTAGATGATTTTAAAGCTGGTTTACCAGGAAATATATATATGAATGGTGTTCCTCTTAGTCTACTCGAACTTCTGCTTTGACTTCATTATCCTCTCTAGAAAGCCTTCATGGAAAAGCAGTGAGAAATTGCACAGGCATTTAAATTCTGTAAGTGCACACACTGTCCACTGAGCTAACTTTGACGTATTTTTTGTCCTGTTTGGAGAAAATTCACCACCGCTCACGAAACCAGTACACTTTACTGGGAGTCTGTCTCTTGTGTGGAAAGTTCAAGCTATCATTGGCTCAATTAGGATTGATAAAGCACATGTTACATTTGGGAAAGCGCCTGAGTTTGCCCATTGATGGCCCTGGAGAAACAATCCAAAATCCATCTGTTTTCTGAAACATCACCTTTGTGAAACATCTGCCTGAGTTACAATTGCTTTTGGCTTCACTTTCAATTTTTTTTCATGATTTTTAGCCCTTGCTCACAGCAAATCCTGCTGTTACTTATCTGAGCTGCAGAAGCAGTATTACACAGAACGCCTAAGTCATCATTTGTGACTTAGATTTGGCAATTCTTCTGAACTACTTTTCTGCAGCGATTTCCAGAATACAGGGAGTAAAATAATAGGCTTTTTAAATTGCTTAAATACCTCCTAAGAATTTGCACAAAAATATCCCACATACATTATTTTGCAAAGCTGTTTATTGAAAATGAACTGAATGTTTCCAGTCAAACTGAAACACTTCCAATACAAAACAAACTGTTTAAAATTGGTAGAAATGTAGAATGAATAGTTGATGCACCCTCTAACAAAAATCGCTATTTTTTCCCACCCATGCCATCAAACCCATACCAACACAACAATTATCTCCGGTCTCTTTCCCCCCCCTTCCTCAGTTACTGAATTACTCACTATTGCATAAAACAACTGCAAAGAACAGGATTTGAATCCTATCAAATTCAAATGACCCCACACATATTTGCCTGGCCACTCATGTAGGCTCAATGTTGCTAAATATTTAAAAACTGTGGAAATCATCTGGTGTATTGGCTGTGGCAGCTCAATCCACAGATATTTTTGCTGCCATCTGGCTTGCTGACAGAACCACAGAGGGATGCTTAGCCCCTCCAGTCAGGCATGTTACTTCACTGGGAGAAACTAAAACTGGGATTAAGGATATCCAGAGAATAGGCTGCTGTCCCTGTGAACATTCTGGAGTGTTCTGACATGTTCGAAGTCTTCGCAATTAGCAGAATTCCTGCAAGAATGAAATGGTTATGAACTTCACTTTGCAACTTGCTTTTCCTCCTCAAACTACTTCTATCAACTCCAAACAAACTTCTATCAGAAGTGACAATAAGCCCATTGGGACCAAAAACCGTAAAGAGAATTATTTGCTTTGTACATTCAGGAGAATTTATTTTTCACTAGTTTGGCAATTGTTGAGCTGTGCTTTGCATTGTGTGAGGTTGCGCTTAAATCAACAGGTGCAGAACAACAACACACTCATTCCACAATCTTAGTGACAGCTATCAAAGAGTACCTTCATTTTCCAGCAGCTGCTTTGGGCTTGTTTTGAGTTTTACAAAGACTTTGTATTCAATTACAAGAGCTGACCTACAGTGAAGGCTGCAGGCTAAAAACTAGAGGAACTTTCCTGAGACCCATGACTTAATTAAACATCGAGTTTGAAGTTGTGCTTGTTACTCCCCAATGCCAATTATGTAGCGGAGAGCATCAGAGCAAAGAAACCTTTGTTCAACTTGTAATACTCAGCCCGACAAATAATCCCTCTGGACAATAGTTACGTGAATGTGGGCCCCGCTAATTCTTTGCAATCTTTTACACCTATTGATTCCTATAGGCCCGTCAGTCAGTACATACTCAGTGCTCAAGACTATGGAGTTATCACATGTGACCCAGGGCAGACAGAAACAAACCTTTCCTGACACAAACACCCTGGGGTCTAAAGACTGTTGATTTTAATTTGGACCATATTCACATCCTTGCCTCTGGTACCAACAGTGAGGTGTCAGCTTGATTATGGAGATACACAATGTTTTGTTCTTATTCTTGACCCTTAAACTGAAGCCAAAAAGGCTGCTGTTGCAAGTCCTATATCTTTGATCTATGTTATTTGCAATCCATTGGGCTCCCAGCATTTAAATACTGCATGAGCTGGGTTTGCATTTGGCAGTTCGTTCCTTGATGAATAATTGTGAACAGATGTCCGTAAAGCACACTGAAGCCCAGAACAAGCTTTTTCTGTGCTGTAGGTAGGGACAGACAAAAAAAGGCTAGTTGAAATCCCAAGCAATATTTTGCAGGATGGGGATAGAAATGTTGAATTCAAAGTGGGAGCTGGTGAATACAATGTTCATTTCACCTTTCCACACTCATAGGGTTGACTGAGCTTCGTTTTAATACCTTAAGTTTTGCACCCCATTCCCGAAGATGCTGATACATGGCAGTCCCAGCAATGTTGGGAACTTTCCAACAACTCACCCAAGTGGCCTGTCTTCATCTGTGAGCCGAGTACTGAGTGCCAGCAGACTGTTCAACTATAGACAGGGAGGCATCATACTGACCCTCTTCTGACCTCACAAGCACTTTCCTCCAGGGACCCCTTGGTTGGCAATCTGAAGCAATAGCCCGAGCTGCTTATGATGCTTTCCTAGCCCAGGAACAATGAGGCTAATTGTTAGAGTCTTTCCCCCATTCCGCTCTCCCCGATCTTTTAGATCTAAAATCAATGAACTCAACAGAGATCCCGAATAGAACCTGGGACTTGTTTGGTCTGTATGGCTGCATTACGGTTACCCAATAAACCATCAAGAGAGTTGGTCCTGATGGTGGTCATTGTAATCCTTCCATTTAATGCAGTACCTTATCGCATTCTTGAGACGTCTCACAGCATTTCACAGAATAAATTGTAGAGTAATGTGACTATGTATTTTGTGGGCAGAAACAAATGGAATAGTCTTGACAATTCCAGTGCCATTTATAATACTAACCTTGTGTTTGATATAGTAACTTTTCACTTCATCAATACATCTCATAATACTTCACAGGATACTGCATTATGTAGGTGAACATATTTGCAAAGCATGTTAAGTCTTTCATCGAAATGAAGTGTGTGTGAATTTGAATTGCAATCAAGGTTTGGAGTGAGAATCCAGTGACTACTGCTACTAATCCAATCAAAGGCTGCGATTGAATCCATTAAGATATGTTTACTACTCCTCTGACTGTAGTAAGCTGATGGAAAACATTTTGGGGGGGACGAGAAGAGAAAAATATTTGTTTACATGTCGTGCAATAAGTCATCAGAATTATTGATGATCCTTGCTCATCACTCAGCCTGTTTTTAGACCAATGGTTAATTTTCAATTGACCAAATTGCTAATTCGATCAATACAGAAAGTGGGGGGGAAAGTGTAAATGAGATGACTGCAGCTGGTAGCTAGGATGGTGATGAAGAGCCAGAGCTTTGTATCGGTATTCTGGCTTCAATGCTAATTCTGAGTTTGAAGATTTCTTCAATTGATCCCTGCTGACTGTGGATTCTACCTTCATGAACTCGGCCACCATCAAAATCTTAGCTAGATCAAAGCTGTAACTGGTAGGGGGTCTGTTTTGATCTTCCTCCCTTGACCACAACGTCAGCCTTAGCTTGATAAGGATGCCTCAAGCAATGGAGCCTCAGAAGGTAGATTTATTACAGCCCACTTTAACAACGCTTTTGAGAACCAAAGTCTGAATTTGACACAAGTGAAAATGAAAACGAACCGGCGGAAAATTTCAACTTATTCCAAGAATGTTGCTCTTTACTAATTGAGTGTATCACTTTTTACCACTCAGTTTTCTGAAATGCACTGACATTAACAAGTTCTTGCATTTATTTAACAGTTTTCACATAAACGGATAACTTGAGGTGCTTGGCGAATGTAATCGTGCACATCCAGCTCCAATATTAAGAGATTTAAAGATGTTGACTGTTGAATGATTTTAGATGGGATTTCAAAGGCAGGAAAAGAGGTGGGAAGATGAGGTGGTTTTGAAAGAGTTTGGAAATTGAATGCATGGGTTAAATAAAGAAAATTAACAGACGTTTTTCTGTTTCAATTACGGGATAAAAGTCTGGTGCTTTTTAATAGATTCTGTGACATTTTATAACACATAAATTGCCATTTTTCACCCCACTACTCTCTCTCTCTACTCCACTGAGCGGTGAAGCTTTCTCAGATTGGTAGGCAGACCATTCATTGCTCATTTATTGTGACTGGCTGAGTTCCACTGTACTCAACTCCACATTCCCGTCACCTAATCTTCGTCCAGATTCTACTGGCTCCACATTTCCAAAAGAATCAAATTTCAAGATCCTCATCCTGGTATACAAATCCCCTCTTGCCCTAATTCCTCTTTACTTTTCTGACCTAATCCTTGCCCCCACTGCTTTGGTCGCCCCTTGGTTCAGGCATGCTGCACATCCCATGAAGCCTTCATAGTTACCACCAGTGACGATGCCTTCAGCCATCATGCAGCTTACATGTGAAATTCCCTGTGTCAGTCCCTCTGTCTCGTCCTTCTATCTATCCTTCATTTCCACTTTAAGACCTCTGAAACATTAACTGTCCAGTGGCTTGGGAAGTCCGCCCGATGTGAAAGGCGCTCTATATATGTAATTTTGTTGCTCACAACTCAACTCCCACCACTATGTAGCCCTCTGGAATTTTTCCTGCTTGAAGGATTTAACATAAATGCAAATTGTTGTATTTGTTGCCTTAACAATTGGTGATCAAAGATATCAGGCTTACAAGTTCCTTTGTCAAAACTTAGAAATATCCCCCTTTCCCCTTCGAACACGCGTGCAAAACACATTTTGATATTAGTAATGAAATTGTCAAAATATCTTGGCAAAGTCAAAGGCCTGTGCCTTCTGTGTCAACACAGAAAACTATAATTGGTGAAATGAGGGACATCAGAAAAAGATTTATTGCATGTGAGAGGGTCTGCAATGAAGGGAATAATTACATTACAAGAGATCAATGACAGTTTAAAGATTACCATTAAGAAATGATGCTCATGAAAATACCTTATGTTAAATATCGATCCAGTTAGGTGTTTTATTTTAGGTTTCTGTAAGTTCTGATTCTTCGATTGCACATTTTCTATTGACCCACCACCCAGCAAGAGACAATTGGTGGGTCAATAGTTCAGAGTTTTAGATGCAGCACTCAAACAATAGCTGTTTCCATTGTTTGAGTATTGCGTCTAAAAAACTTATACTTGAAGTTAAAAGTTAATTAGAATAATAATAATACTTGCAATTCATACCCATCAAAACGCATCACAAGATATTCTTTAAAGTTGCGTGACTGTGTATTCTGAGTTTGTCTTACAAACATTTTAGTTAGTTTGAAAGTCAGTTGACATGAGGCTCCTGCAGCTTTAACTGTGTTTCAGATAAGGCTTTGTGTATTTTGAAGGAAATTGAAGGCTTGTGGCTGAACATTTAAAAAAAAGATACAGGTTAAAGGTCTCTTTTTTCTCACCTGACATGTTTCTGTCTGATTGCAGCCTGACAAGGGAATGGAATGCATCACTAAATTGTTCCATGAAAGGGATACAGTGAGGAGAGGAACATAACAGCTTATTATGTAGTCGGCATGCCTTGTGGGTGACATATCTAGTCTGTAACCTGGTCTGGTTTACAAACATGCATCCCAATAAAGATATTTAAGCAAGGGCAGCAGAATATGATGAGAAGAAATTGGGGGAAATTACACTGAGATATCTGAAAGCATGAAATCCTACTGTACTGACCTCTAAACAAGTTGATACATCAGAAAAGATGATAAAAAAATTGACTTCCTGCAGCATTCACCAGATATTTGTGAATTTTATATCTCGAGTAATGAGTGCTCTACGTCCTAAGAACTTGATAGAGTTTGACAATATTCTTTTGAAGTTATATAAAAAAACCACTCTTTGTAAAATCGTTTTTGCATTCGTCAAATAAATCTCCCATTCAGTCACCTTTTCATATCCACCTATCTTTAACCACGCTAGATCTCGCAGTAACTCTGTCACACTGAAGATTGCTCTCAGACACTGTGCGAAAGAAAAAGATGATAAATTCAACCCAACTTTTTTTCCACATATAACATTCATATTTTTTAACAAATTGAATCACTCAAAATCAAAGTAGGTACTCCAAATCCTGTAGAGTAGGTTGCGATGGGCACAGTTCTGGGCATGAAAGTGTTTCTGTTGATGTTTTTTCTAGCTCCATTCCCTTTTTGCCCTTCTCAGTGGCAACTTACTATGCATTTACCTGTGATGATTCCCCCCACCCCCCACCTCCTTCCTCCAGCCACACAACTGACTTCTATGTTTCGCCCACAAAATACAGTCAATCCACTTTACAGTATATCCTGTGAAGCTCTTTGAAACGTCACAACTAAGTGATAAAGCGCTATATCAAATGCAAGATTATTATAATGCCATCAATACCATTTGATGTATCACCTTGTCACATCATGAAGACATCTGAAAACGCTTTGCATATGCTCTATGAAGTGGTGTGACTATGTGAATTTTGTGGATGAAATGTGGCAACCAATTTGCATGTACTAGTGTCCCACAAACAACCAAGGAGTTAATACAGCAGCAATTTGTCACAAATTCAAGCTCCTCTTTTTTTTAGAAACACCTGGGAAAAGCTATTTAAAAAATAATTTTTACAAATTAACCACAAAAATTTAGGAATATGCACTGAAAGATTAATACAGCGTTTATTCAGGTGGCTAAGAAGCATTTATCTCTTGGTATTTATTTAAACGTGTGTGGAACGGAAGATCCTACAGAGAGCTTTTGTGTCCTCGTCATTCGCCCCCCCCCCCCCCCCTCCGCCCCCCACCCCCATCACCTGAGTTTAGAAACATGGAAACTGCAAAGCGACAACTCACCACACTTTTGTTTATTTTTGTAACTTGTCAGTTTCCACAACCAGAGTGCCCGTGGTTCTGCCCGTGGTTCTGAGATACAGCCCCACTGTCTGTTTTTATTTGGATTGCATAAAGGCTCTGTGATTGACTTCTGACATTTAGTGCTGTTTCAGAGACACATCGGTGAATGTCAGATCATGACTTTAAGTATCACTGTTCTCTGTAAAGCTACCAGCCCGGAGTATATGGAAGCATCCCGGGTTATTATTCAGATAAATTCAGATTTAAGATGGCACCTCAGTAACCAGCAGTTTAATAATACCATATACATTTATATATACATTGGTAGAAATCTCAAAAATGCTTCACGGTGTTGGCTGTGCATGAGCTGGGGGTGGGCGTAGAGGAGGGTGTGGAAGGGAATGAATGTCTAACGACACACTAAACAAAAGACGTACATTTTGAGACACGATTTGATAGTGGGGAACAGTGAGTGAATCAAGGCTCTCTCCAACGTGGGTGGGGGGAGCCTGCAGTGGAATTTAAAGGTAAAGTGGAGGTGTTAAAGGTAATGGCACAAGCTTAAGAGCTATAAATCCAATTCCTGATGCAATCTGATTCTGGGCATAACTATTGGCAATGGTGTAAGGGAAGGTGGGGGCTAGCACATGCCAGTTGATGATGATGATTAACGAATCAACCCATCAATTTCAGCAACGTGTTCATTAGCACCAAGGTTATAATTGGCATCAACTTGTTAATTAGCATCAATTAACAACACTCATTCAAATTTGCACTGCAACAAGTGATAGTCCATTTAAAAAAGTGTATATTTTATGTTGCAATGAATAAATTTTGCATCTTAAAAGAATAATAAAAGAAAAAAGACAACAGTAGGAGAAAGAGACAAGGACAAATGTCACAAAGTTTTTTTCACTGTATTACAATATTTCGTAGGATAAGGAAACATTATTAACCCAGGGGTTGGATTAACATTGATCTTATATATTAATAAAGGCAAAATGTCAGTCTGTCTCTTTGCTAAGAATGGCAATAAACGATTGACGTAAGAGATTTAGGATTTATACATCATCGGAATGGTCTTGCATTGGGGTGTGTCAGTTTGGTAGATGGACCATTCATTGCTTGTTTAGTGTGCCCAGCTGAGTTCCACTGTACTAAACTCCACATTCTCGTGAACCTAATCTTCATCCATGTTCCACTGGCTCCCCCATCTCCAAAAGAATCCATTTCAAGATCCTCACCCTGACACGTACAAATCCCTCTTCCCTTAGCTTCTCGTTACCTTTCTGCTATACTTGTAACCCTCACCCCCCCCCCCCCCCCCCCCCCCCGCACCCAAACCGCACACTCCTTTGCTCATCCCAAATAAAATAATGATCCTTGCATTTGATATAACACCTTATCATGTCTTTGAGATGTCTCAAAGTGTTTCACAGAATATATATTGCAAAGTGAATTGACGGTATATTTTGTGGGCAGAATGTGGCAGCCAATTGCGCACAGCAGTGTCCCACAAATAGTGGATTGAGTGACCCAATTGTTTTTTTCCTACACTTGTTGTTGAAACGAGGTTTGACTGTATTCAATAAAATCTGATAAAACATCCGCCGAGATAGATCATTTAGAACCAAATAAATCAAAGTTGTTCTTTAAAATAATAATCCTTGCATTTGATAAAAAAAAGAGAGTGCTGAATCACTGAGATATTAGAAAACGTGTAACAATCCCTCAACAGGTTCATTATTGGAAACTATTTGCAAAAGTAACAAGTTCACTTATAAAATGATTGTTTCACTATGGCACTTGGTCTTAAAACATTGAACTTTAGTTACTGCTCTTGACAGAAATACTACTGTGGGACAACTCTGTCAACCTTCTTAGAAGCTATGAATGCTACTCACACAAGGTCACTTAACAATGGTATGTTAAGAAATCCCCATTGACTCTTGAATTCAGGCACCACCAGGGTGCTTTCCAAACTGAAAGTGTGAGACTGTAGTAATTGAAAAATATTTGCCGCATTGACTGATAAATGGGGTGTTTTATGTGAGTGTGTGTGGTGCTGACCAGATGTGTGAGTCATTAAATATACAATCGAAGAATGCAATGGGGCAAAGTAAATGGCTTTAACAGTTGCTTATTATTTTAGATTTTACTGCGAATTATCAATGCTGAGAAAATCTGCAGGACTCCCTCATGACTAGTTATATTTCAGTATTTTCCAATCCGAGGTCAGTATTTCCATTTTAAAAAAAACTTACCATACAGGGCCAAATGGTTCAATTCAACACAGTAGCCATTTATGGATTTGTTTATTCAAACGTACCAACATCAAAGTAGATGAAAGTATTTTGCCGATTGATATTTAAAAGGAACAGAAGCTCTGAAGAAGCTGCTCGAAATGCAATGCGAGTGGATAGATCCTCACTGAGGATGTTTTTCAGTTTGTGAGTTTTGTTCCTTCAGTTCCTCTGTTTATTTGGATGGTCTTATCATACCTTGTGACTGGGCAAGCTGGATCATTAAAAACTATTTCAATAAAATGCCACTGCGGGCTCAAGGGAGCGACGGTGACCAGCCAATTTAGAGTCAATTACTTTATAACAGAGGGTGGTTAATATGCGAATTGGCTATTCAGAGAAGCAGATTGTGTCAGAAGAGTCAAAAGGGAATTGGTTGGCTAATTTGGGAAGAAATTGTTAAATTTATGAAAAATAGAGTAACGTACGATATTTATTTTACTTCTATTGGCCAGATGGTTCACATTGATCATTTCGGCTTTTTTTTTCAAGGATTTATTTTATCAAAGATTCCAACTGAAATGTGAATCAAACTTCATATATTTTTACCAAAGAAATTCAACTTTCCAACGTTAGGAGAAGGAAACCAACACGTTAGTCCCTATAACCAGATGAAGTGTAGACAGGTAAAAGAGATCGCTTCCTTTTCCTCTTGATCTGTATGGAAACTTGCAAAGCGGGAATGAGCAGAACAACTTTTAAGTTTTGTGCGCAGATTATAAATACAGAGAGTGGACGTCTGTATCAAGTGTTTGCAGGTTTCCAGGGCATCAGGAGTTGGAGGACAAATGTGGAACCAGGGCAGGTTGTTTGCACAGGGGAAGGGGATTAAGTAAAGATTTACTGACTGGCACTTAAAGTTGCGAAGCCATCCCACAGAGAAGGAAATAGAGGTACTTGAAATCAGTAATGGCTCAGAGCAACTAATATTACCATAGCAACAAACACAGCATTGACTCAGTATGATCAAAGATACCACCAAAAATGTGAATCAAACTTTATATATTTTTTTACAACCGTAAAAGCTCCTTTGTAGGTATTGTATGAAATCTGGTGTATTTATGCAAAGCTATGAGATGAAAATAGCCTTGGTTGGATATTGCATAAAGATCATTCCTGTATAGGCTTGCTTTGGTCAAGCAGCTTAAAATGCAGTCAGAATCATTCTTATACAGGCCACTTTGGTTTGCAATGTACATCAACTTCTTGATAATCCAAAGTAGCAGCTCTGCTGAATGTTCATAAGCGTGTGGCCTCGGTGCTATCATAGTAATTCCAGGATGATGATATTCTAATAAATTCGGAGCTGAGTCGACAAGCAATTTTATGCTGGGATCAGAATTCCAATTAGAGATTAGAGGCATCTCAATATGATCCCTTTAGGAATTCCATTAATCCAGTATCTTTCTGGAAATTTCGCTTTCTAGCTAAAAAAGAGCCTTGTTGTGATCCTCTTAACCTGTTTTGTGCTTCTTAATGCAGAATTATTGTGGCACATAATCGGAAAATGACAGTATAATTTCTCCTGGCGCTCGCTGAATGCATTGTGATGGTGCTTGTATGTTACTTATGTTGCGAAGAATGGAAATGAATGGCTATAAGGAAAGTCTGAATTTGCCTTCATACTCTGTTTAGATTATGGCTGGCCTTGACGTTGACTGTAACTGTAATGGTACCAAGCGTCTTGTGTTTAGTCAATTCCCCCTTCAGTAGTGCAGTTCCCTCAGCACCCTCTACAGAATTGTCTTATTGTTTAAAAGATTGCCACAGAAACGTGCAATAATATGAATTATTTTTTTTAAAGTTAACTCGCAGGTCGTCGGCAAGGATTTTTGTAAATTGACGCTTTCAGCTGAGAGCACATTGCCTCATTTAGACGGACAGACGTTGGTGGTTCTCTACATAGCAATTTAGGCAGTGAGTGAGGAAAAAATCTTGGGTGGCCCTTGGTGGTGATGCAATCAGTCCACTGCCTCTCCCTGTGGCTGGTTTGCCCCCAGGTTCTGCACAGCTCCGCACGCCATTGTGTTCAATGAATGTGGAAAGGCTTATGACAGTTCTCTTCCTGTTGGCTGCTGGGCATCCAGTAACAATGGTAGGGTGACGCAGTTGAGCGCACACCGTTTCTGTCTGCGTTCTCTTAGCTTCCTCGGAGTTCCCTCTGCCCATGCATTACTTTAATATATATATATCTATATAGATATAGATATAGATATATATATAGATGTATATATAGATATATATATATATATATAGATATATATATATACCTGCGCATTAAAAACTGAATGGTTGTGATGATTTTGTGTGCATTTTTTTTAAGTTACTGGCGACCATAAGCAATAAGAATCATTTCAACCAAGAACTTGTTTTGAAACTTGTATGGTATGATTCATTGATGAATGATTGCTGTTATAGTCCAATTACGAGCACAGACAACACAAAAGAATAAAAGTGTTACCTTAGATTCATACATTCCACACCTGCAGGATGTGGAACGGAAAATGTTTTGTCTTATTAATCATAGACCCAACACCTGGCCCCTGTTGGAGCAATGTCAATGTCACTAAATGGTGTGAAGAATTTCTCACCATTGTGTCTGATTTGTCTGTCTTGACTTGTTATTAAAAGATGTGTGTATTTCAGAAATTTCCATAATAACTTTAATTTTAAATCTGCTCATCTGCCAAAGGGGACAGAATTGCACTAAGCATTTGGGAGCCTTCAGTTTAGATTTCTTTACCTGTACGAAATACGCCTTTACTGAAAGATAGTTTCATGTTTGGAAATTTATCCAGAATCTTCGATCTTTACCTCTTGCCTATGTAGATAGTGGCGTTAATCAATAATGATCCTTATTTGACTCAGGAGGGTGTGGTGTGGGTGTGAGAGCCTTGCTGATTTTCTCCTTCCCAACCCACAAGCCAAGGTCAAGTTTTATTGCCCCAACCACAGTCCTAGTTCAGACCGGACTGGCATTTCAGTCCTGTACCTTTCTGCTCAGAATCACTTTATGCTTCTGGTCATTGGAAAAACTATTTGGAAAGTGTTCAGCATTGGCAATTGGAATAGAAATTTATAGTTTTATCAACAGAATTTTTAAAAATTTATTCTATTTTTGGAGTATCGAAAATGTTGACCCTCTGAAAAGCTAGTTAACTGTGGAATTCATTCTTATCTTTAAATTTTGTTTTCTGCAGTTCGAAAAATAATTTTCATAAAATCAGCTTAGAAATTGAGGCTGTGTTTAAATAAATGCCAAATTCTGGGTTCTCTGAAATGCTACATAAAGTTGAGTGTTTATCTGCATCGAGTAAATCACAACCCAGGTGGAGTTTCTCAAAGAGTCTCATAAATAACCTTTCCTTCCATTGTTTGCATAATGTAGATGTGAATTTAAAGTACATAAGTAAAACGAAGAGAGATGGCTTTGGCTTTTCACTGAGCTTTGGGAAATTGAAACAATTTGCCATGGACAAAGATTGTTAATTCTGAAATGTAATGAACAATATCTGTATTGGAAATATGGCCTAAAGGTGCAGCTTTGCCATACAATAAAATAAAACCCACAGAGAGTGCTGTGTATATGTTGCAGAGCGTTCAGCTTCCCAATGAACTTATAAATTGAATGCAACAGCACTCCTGTTATAATGAAATGACTACCCACTGACAGTAAAAAATCTGAGCACCAGGCTTTAAATGCTTTGTCTGTCTGGGAGAGCTTGACTCAGCCTGTGGGAACGCTGGTAATCAAGTCGTTGACCTTTGTCTCCTCCCGGCCCAACTCTCTCTAAATTATGTTTTTTTCAAAAAAAATGTTTGCTTTACTTTAACTGCAGAAAGTAAGCTCACCCCCACACGCCTGCCGCCATCCCCATTTGCAACCTTTGTGTTCCATTTGGTTCACAACCTGAAGACGAGCAAAGCTTCTCCACTGGGGAAAAGAAGCCTTAGAACTAGTGTAGTAATTTCACGTAAAACAGTTCCTTTTTTTTCTAAAGTACGAAGTGAAAAGCAAACTTGGTTTTTACTTGATATTACCATCATTTTCTGCAAATGGATTTTCGGTGGAAACTTTGACATGTGGAAATTTTGTCAAGCAAAAAAATACACAATTGCCAACTGCTACTGTATCAAATTAAGAGCAGATATTTGTGGGGGGAAAAACTTCTGAAAATCTTATTGAATTGAACAATTTGGGGGGATTCTGCAGTCATTTTCAGAAAATGTATTATTAGTTATTTATTCAATTCCAATTTTACTTTTAATTGAAAACCTGGATACAGTATATGGTACATTACTGATGTTCTTTCCTTTTGCCTTCCAGATTTTGCTGACTTTGAATGTCGTGGTGATGAGGGATGATGAAAATACCTTTTGTTAAGAAGGCACAGAACGAGAAAAGGTAAGTTTCTCCTTATTCCTTACCCAGCCACCCAATTGTCTTTCCACTCCAATGAATAGAAACCAAATATTTGCATTCCATTTATTGTCTTGCTTTTATTGCTATCATATTGCTGAAGCCCCACGTTGAACTTTGAGCTCACTATCTAGATTGGAGACCTCAAAACCTCCTCTTCGATGGTCTCATCGGTCACCCCAAATCCCTCCCTTTCCCTCCACCCTACAAGTCCCCCACCCAAGCTCGGGCCTGAAACAGTGATTGTCCACTGCCTTGGTACATCCTCTTGACGTGAAAGGTGCTAGTTGTCGTTGCATCATCGGAGGTGCCATTCTACAGACGAGATATTAAACCGAGACCATCTCTGCAATAAATCTATTGTAGTATTGAAAAAGAAAAGGGATTTTTGCAATTTTTCAACCACTACGACCTGAAACTCCAGAACTCTCTCCCTCAATCCCTCCATTTTGCTCCATCCCTCCCCACCTTCACAATTCTGCCTAAAGATCTTTCACTTTGATCGTGCTTATGGTCAACTCCCGCTTCCCTCTCTCCCAGAGCCTTGTCAGATTCCGCCACTGCCCAGCGCTCCAGTACTCCACGCTTTATCAATGTAAATTATGGATATTTTGACTGGCCAGCTTTGAAGTCCGATGAGAAACGGGCAGTTCCCATGTTACTGCCTGTTTTTTGTTCCGCTGAAGAGTTTTGACCCATTTTAAGGATGTAATTTCTTCCAGCAGATAGTCTGAAAGCATTTTCAAATTGTTACGAAAATATAGCAGGCTTTACAGGCATCACCATTTTCAATTTACAGACTCTCTCACACACACTAATAGAGTGCTTTGACATTGGGATAAATAATGTGCAGTTCATTTGCCTTAGCAACATGCTTAGAATGGGATTTCTTATCAAAAGCGGAATGCAAAGCTGGCAGATTTATTCCATATTGCAGTGAAATTGATAAATATTTCATTGAATAATGGCCATCGTTCAGAGTAGCGTTCAGACGAACCTTAGCTCTTAGTCCACACTCCCCCACCCCACCCATCTGGCCACACCTCCGGACACGCTTCCACCCATCTGGAAGCCCCCCCTTCCCCCCCCCTCCCCCCCCGAAACCCTCTGACCATAAGCCCCACTTTGTGCGATTTCACCCACCTGCAGTAATATAAAATTCTGAAGTAAAGTAAAAATATTGATACAGAAAATCAATATTGTTGAAGGCAATTGCTAACTTTCCAGATGGTACACACCGGAGGACTATGCTGTATAGTCAGAAAATGATTGTTACGAAGTTTACCTTATTCCATTATAAAACACAAGCAATTATTGCAGGAGTTGGTCTCCGAGAAATAACCCATGTCAGTTTACTTGTGATTTGCACCTCTTGTATATTTTTAAAAAACCTAAGCAATTGAAGAAGTCTTATTTTTCACTGGCCAGTAAAGGGAATAATCTTTGAATACGTTACGCCGGCTGCTTAGGTTGGTAAATTTATCCACAATCTAGAATTGTTCGCAATGTCTTATTTTTCCATCTCCGTGTATAAACCAGACTTAACTAGGTCCTTCTATATCTTGAAAAACTCGCGGCTAAAATAGAACACGACACTAAGATGCTGCAAGACTTCATAATGAGCCAGTAAATAAGAGAATTCTGAAGAATAAAGGCCACAGCTGTCAAGAGATGAGCGAGAGAACTACACAGTCCATTTGTTAAAAATATAGAGTGGAGGGACAAGATGATACATCTGCTGCAGTATCAGCACTACCAACACAGGAGTATTTTTGGTATGTATGAATGTGTCTGAACACAGTAAGCTTGCTGTCACAGATTTATTTAAGAAGCTTCACAGTCTCCTTGAATGACAAAGATCTATAGCCAATGTCTTTTGACATTTGAGCACAAATGTCATGAAAGGGATTTGCCCAGCCTGTGACTGACACTCAATAAAACATGTGTGAGTTTGTTAGAGGCCACAGTGATTGAACTCAGGCAGGGCAACTGATAAGACCAGAGCAAATCTAACCTGGGGCTACACTTGTTAATCTCTTATAGGTTAAGAGCACCATTGGTCTCCAGACTCTATGGGATAAAGAGCAAACTGCAAACCACTTCAGGTGGCTGAGAATATTTTTCGCGGTGCATTTATAACTGCAGATAAAATCAGCAATAATTTAAAAGTTAGACAATTTATTGTACTATTTCTTCAGACCTGTGTGTGGTGGCTGCGGGCAAAGGTCAGCTACTCTCTTTTAGAGTTAATCAGGGAGCAAACCAATCCCGTGCAGTGCAAGTGCGAGTCTTGTTAGCAGAGCAAACCGTAACTTTGCAAAACTTTGTCACGATTGATTCGACAGTAGTGTTGAAATTTTTCATCTTAATGTTTAAATCGTTCAAGTTTAAAGTCACAAATTATCACTTTGTTTTTCAATAAGAGCAGACCCATTTTTCCTCGTGAGTGCTGAGAGCAAACACCAAACTGATAGTTGGATCTATTCAGCTTTATTTTTTGCAAATTCTTTCAGAAGACGCTGTTTGTTGCCATGCTAAGGAATTTCCAAACCGGACTGAGATCCGCACTTAAGCACAGAAATTTCCCTTTGTCTGGAACGGAGTGTTGCATATTCTTCCTGGAGGGATATGTGCACCACCTCACCTCACCATGAAGTATTAGGTGTAGGGTTGTGAAGGGATTGGAAGAAAATTGATAGAAGCTGGACTATCTCCAAACAATATTATGCCCGGAAGAGGTTTAAGAAAGCTTAGATTAAGCTTGATGGAGACCCAGGGCTATTATCATTGTGGAGCTCCTCTTTGCATGTTCAATTCCTTCCCTTTACTGTTTCATCATCAGGCATGCCACAGCAATGCCAAGCACTCTATTGTTAATTTACTGACAGAAACACCTCTTAGGACACGCGTTACTTGGATCGTGTGTTCACAAGTTGCACTTACTCAAGAAGACTCCTAAACGTATTTTGCACTTTCGAGAGGAGCCGGCAGTTTTTTCCCCCCACACTTCATCCATTCATCCTGTTTGCCTGAGGGATACCTGAAATGCTCCCCAATGCGAGAAATACTTCTCCAACCATCAGTTAATATTTTATTTTGGTGTTGCGCTAATAATTGGTGTGGTTGTCAGAGACAATTAATTTCACCTCTAATATGAAGACCCTCGCCCATCTCCACCCCAGCTCAGAGTCTGCTGTTAAGCCCCTGAAAATAGCAAACTAGAGCTTCTGTCCTGCTTATAGGCTCCCTAATGCCACCCTGGCAATTCCCAGAGCTCTTTGTCCACACCAGAATCCCAAGTGGACTTCCTGAAAGCTTTGCTCCCCAGCGACCCACACAAATTCTCCATTTAATGCTTCAAACTGATGCCTGCAAAAGCTATCCCAATTGTTTCTCCGTCCTCATCCTTCAGTCACCAATATTCAAGAGCTCGCTACAAAAAGCACTCTATCTCAATATCTCTCTCCTTTGGAAGACCTCCTTCAACACTTATCTCATCATGTGTGTGTTTTGTCAAAGTTATTTTACGAATTGTATTTCCCTACTTGATGTCCACCATTACTTTTGTCCAGTGCTTTGAGGCATTGTTTCATGTGAAAAGCAGTACATGGTTTAAATGCACATTGTTGCTGATGTGTGGCATTTCACTGCCAAACCGAGAAAAAGACAATTATCATTTGTATGCAGTGCAAAATGCATTTGCTCGCTCCACACCTGGGGAAATCATTTGCTTTTCTCATCCATTACACTCAGGTGCCATTCTAAATGCGAGTTTAAAAATCTTTAAATATTATTAGCATATAGCACAAGTACCATTATATAATCTGGGTTAGCATTGCGACTCTCAGTAGATTCATTCCAGGGACCCCACTAGCCTGTCGCCACATTTTCTTTTTTTAAAAAAAAGGCTTATTTGAAGCAATGGGTTATAGCTACTTCGATCTGATGGCCAGTTCACTGAAAGTTCAAGGAGAAAATCAGCATAGCACGGCTCTAATTTCTGATCAGTGTGACTGAACATGAAGATGAGAATATCAGATTTGCCTGGGAATTATAGAGTGAGTGGTAGCAAGCGAAGTCACACTTTCCCTTTTTGCTGTTTATTACTCAGCCTTCAGAAGGAATCCTCAGAGGAAGCCTTTATCTCCAGACGCAACACTCGATTTCTCCGGCTCCTGATTTGCTTTGACCTGACAATCAGATCTCCTGTTGCCTCCATACACACGAGATCCAACTTGATGCTAAAAGTCTGAGAGCTAGAATGAATTTACCCAAAGTGTTTCCACAGCCGCCCGGAAGTCGTAAATTCATGTGTTGGTATCATGTGTTGGTACCCCTCCCCTTTCCTCCTTCAAGGCCGGTCTCAAGACCTTCCTCTTCGACCTCGCCTTTGGCTGCCCCACTAACTCTTCCCTCTCTCCCACTCTCCTTCCCCCAACCCCGACCCTCCCCACTCCGCTCGGGTCCCGACCTGACTGTTCAGCGCTTTGGGACGTCCTCCCGACGTGAAAGGCGCTGTATAAGTGCAATTTTGTTGTTGTTGTTGTAATGACATCAAGAAATTGGTACACACAAATTGCTACTGGAAGTTTTGGGGATTTCTTCATTGCTAGCCAAACATGACAACAGCTTTGCCTACAGAATATAGAGTCAATTCACTTTACAGTACATTCTATGAAGTGCTTTGAGATGACTCGAAGACGTGATTAGGTGCTTTATCAAATGCAATGATTATTATTATATTATCAAAGCCAAGAGCACTAGCCACGACAAAGCATTCCTTGGGGAACCATCCAGCATCAGAGCGGCATTTTTTTTGGTTGTTAACAGAGGCGCTGTTTCCCTGTTTAGGAAGACATTAAAGATACAATTCAAAAAGAGAAGGGAATTTCTTTGAAGTTCTGGCCAACTGTCCCCCTGGTAAATTGGTCATTCACTTCATGGTTGTTTGGGGGATAATATTGCATGCAAATTGACTGCTGCATTCACCGACAAGAACATAATTACTATGCATTCCAGAAAAACTGTGTCGCGCTTTGAGGCATTTTGACTCTTATCTGTCCTTTCAGCAAGTGCAGGGATTATAAAGTATAAAAACATTCCCCCCAAAATCTCTCGTTGCATTTCATACACGCGCAAACATTTGGACGTCAACACAGTACTCACACATTGAAAACCACGGACTGTCATTTGCCACAGGTGGCACAGCCGATGTGGATGCTTCTTGTCGAAGAAAAGCTTATAAATTGTAACATGGTTGTTAATCAAGATAGGGCAAATCACACGAGTGCAATAGAAGTGCATATCAAGTTGATCAGAGAGATATATAACCAAGTACAAGTTGTGTGATATTCAGCTCGGAAAGGTCAGGTAAATTGAAGGAAGACTGGCCAGTTGTTTTATATTAAAACCTTACCCCAGATAGCAATTTTGACCACATTGCATGATATTTATTGAACATTTCAGAAATCACAGTCAAAAATCAAACGCAATTAGTGGATGAAATTGCAGAGTTCAGGCACAATGCAATCAAGAACATCGAAGCTTTTACAAAATTTTATGTTTTTTCTTATTCCAATGAATTACAGCTAATTTTAGAAAACTGAAAATGAACACTGGCTCAAATGAGTTAAAATTGAGTTATTTAGGACCTCGGTCCATTTAATGGTAACGGGGGCACTGAAAAGCCCAATATTGTAACCTCAAGAAACAAGTGAATATCATGAATCAAAGTGTTCAATTAGTCATTGAACATTGCTGGTAGGACCTATAAAGTTGACCAGAGGGCATCTTTATGATATGAACAAATGAAATTATATGAACGAGTGAAGTCCAATTTCACTCCAATGGTCAACGCATGCTGTCCTTTTCTTGCTGTAAATATTAACACTTATTCACCACATCTCTGCATTTTATGCACATTGTTTTGCCCGCAAAGAATGTTACTGTGGTCCAATGTTATTTGGGGATCCCTAGAGGACTTGCTGTCTTCAACATAGTTCAAGGCCAGTTTTTCTCTGTGAAGAGGAACACTGCTCAGATAGGACATGACAAATCCTGCAGGAGATATTATGCATAAATGTCGGTAGAAAAAGTTAATGAGAACTCAGGAAGTGTAATTAATGGAACATAGCTTGCCCTTATTAAATATATTAGCCTGGCTGGCTGCCTGGCTCAGTTGGCAGAATCTCACCTCTGAGTCAGATGATTGTGTGTTCTAGGCTCAAGTAGGACTAACCTAACAATCCATGCTATGACATTCCAGTGTAGAGCTGTGTTAGCACTCTATTGATGGCTTCCTGTGGATGAGATGTTGAACTAGTCCCATTTGCCTGTTTAGATTGATGTGAAGGCACTATTTGCAAAGAGAAGGGAATTTTGACAGGTGTCCTGACTATCAGTCCTCTAGATAAATATGATTGGCAATTCATGTGCCATTGCTAAGTGCAAATTGGCTGCTGTATACACCTAAAAATACAGTCACTACACTTTAAAGTAGAATCCTGTGATAAAGTGCCATATCGAATCCAAGAATTGAATTATCCAATATAAACAACTTACACTTCATGTAAGGTGAACATCTCAAAGCACCTTTGAGAGACGATGTTGTGATCCCTGCTAAAGTCTGCAACAGAAGAGTGACTCTGGAGCTATTGATGCCAATACCATCGCAGATACGATCATAAAGTTTCCATAAATGTTAACTCCTCCCGAGTTTGTGTGGACGTCTCTCTCTTTCTCACTTGTTATCCGTGAAAGGGAAATGGTGAAGTAGGCTGGTAAAAAACTAACCTTAAAGCAAGGCAGTGTGTCTCTGAACAATGACATGCTTTCAGGAGCAGTGACAATAGCAGAGGGTGCTGATGAGTAGCAGGAGTGACTGGTTTGAAGTCAGGGAATGTCGAATTGTTCAGGCCTCTGACAGCTATATCATTAATTGACCCCAATCTTCAAAGAATCTCCACTGGGATCAAAGGAACTGTGCTTTGCCGTGTAGTTTCTAAAGGCAGAATGACTCCACTGACGACAGCCTTATCTTAACACAGCTGATATACATGTTGCCTTTCTTGCTTTAGTTGGTATTTTAACATTTGCTCATCTGACAGATAGTGCAGCTGAAAAACTGCTACCTTCACAGATTTTGCAAGGAAAGACACTGAGAATGAATCTGATATGTCTGTGGCATATACTGGAGGGAGTTCTTTTAGTTATGAGAGTTACTGTGGGATGCTGAGCAGCTCTATATTCCTCTCCTATCAAAATAGCAAGATAGCATTTGCATGTTCTGGTGTAACAGAAAGTAGTTGGTTTCACTGTGACTGCTCATGCTTTTTTTAGTCTGTGAGTCGATCTTGATCTGTACAATTTTCAGACTTACAGTTAACAACGACAATGTCTAAGACAGCACTAATTTACATTTATCTAGATAGACTTTCACGTTGGGGTATGTCACAAGGCATATCACAGTACTGGCTGTGATGGGGTAGAATTAGTGTTGATGTTCGGTGAAATTTACTCTGTAAGCAGGATATGGAACTCACAATCTAGGCTAACATATCAGTGCATTGCTGGGGGTGTGCTGCATTGTCGGTGGTGTTGGCCTTCAGATAAGACATAGTGGAATCCTGTTAGAGCACTCGCCTTACAAGCGAGATAGCTGTGTTCGATCCAGGAAGGGCGAAACCTTGGGCAAGTTTCCATGCTCCACATGCCTGATAAAAGTCCTTTAAAAATTGGTCATTTCAATTCAAGACTGTTTGTGGGACACAGCTGTGCGCAATTGGCTGCTAGGTTTTGGCCACATATATACAGACAAGTCAAGTACTTTGTGACATCTATAAGACATCTATAAGATACGAAAAGCACCAAATCAAATGTAAGGATTATTATTATTAGCCCATGTCCATTGCAATGTCACCTTGCAATTTAAAGCATCAAAGCATTTTTCGATTGCACTGTTTAACAATAGTAATAATAATAATAATAATCTTCATATTCTGTGAAGCGCTTTGAGATGGGGATTTAGGAGGTGGCCATAAGTACAAACCAAGCAACTAAGAAGGCGAACGGCATGCTAGCGTTCATTTTAAAAGGTTTAGAGTACAACAGTAGGGAAATCTTACTGCAACTGTATAGGGCTTTGGTGAGACCACACCTAGAGTATTGTGTGCAGTTTTGGTCTCGTTATTTAAAAAAGGACATACTTGCCTTAGAGGGGGTGCAGCACAGATTCACTAGGTTAGTTCCTGGGATGAGGGGATGGACCTATGAGGATAGGTTGAATAAACTAGGGCTGTATTCTCTACAGTACAGAAGAATTAGGGGAGATCTTATTGAAACATATAAGATTCTTAAAGGGCTAGATAAAGTAGACACTGAGGGACTGTTTCCCCTGGTAGGAGAATCTCTAACCAGGGGTCACAGTCTTAAAATTAAGGGTCAGCCTTTTAGAACAGAGTTGAGGAAACATTTCTTCACTCAGAGGGTAGTGAATTTATGGAATTCACTATCTCAGAAGGCTGTAGATGCTCAGTCCTTGAACATTTTCAAGCCTGAGACTGATAGATTTTTGAAAAATAGAGGGATTGGGGATAGGGCAGGTAAATAGAGTTAGGTGAGAAGATCAGCCATGATTTTATTGAATGGTGGAGCAAGCTCGAAGGGCCGAATTGGTTACTTCTGCTCCTAATTCTTATGTTCTTATATTCTTATTCCCGCACTCCCTACTTTCCTGGTACGGCCATTGTTAGGTGAGCATTGGATTCTTTCTGTTTCAAGGCAACTACTTGTTAGACCACATTTTCAGTCTTCCATCCCTTCCCCACCCCGGGCTTCCCCCGCCCCGCTCAGGTGCCTACAACACTGTCAAGGCCACTTTCAAGGCCACTGGCCAGGCTCCACAGCCTTGCCCCCTCCTACCTCTCTGACCTGCCGACCCCTATCAACCTGTCTTCTCCCTCGGTTCAGCAGGGTCCGGCCTGCTCCATGTCTCCTGCCCGACCCACCATACCATCGGCGGCCGGGTTTTCAGCCTCTCTGCCCCCACGCTTTGGAACTCCATCCCACAATACCTTTGCCTTGCTCCCTCCCTTGCCTCCTTCAAGGCTGGTCTCAAGAACCTCCTTTTCGACCATGCCTTCAGCCGACATCCTGCCTCTCTTGACACCCCCCTCAACCCAACCCTGCTCCCCTCCCCTTCCCCATGCTTGGGTCTCAACCCCTGACCCCTTCAGCAGTTGGGATGTCCTCCCAACATGAAAGGCCCTCTACAAATGCAATTTTGTTGTTGTTGTTATGAAACATTTTGAGATGTTTTGCTGACATGAAAGGCACAATATAAATATAAATTGTATTATTATATTGTATTTAGACCAGAAAGTTGCAGGGTCCAATCATTGCTTTTGGTGTTGTAACCTTTATCGCATGCTCTTTGTGACCACCGCCTGTTGATGGAGGGGAAATGTGTTCTCTGTTTGATCTGGTGTTGCCAATCAGCTTGGCTTGGAGTATGTGCCTACAGTTTACACCCAAACTGAGTTTCAGAGCCTCAATGATCGATAGTTGAGGAGGAAATGGATAAGTAATGAGTTAGTCGAATAGTAATAAAGGAATTTCACATGAGGGTGTGAATGCAATGACTGGTGTTTGTAAATCACTCTGAGAGGTTTGAAGAGTGCCGAGCAGAAGGTTTGCAATAACCTATTTACACACTGGCACTGCTGATTCAGATCAAATCAACGTCAACCCTCAAGTTGCAGATATAGCTACAATGTGTTATGCAAATGGTGGGAGAAACATTTTGGAACAGGGATGGACAAGTGTCTTACTTCTCTATCTTATCCATAGAAAACCCGACCAAAACTACTCCTGTGGTAATCTTTTAATAGTAAGAAGAATCCTTGCATTTGATGTAGCCCCTTTCACTTTGGGAGGACATCTCAAAGCGCTTCCCAAGTGCTTTGGAGGATACACTCCCAAGTGTAGTGATCATTATTTTGGAGGCCAGCATGGCATCTAGGCAGAAAATTTGCGTGCAGCAAATGTCACAGAAAATGGGTAGAGGAAAATATCAGCCAGAAATTCTCAGTCTCAATGGCAACCAAGTGAATGTTGCTGGAAGGTGTGCATATTCATGGCGAGCGAGAATATATGAGGATATAACGAGGCCTGCCATATCAAGAATAGCCACTTGAGTGAACTATCAGAGGTGAGCTGCATCAGTGGTACCAAGAGGAAAAGGGGGAAATCATTTCACTATTTATTCGCATCACACAAAACAAATTAACATCTATATAGCACCATTCACGTTGAGAAGATATCCCAAGGTACTGAACTGTTTAAGGTTACACCCGAGTTGGGAGAGGGGGCTGTAGTTGGGCTGCAAAGTGGAGAAAGAAAGGCCAGTTAAATAGGAAGGTGTGGAGGTGGACCTTGAAGGAGGCGAGGGAAGGATTTAGTTGAAAAGACATAGCAACCCCCAGAGGGTTGAGAAAAAATGCTGAAAGCCTGACTGCTGAAGATGGGTTGGGGTGGGGTCATGAAGCAGGCTGGTGCCCACTTAACAGAGAGAGCAACTTTGTTTAAAGGTTTTGAGGCAATCAAAGAGGTAAGGTATGGTAAGAACATGGTGCAGTTCAAAGGATAGTGTGAGGATCCTGAACTGGTAGCATGTAAAAGGGCAGCATTTCATCCTCATAGGAGAGAGCCTGAAAATTGTTTTAATACCGTGGATAGAAATGTCACATCTGTTTGGTGTACATCACAAACATACGTGATGATTCTGAGAGGCAAGGCCTTCAAACCAAAATACAGGTATCCCGCCCCAACTGTGGACTCGCCAATCACAAAACTCATGTATCCACGGTTTGCTAAATGCAACAACCCTCGCAAACCACGTTTTGCGCATCCGCGATTTAAATCCGCAGGTTTACATTTTCGACCAGCTAGCGTACAGCACTAGGACCCAGTTGCAATGTTGCAATCAACCAGCGACAACACTTCTCTCTTAGGATTAAGGTAAATACAGTAACATTAATTTATTGTCGCTTCTCCGCAGCCCAGCTAGTAAATTTGAGAGCATTGCCTTCCCCCCACCCCCACCTTCCCCCACCTGCTCTCTCAACTCTTTAATTCACCTTCTCTAACCACCCCCACCCCCCACCCCCGACCTCACCTTCTCTCTCTGACTCACCTTCTCTTCCCTCCACCCACCCCTCCTTCTCTCTCACCTTCTCCAGCCCACCAAGCCCTCTGTGTCACCCGCGCCCCCATCACCCTCCGTGTGTCTCTATCTCTGTGTAAGTCCATCAGACAGTCCACCTCCAGCCCTCCGTGTCACCTCCCCCCCCTCCATGTGTCTCTATCTCTGTGTAAGTCCATCAGACAGTCCCCCTACAGCCTTCTGTGTCATTGCCCCCCCCCCATCCTCCGTTTGCCTCTATCTCTGTGTAAGACCTTCAGACAGCCATCCCAGCCCTCCATGTCACCCCACCCTCCGTGTCTCTCTCAGTCAGTCAGACAGCCTGACTGTCTGATTGCTGCAGATCCTGGCAGCCAATGCGCTCAAACTTACTCCCCCTATCCCCATGTTTGCCGTAGGGTCCTATATTTTCCAGTTGGGGAGGGATACCTGTATTTCCAAGGTTTCATCCGAATTGGCTTGACATTTAAACTGCAACAAACTGGCTTTTTATATCAGTGTACATCAAAGTTAAACACGCACCAAGTCAAGTTTAGTCAAGCCCAGGCAGTTCTTCTGGTCAGACAAAACCAGTGTTTGTTCAGCTTGTCAGCGCCTTGAGACGTCCTCCCCGTGTGAAAGGCGAACTACAAATGTACTTTTGTTGTTGTTGTTGGAAAGTATTTTTGAAATAGATTATCCATAGTTTGTCATAAACCCGAGGAGGGCAACGAACAAAACTAAAACAGCAACATAAAGAGCTTGCATTTACAGAGCTCCCTTCACGGATGATAAAGTTTCAGAGTGGTGCAGAATGACAGGGTTGGACGCCAAGATAAAGACCGAGTCGGATGCTGAAGTAGAGGTGCGGCAGCTTGGTTCAGGAGCCAGAACTCTGAGTCAGAAGGTTGTGGGTTCGAGTCCCGGGTTGAAATATTGAACTCCCACCAGAGCGCAGTGGAAACACTGCTTTGTTTGGGATTGCTGTCCTTATGGAAGTCAAACCCAAATCCCGTTTGCCTGACAATGTGAATATTAAAGATCCTGTGGTACTACCCAAAACGAGAAGCAAGTGTCCTATCTAATAATCCACCAAATAAAACGATCAGTCTATGTGTGTGTGGAATGTTAGGGTAGGCAATGTAATTCCTGAACTCCGCGTGTCAATGATTTGATATCATGGTGAATGTAAAGCAGCACTTTTCCAAGCCATTCAGTTGACTGTGCAACACGCAGTCTTGTTCGCATCGCCTTGATAAATGTGTAGAAGATAGAGAGGGTCAGTGATAGGACAGATGAGCAACCGGCTGCACTGACCCTGTAAACTGAGGATAAGAAGCCTTTTATTGCTGTTCGATCAATGTCGGCTGCTTTCTGGTTGATGGCAGCCTTTCACGGCTTTCAAAAAAAATTGTGGCCCAGACCTCAACCTTTGCGATGAACTCTTCGCTGATTATCATTGAAGGGCTTATTGTTTGATGCTTCTTTGAGCGTTGCAAGCATCTCCGAGGGCAGAACATCATCAGTCGAGTTTGAACGTCGCACAGCACTTGGCGGATAGCGATTTCAATCACAGTGACCGCATCAATAGGAGTGAATTGTAACACAAGGAAGGAGGACGTCAGTACATAAGAAATGCGTGTGTTGGTGTTTGACACGACCTTGATGGCACTCCCAGAGTCGGCATTCGTGACGTACATCTGCAGGAACTGGTCTGGGATGCCGCCCGGCATGGAGGGCACTATACAAGCGCGAGTTGTTGTTGTTCTTGGACTTAATTCTTGACTCTGTGTGGGTACACCACCCCCTAAAACCAAATTCCAAACCATTGAACCATTCCTCTATCCTCTAGCCCTGTGATCGGTGGGGATTGTGCAAAGTGTGCAAATTAAGCCAACGTTGAATTGTGCGACGCTCGTTCAAGCCGTCAACAAAGCACAGATTGACATCTGAGTAATCTGTAAACACTTAGGGTACGTGAAATCTCCAGCCCACTCAGGAAATGTAACATGTCTCTCCATCGGCTTTTTATGCAAGTTCCAAATTTGATGAGTAAAGCATTCTTTAATTACTCACTGTAACACACCATAATTGATTATGGAGCATTACTGCTTTAATGAAGTAAATTCAGATGTGTTTGCTCTGTTCCCTGTGGTACGTATTTCTATTTAACATGTGTGATTAGTTACTGGTCCTCAGACATGGGATACTTTACCTCAATTGTGCATCTTACTGGGATGATGTGAGATACGTGTGCTGCAGCTCATTCAATGTCATACATAATCTATGCCGCTCACTGCATCTTGGATCATTTTGTCAAGCTTATTATAGTAACAACGATTGCATTTGATATAGCTCATTATCACATCGCTCAGACATCTCAAACTGCTTCGCTGCAACTATAAATATTTGGGAAAAAATCCTTTACTTTGATATAACACCTTATCCCCTTAATTGCCCTAATATGCCTTAATTTGATATAACACCTTGAAAAAAGGCAATAATAAATTGGTCATTTCAATCCACGACTGTTTGTGGGACACTTCTGTGCGTAATTGCCTGCGCTTTGAGACATTGAGAGGATGTGATAAGGCACTATATCAAATGTAAGGATTATTATCATTATTATAAGACAATTTGATAATTGGCATGTGTAATGCCAAAACCGCAACTTAATCTCTATTAACATGAAAACTATTGATGTTGGTTAACTGAATAAAATCAAGTTGACAGATTTTAGAAGTCAGTACAAAATGAGCCAGCAGTGATTAAATATGATGTTGCTTTGTACATTTGTCTGCACGGCATAGAATATAAACTGATCTGGGACATTAATGACACTCAAACAAACACAGTCGCTTCCAAATCGAGAGTGCAATTGAATTAGGCCTTCCAAAAATTTCTGAGAGAATCTTACATTTTAAAATAACAACTGACATTGGACGTCGACCCGACGTGAGAGGCGCTCTGCGAATGTGATTTTGTTGTTGGCTATCGATGTCTGAAGCAGACAGAATTGTCAATTAATTTAGTGACCAGTTCCCACTTCAAGTTCATTCTCCGTATCGGAGATTGCATTCCGAAATGGTATCAGACGCAGCAACTTTACCAACTGAATTTGGTAGAATATTAAAAGAAACAAAGTTGCATTTTTATAGCAGTTTATCAAGCGGAGATGTTGCGCAGAAGATTCACAAGGTCTGTAGTTATAATAATGATAAATAATTGCGGCTAAATGTAGCAACTCTATTTGTGGGCAGACAGCAGGGCTCACAAACAGCTGTGAATTGTGTGATCACATTATTCACTGGTGGGTTGTGGGTCCAGAGTAACTTGCTTCCTCTTTTCAAATAGCTCTTTAACATCCACATCCCTCCTCACTTAATGCCTCATTCAAAGAATAGCACCTCTGATTTGTGGGCTGGAGTCCTGACTGGGCCTTGAACCTGGAACCCAGTTTTCTGAACCATTGTTAATAGTGCGCTCAGCTGTCACCCCAATGCAGTATAGGGGTAAGTGTAGTCCAGTTGCCTATTGGTTTTGTTAGGGAAATGTGGCATTTCCATCAAGACTCCCAGGAAGCGAATGACCAACTAATCTGGAGGATTGTTTGCGGGAATGCGGTGTTAAGAGTGTGGAATACAGAAAGCTGATTTACAGGTTTACAGGTCGTTTCGTACTCCCCAGCCTCCCTTTCCCCAGACAACAAGACCTCCTACGCGCTAACTCTTGAGATCTTTTTCATGTTGAAGGGAAGGAAGGAAGCATTGAGATACTGTATGTGAATATGATGTTCCCGCTGCGGAGTGCGCAGCCTAGTAAAGTGTAAACAGTTGCTCTGTGGTATTCCACAGAATTAATTTAGGACCCCCTCTATGATCAGCCCCCAACCCCACCAGTAACTCTGGAGATAGCGTGATTTGCTTTCATAGGTGGCGTTGCCGAGAGCACACCACTTTTTTCACAATGCCCTTTATAGCTGGAAGTACTCTACCTGTATCAACTCCCACAGATCTATGGTAAATCAGATTGGCTGGGGCTTTAAAAGTGGGTATGGAAGTGGCGAATAATAATAATAATAATGATCCTTGCTTTTGATATAGCGCTTATCATATCTTCCAGACATCTGAAAGCGCTTCACAGAATATACTATCAAGTGAATTGACTGTATATTTGTGGATGAAACACAGCAGGCATTTGTGCACAGCAGTGTCCCCACAAACAGTCGTGAGAAATTACAAATATATATATTTTTGTGTGGGATTATTATTAGGGGGTGGAGCAAGGAAACTTGCCCAAGGTTTCACCCTGCCTGGAATCGAACCCAGGTTGCAGGTCACTCGCTTGTAAAGCGAGTGCTCTAACCACCAAGCTGAAGGACTCCTCGGGATTGAGAAACGTTTGAAAGAACCAAAAGAACCTTTCTGCAAGGTAGTCATTTCATACGTGGAATCAGGAAGAGGGGGCTACTTGCTGAGGGAGATCACAATGCGGAATATAAACTCTGGCGTGGACCAGTTGGGCTGAATGTGGTGTTTCGGTTCTGTATGAAATTCTATATATTTCCGCTAATATGTGACTCCATGCGTAGCCTTCCAAGAGTTTGCGTCACTGAACTTGCATTGTGAGTGCTGACGGGAATGTAAAACTCACAAGAGACTCGCAGATGAGCCGATTCCCGTTGATACAGAGCAATAACGCATGCGAGGCAGGGGTCATGAAGCTCTGACCAGGACACTAGATTTTAGACCCACGCTGTCTCTGCGCAACGCTAAGACAAAATGTAGTTTTCCATTTTATTCAGGTGTGTTACGGTAGATCGATGTATCATGGTTATTTATCATTAAATCTGAATCAATAGCTTGTTTATTGTGGAATAACATTTTATTGCCTTAGTTGTGAGGAGGATTATCGTAACTCACTCGTAGCTTCCTCCTTCATTCTGCAGTTGGGGATTGTACAATTAATTATTTGGCTTTAAAACCTGCCAGAAAGTGGAATATGCAACCAGCCTTGGGTAGTTTATGAACACCATCTGAACCCTGGAATTGACTTTGTGCTTTAAATGTACTGTGTGATGTCTGTTCTCATTTGAAGATATGAGAGTGAATTACATTGGAGCACGGTCCATTTGTTTAATGTGAAGGTTTTCAAATAAGACAGAGAGAATGGCTGATTTTATGATCATAGCATGTGCAGTACATTGAATCTCTGCATTAAAACTGGGGGTGTGTCAGATCCTGTGTGAGAAGCATTGCCTGGTTATTGCTTAATAGGCAGTTGTGAGCTATTCGCCCTGTGAAAGGGAGATGCAGTCAGTAACAAGACTGTGGTAAACCATTCCAGCTTTGTACTTTGTTCTTTTTCTCTGTTATCCAACTGCTTTGATTGTGCTGCTACATACCAGAACTCAGAAGCCAAATCCCAGAGAGTTGGAGCTTACATCAATAATATTGTCTCCCTTCATAGCAGACTGACAGACAAAGAGTTTATACTCGGAGAGTGGATGGGTACACTCTGAGGACAGGCATCAGGTTTCAGGGATTTTTCAAAACTGTTCTGAATGACTTGAATCTTAATATGCCGGTTGATAGTGTGTTAGGATCTATGTTTGGACACAGCTAAGTTTGTTTATTAAGAGCTTGCTTGAAATCCATACTCCAATATCTTGTATGAAAAACAATGTAACTTTTGTACTGCAGCCAACCGCAGAGTGGTGCGAGGCATTTCTTTCCCATAAGGAATTGAAAATTCCCAGTGACGTGGTGAGTTTGAATGCCGTTGCTATCTGTAAAGTGACATTTTTAACATTGCGTTCCATCTGCCCCGGATACCAGATAAAAGTGATTTACAATAATTGCATATCTTTTGGTGAGGAATTTAATTTGTCAAATGCACTCCTTAACTTTCGACTACACTGACAGGGTGGTTGAGTTATCAGTGCAGGCATTTCATACAGTATCTCACAGAGTCTGGGACATAGCTTACTCTCCCTTTTACTAGCTAAAGTTGATGAGGCTTTGGTTTTCACTAATAACAGCGGCTCCCACACATTGCACTTAATCTTGGAAAGGAGAATTTGCACTCTTGCTCCGAAGTCAATGATTCACTTGGTATACTTGCGAGCATTATTGAATGTGTTTTCAAGGCTATCTATGTCTGGGAGGAAATTGGGGTCTCGGGTACACACCAGGTTCGATCATCATGAGTTTAGGTGCGAGTCTGGGGCTCATTTGATAGCACTCTCACCTCCGCAGGTTGTGGGCTTAATCTCCGCATTATGTCTTTAAACTCGCAGCTGACACCCGATATAAAGCACTAAAAGTTTGCTGCGTTATCAGGGTCCTTCATATGTTGAAACCTCACCAAGTCAGTCAGGAACCGAGGTGTCTTGTTCGATCCTTAACTGTCTTTTCTTCCCCACGTCCAAGCCATAATAATAATAATCATCCTTGCATTTGATATCGCGCTTGTCATATCTTATCAACGTCTCAAAGCGCTTCACAGAATATAATGTAATATACCTTCAAAGCCCCGTATGGCCTGGCCCCACCCTATCTCTGCGATCTCCTAATCCCCGACAACTTGCCCGTCCCTCCGCTCAGCAGGCTCCGGCCTGCTCCACGTCCCCCGACCTACCCGCCCCACCATTGGCGGGTGAGCCTTCAGCCACTCTGCCCCCAACCTTTTGAACACCATCCCGCAGTGCCCCTGACTCGCCCCCTCCCTAGCCTCCTTCAAGATCCACCTCAAGACCCTCCTTGCCACTGTCCCATTGGTCACCCAAATCCACCGTTTTCCCTCCACCCTCACCATCCCCGACCCTAGCTCGGGTCTGAAACAGTGATTGTCCAGCCATCTTGGGACGTCCTCCTGATGTGAAAGGCTATACAAGTGTAAGTTGTTGTTGTTGTTAAACACAGTTCCCGCCTGGTCTTCCATAACAAGTGGATGTTAAAGATTATATAGCACTATTCAAGAAAATAAGTGAGTTTCTTCCAGTATCTTTGCCAACAATCCCCAGATAACATTGATCACTCAATTATTGTGTTGTGAGACACCGCTGTCAGTAAAATTGGCTTGTGAGCTTGCCAGGAAACATACCCGACAAAGCGCTTGGATACACTATCCTGATCGATGGAAAAGGGGCTGTATCAGATACAAGTATTATTATTGTCACCATCATCATTCTCTGCTGAGTTTGCTGATCTGAGCTGTGATGCCAGTCAGAGTGATACAATTACCTTGCAGTAGATGAAGAAACGGAAACGGCCCCAAAAGGAGAACAGAATTTAAATCACCCTAAGATTTATTGAATCATATTGGGTAATCAGAGAAATTTAAAGATGGGTCAGGGGTTGGATGTGGAATTCAAGAACAGCAGCCTAAAACACTATTGTGGTTACCACAAATTCCCTTCTTTGTAGTTCAATCTTTTTTTTATTATGGAGTAGGACCAGTGATATGATACCTTGTGCCGACTGATTTACTTGACGGAGTATAATTTGTCGTTCACAGTCGTGGTCTGTTTTCCTTCCCTTTTTGGTACTTTTGTCTTCATTAGTAATGTAAGCAAGGCTGCAAGGGGCTTGACATTAATAACGTAACGATGCCGTAAATGGACCTAAAACGCACAAGGGATTCTTGTTACATTGATGGTGAGGATACTTTACATCAGATGTTCTCTTTTATTTTCCTCCCACTCTTCTTAATGTTTGGTTTCCCTCTCCTCCCACCAGCTGCCATATGTAATATATCCATTACAGCTCTTCTGATTTATCGAGGAACATCCCAGATCACCTTGACTGTCGACAGTCTGCACACGTGAGACACACACCACGAAGGCAGCAAGAGGTAGTAAAGGAGCACACACCAGAGAGAGAAAAGTGAAACGATAAAAGAGAGAGAGAGTGGGGAAAATGATAAGAGATGCATAATGAAGAGAAATAGTGAAACATACTTGCTGATGAGAGAAATAGAAAAACACAACTTGCAGTTATATAGCCTCTTTCACGTAGGATAACCCATAGAGATCAGTTAGATGTTGATCAAGGGAGAGTGGGGAGAGGAACTTGCGATGAAAGATCTAGGCTTTAAGGCAAGACAAAGGCAGAGTGAGATCGAGATGTAGGGTAAAGGGAGGGGGTTCCAGCACAGGTGTGGCACAGGTGATGGCTTGGCAGTGATGATGGCAAGGAGAGTGCCATGGATATGCAGCAAGCATGAGTTACATCCTCCAGAGTGAGAGTAGAGAAAACACTCAACAAAGAGGGGGGGGTGGGTGTTGGGGATGGACTACACATATATATGAGAGAGAAATACGCAGACAAATAAAAGAGGAAAACAGTATTTTACTGCTACTTGTACAAAATGAAGTTGACTTTTTATTTTCTCGCTGCTAAATCAGGAGCCACGCAGACCAGCGTTCAGTGCTGTTCACTGGAATTTTTAACAATTAAAACCAGCTGACAAGACAGTCTACTCTTATTTAATCCTCATGGGAGTTCCAATACGGCAGCCACCAGAGTTTCTTTCAACTTTAAACGACACCCCTTGTTTGGCAATACTCTTGGTCTGGGTGCGGTGTTGGCTTGGGAAGAATGCCAGTGTGTGGTCGGGTCGAAATCCATCTCCTTGACGCACTCTTGATTCTCCCTGAAGCAGCTGGCTAATCTCTCTGTTGGGCCTATTTGAATTCTATACAGTATATTGTTGCCCTTCCGATGGGCGAGGCTGCCTGCTTGCCTGCCTCTGAGATCCTGCCAATGCCTCTCTCTCTTGAGGTGCCTGGTCATAGGATATGAGAGTGAAAATAAATCAGCTCTTCTTGTTAATGATGGAGCGGTAAAGTGTTTCAGGTTTAAGTAACACTTCTGAAGCTGGATAATTAAAAAGTGCCAGTAACAGACTGTCTACCAATTCACACTTTTGTCAACAAAGATTAGTTCATTCTTACGAGGACTCGATTAATTTCACTCTTAGCGTGACCTGCAAACAGTTTCTTCTCAGCTTTTCGATGACGGATTGGGGACACTGAGCAGGCCCAGACAGGCACTCTCCTCCCTATTTCATTGAAAGCAAATCTGAATCCAGACGGAACAGTTATTCTGCAGAAACCATTAACAGCCTAATTAAATTACTGGAAACCCTTCGAGGACAGAGGTATGTCTTGTGCTGTCTTTATATTGTGGAACAGATTCAAGTGGAAGCTGTTCTGTAATAACTAGTATCCAGCCTCATTAACACCACAGGGTGGATTCCACATGGCCACAGGATGGATGGATTCCATACTACCACAGGGAGAGAGAAACAGGCTTGAGATGTTTGTTTTACATTCTGTACTGTTGGTGCTGTGGAATTCAGTCCCATTTACACCACAGGGTGGGTTTCACTCAACCGCAGTAAGAGAGAACGCAGGGTTGAGGTGAATTCATATAGAACAGATAATATCTATTGAATGTTTTGTGACAATCTGATTTTGCTTTTCTAACTACTGCACAGAATAGCAGTTTCGGTTTATTTTGGACCTACCTAATGGCCTTGAAGTAAAGAATATTTTTCTCTTAGTTTAGCTACAGTGAAAAGCACTGAAAGAACAGTCTTATTAGGGAACAAGTTTTAGGTCGATCTGTTATTTGGGATTGCTCTCCATTCTGCTTTAAAAGTTGAGCACTAAAGCATGTAACAAGCTTCGACTGAATTGACTGTTATATTCGTTGATGCAACGATTCACTTAAATGCAGCACTGTTGAGATTAAACATGTTCAAGCAAACAGTGTGAAGTAACTGGATTTTGATCTAATTTTCCAAATTGCCCTTCCTTCCTTTTATTTTGCTGCCGATTTAATCAGAATTCAATTTACACTAGTAAATTGCAAATCCCATGTTTGCAGTTTGCATCTCAATAAGATTGTCTCGTGCCACCATCACCCATTGCTGAGATATTAATGTTGCCATCAATAAGGGTTGAATGATGCTAGTTAGCACAGCTTCAGTGGATCTGGGTGCTTTGTTTGAGCCCTGGAAACAAGCGATTCCCTGGTGTTGCAGGGTAATTTTCCGTTATGTGCAGGCACTGCTAAAATCTACTGCCACAGATACTTGCATTTTACAAAATACCTTTGCTTTATGGCATGCTAAGTTTGGTGCAATCTGCTGAAACTCATTTTCAGCAGCAGAAGCTAATGTCTCCTTGTCTTTAGCTTTCCAATCACTCAAGGTTGACTCACCACTGAACGCTAAAACTGCAACTGGCCTCTCTTTTCCGCGAGGTTTAACTTTTGTTGCTGTTGATTCCAACAGACTTCTGGGAGTCCTTTTCTGTGAAAGAAGTAGTAGATTGTGAAGAACAGGAGAAACTTCAAATCTGCAACATACTTCAGATGTGTAACAACAAAATTTATTTTCCGCTCCATCCGATCCCAAAGTAAAAAATCTCTGACATTCCCGGCTGACACTGGCTGGTGACTGTATTAAGGTGCAGTGCAGGGATTTCTCTTGTCGTTGTTGCCCAATAATTCTCTAGATAAACTGTTTCATTTGCTTTGCAGCGAGTTTTGGGACCATGCTGCTGCTAAATTAATAGCAGACGTTGTCCCTGAGTGAGTACAGTCACAACATTCAAAGCACTTTCAGGCGTTTTGATGTTAAATCACATTCAAGGATAGTTATTATTATATGATGTGATGATAACAAACGATAGTCCTTGAAGCTAATATTCAATACAATTTCACATAGAGTGGATGGATTTCAATGGATTTCATAGGATTTTAGTGTTGTAGCTGTTTAATTTGTTGGTGAATGTGGCAGTCAGTTTGTGCACAACAATGTCTCACAAACAGACAAGAAGTGAACAAGCAATCTGATGGTCTTGATACTGGGGCATGCAAGGAACAGAAATGCTGAAAGAGTTGACAAATTCAATCGATGCTTTTCAGGGCTTTGTGGGCTAAAGGGAACCAGAGGTTTGGTACCTTTTCTTAGGGACCATCTATAAATGTCAAAAGAATTGCAAAAGAATGTTATGAGGGTGGGAGGGTAGATGCTGGTCCTGTAATGTAGACATCAATTTTGATCATATTTTGAATTGCTCTTCCGGGAGTACAATGGGTTCAGCAAATGATTGCTTGTGTTGCTCTCTCTCGATGACCCCGATTTTAAATTATTTTATTCATTAAAAAAAATACAGCATCCGATCAATAAATGTTTTTTTTTCTTTATTTTTTTTTTAAAAAGTCACCTTGTGAAATGGAGACAAAATAATTCCTGTGACTGGAATCTTGCTTTATGGTGGGGGAGAGGAATGCATTGATTAATATCTGCCACTGGTGAGAAAATCACTTTGTTCCTGCATGTTGTGAAGAATACCCTGCAGTGTGTTGTAAGACAGTAACAAGTCTTAAGGCTGGAGGTGATTTTAACAAACTTGCCGTCATTCTCGTGGTTTCATTTGAATCCCCTGTGAGATGTTAGTCTGACTCCTCGTATTTCCGATACCAATATAAATAGCAGTAGTGCTTGGTACTACTCCCTACATGCCATTGTCTTATTGAGCTCTCACTCAGTCTCCACAACTGTCACATCAGGGAATGATGATATAACACTCGAGACATGCTACAGGCATTCCAGATCATTGTGCTACTGTGCCAACAAATCTCTTGTTTTTAAGACATATCAAAACAGGAGAAGCAACTGGTGTGTTTTGAAGCCTATTGTTAACTATACCGTAGTCACCAATTTTCTTTCAACGGTTTGGAGGATCAGCCAAGTGTCTTATCACACGCGGAAATCCATCACCATGCTTAACAGTACCCAAACAGGCCAGGTATGATACGTATACAATATATCTGGAATGCAACGTGCACACTTTTCCTGTGGTAATACATCCCGCTTTATCTAATTCTGGAGATTGGAGAGAGCCAATGCTTGAGGAACCCAGAGCTTGTTTGGGTATACTGCTGGAGTTTAAACAGCTAAAACAGCATAGCGTGGAATTGAAAGCATTGAATTATCAAGCTTCCTGCTGCTTGTCCAGCTAGGACCACCCCACTCGTTACTCTTTTGGCTTGCAGGGTTAATCGGAGCAAAGTGAATCCCAGGAATGGAGAAGCATATTGTAGGTAACACACACTAAGTAATAGAACTCAAGAATAAGAATGATGACACAGGGCTTATAAATGTCCTTAACATTAGTCTTTGAAGAATTGTTCATCTCACAACCAGGATTTAGGACATTAATTGCACAGTTGTTATGGTTGTTATACACAATATGTAGGTCTCGTTCTGGTAAATCAATTCCAGCTGTCCACGTTCAGCACTGTTACTTAATGAATTGAATCAATATTCATCACCCTCACTCTGAAGCACTGTGTGAATGGCCTTTGGAATTTGTTGAGTGATTGAAGGAAGCCACAAATTTCCCATGGTCTTATCCATACGATAGTTTCATTGTCCCAAAAATGTAAGATTCTGCAGAATTTGGGAAAATCCTTGAAAGGGTCTGTGACACGACAGCTTCTAAATTAAGACTGAATTAAAAAAAATTCTAAGATTCGACATGATACTATTAGATTTTACAGCAATGATTTAGAGCCGAAAAACAGGAGGAATTCTAGGGCCTCTATTTTATTCTATGGCAATTCAGCTTGAAAAGCACAGTACAGTATAAATTAGACACAGGACTACCTATGGTTCACAACTGATGCACCTTCCAGCAATATTACTGCACTATCCATTAAGGAGCACTTTAAATGCAACTGAATCATTCGTCCAGTGATAGAAGTGTTTTTAAAGGAACACTGGACCTGATCATTCTCTGGTGCTTGTCACAGCATTGAGTTAAAACAAATGTATAATCGAGTGGAAAGCCAAACGGAGGAGTCATGTCACAACTTTCAGAAGTGTGTGTAAAAAAAAAATACAAGTTTAGATGTGTAATCATCACTTCCATCTGTGCACCCCTTTTTTTGGTGGGGGGTCAGCCGGGATCTGACACGTGGAAACCTATCACCATGCTTAACAGTATCCAAACCAAACTGAGAATTCCATGCATCCCACCTGCAAATGGTAATTCCAGATGGTTATCTGAATGGAATGCATACTCTCCCTGGAGGAATGTAAACCTGCTTACTTAATTCCAGAAAGTATTAAGGCAGGTTGGTAAGAGCCAAGGCTTGGGGATCCCAGAGTATCCCAATGTATACTTTGGGGTCCCCAAGCCTTGGCTCCAACCAAATAAAAATGCATAGCATTGACTGTACTTCCTGATAAGCTTTCACGCTACTTGTCCAGTTAGGGTTTTGGCTTTGAATAGCAACAAATTGCATTTATATAGTGCTTTTCACATCGGGAGGATGTCCCAAGACAATGCACAGTAAAGGGTTTTCACCTGAGCTGGGGGTTGGAGTCAAGGGGATTGAAAGTGGGAGGATGCCCGAAGGCACAGTCAAAGAGGAAAGTCTTGAGATGGGTCTTGAAGGAGGCAGGGTAAGGCCAGAAGAGATCTCAGGTGGAGTTTCAGGGAGTGGAGTCAGAAAGACTGAAGGAAAGCCTGACTGGTCTGTCCTTCCACGTCCTGCGAATGAGCCAGCCTGGCTGTGGCATTGTCAACTGTGTTTCTCTATTACTGCAGATACAGCTCCAGGTTAGGAACTAGACGACCAATATTGCCACAGAGAATTGCCTCAATCGTGTCACTTCATTGCCAAATATGTCATGTTTAGCTCCAAGGAGATCCACTTGAATGCCAGGCACTGTTTTCTGTAAGTGGCAGGGATGTAGTGCCCCTTGTGTCCATATACAGGTCAAACAAAAAACAAATCTGTGTGAGAGAAATGAATTGTAGTTCGAATTGCAGTCTGCTGAATCGTCACGGTATGAATCTGGTCTTCCAGAGGCAAGATCCGAAAGCATTACAGAGTGATTATATTCTTTGTGTGAGAGTGACCCAGAGCGCAACTCAATTTGAGTAAATAGTTGTCGGGAAAGAATCTCAGGTTTCACATATACCACCTCTGAGCATTTTCACATAGTGCAACTATGCTCGCTCTTTTCATTGGCGAGATATACTTTAATACAGTAGCCTCGGGCTCTGAACCATTGATCTCACCCATACACCCTGTGTGGCTTGCACAGAAAAGCACTTCAAATAACCTCTGAGGAGCAACAACAAGAAGAAGACATATTTGTAGAGTGCATTTCACATCGGGAGGATGTTGCAATGGGCTGAGAAGGGAGGGATTTCTTATTTCCTAATCACCTCCCACCCGCAAACGGTTTTCAATCAGCCGTGGAAAAAAAGAGTTCAAACAACATATTGCAATCTAAGAGAATTAAACCATTCCACTTTCCTGCTTTTTGTTCCAACTGAATCTAATTTTACAGTGACAGAAAATGGCAAGATCATAAAGTTACTGGCAGTTATTATCGTAGAAATTGTAGTGCAGGACCCAATCAATATTCCCAATCAATATTCACAGTAGTGGACTTCCTTACAATCGATAGATATCAAGATGGATAACGCTGTACTGCATTTCTCAGAGCAATTAATAGCTGTACTTGATAATATAATGATTCAATGCCATTCCGTTCATTATTGCTGAATGCTTCTTGTCAGCCATGATTAAAGATTATTAGACATTTATTTTGCAAGTTTAATTATTTCATTAAAAGGTGATTGTTTTGGGCACATCATCAGTAATATGACAGCTGCTTTCTTTTTAGTCGGTTTAAGCATGTCTGGATCCATCATTTGCTAGATTTCAGGAACGTTTCCTCTGCCTCTTAACAATCAGTTTTAGTCTGCATAGCTTTTGCTTTTATTTCTGTAATCATGGATATACACTCATATACACCTCCTTGGGGTATTACTTTTTTCAGTATGGTTTCTGTTCTTACTTTGGACTGTTTTGTTTACCTTCTTTTGCAACTCAGTGCAGTATCAGGACACATGGAGAAAGGGTAGGGATGTGTTACTTTAAACGCTAGATCTAGTCCATGATACTGAACAAGACAATGGGTAAATCAACACATTGTCTTGCTCATTGCAAACACTTAAAGGCCATGTAATAATCCTTGGATTTGATTTTGCACATTATCATGTTGTTGAGACAGTATATTCTGTGAGGCATGTTGAGACATCTTGAATGAGGTGCTTTATCAAATGTAAGGTTTATTGTTATCACTATCAGTCTGCTTATGTCAAGAGACTCCAAAGCTTCCATTTATGTCTCTGAAAACCTTGTTACCGCAGAACATGTTTACACACCGGGAAAATGGGAGAATACTGTAATAAATAATAACTCTTACATTTCATATTGTGCTTTCATGTTGGGAGCAAGTTTCAAAGCACTTTATAGGACATAAGAACATAAGAACATAAGAAATAGGAGCAGGAGTAGGCCATTTGGCCCATCAAGCCTGCCCTGCCGTTCAATCATGGCTGATATTCTACTCTTAACTCCAGCTACCTGCCTTATCCCCATACCCCTTAATCCCTTTATAAATGAGAAATATGCTGTAAATTGGATTGACTGCATATTTTGTGGGTGAAAGACGGCATATGACTGCCGACCTGCTCTATGTCTGAGCCAAGTCTGGCAGAAGAGCTTAGAACAACAACAAGTAACAACAGCAAATTGTGTTTATATAGCACCTTTCACATCAAGGGGACGTTCCAAGGCACTGGAACAAAAAGAATCACGAAACAAATATGACTGAGCTATTTTGAAACCTATCTAGAAACTTTAAAAATGGAGACTGTGGAGCCTAGCAAGTTGATGGGCATGTGGGGTTTGATGTCTGTGAACACACAGAAAGCAATGTTTTGTAGCAAATGCAGTTTATGGAGTTCATTAACAATAAATCTTTATTATTTTGTTGGAATCTAAATTCAGCTTCATGAAGTGCAGTTCAGTTGATTTTGCGAAGTCACTTGACCTTACTCTCCTGACTGATTGAAAGACAACAAGTTTGCATTAAATATAAGGATTCAAGACTGAATAAAGAGTTTGCATGGCAGACAACCTTAGATATCTGTCTCCTTGATCAGATCTTGAGCATGTAGATAATGAAGGCGGACATTAGGATTGTCACTATCAATTGATCAATATGATACCACTGGCTTTATTCTGTAAGAAAGAACTAGTCTAGAGGAGACCAAATGTTGCCGATGGTTACCTCTCCTGAGTACGCTAAATCATAGAATCTTACGGCACAAAAGGAGACCTTTCGGCCAATCTAGTCTGTTCCGGCTCTTTGAACAGAGCAACTCAATCCCACTGCCCAGCTCTCTCCCCATAACCTAACAGACCTGTTCTTCCTAAATAAAGATCTAGTTCCCTTTTAAAAGCTGTTATGGAATCTGCCTCCACCACCTTTTCAGGCAATGCATTCCAGATTTGAACAACCCGCTGAGTGCAAAACATTTCTCCTCAGCTCCCCTCTACTTCGTTTGAAACTATTTCAAATCTGTGACCACGAGTCACTGATTCGCCCACCAGTGGAAACAGTCTTTCCCTATTCACCCTGTCGAAACCTCTCATAATCTTATAAACCTCTATCAGGTCTCCTCTCAATGTGCTTTGTTCTAGAAAGAATAAGCCTAGCCTATCTAGCCTTTCCTCGTAGCTGAAGCCCCTCATTCCTGGTACCATCCGAATAAATCTCCTCTGCACCCTTTCCAGTGCCTTAATGATACTGGAATGAGAATAGAATCCAGCAGCTCTCCAGTCCTATATCCCACCGGTCATTCTTCACTCATAATTATTTGAGATTATTTGAGTGTGCTAGAAAATGTCAGCCTGGCTCAGGTGGCAGCACACTTGTCTATGAATCAAAAATTGGTGGTTTCACATTGAAATCAAGTATCCTCAGCTTGGGGTTGGGGAGGATTGTTGGAGGTGCCATCCTTCAGATATATTGTGGCAAGATTTTGTCTGACTGATCAGGAGGATATTAATGATCCCATGGCACTATTCTAGAAGCGAAGCGGTTTTCCCCTGGTGTCCTATCCAACAATATCCAACAATAAAAATAAAATTGGTCTATCACTTCATGGCTGTTTGTGGGACATTGCTCAGTGCAATTTAGCTGCCACGTTCACCTACAAATGCACACAGTCACTACGATTAAGATTAAACTCCCTTGAAGGGCTTTGGTGCATTTTGATGACGTGATAAAGAGTTATATCAAATTGAAGGATTATCATTATTACTACTGTACCTTGGATCTTCCTGCTCTTGGGAAGTCTTGGGACCACAAAGGACAATTTCAGCATATCTGATATCAATGTGTTGTTTTGCAATTTAAACACATTTTCTGTTGGTTGAATATATACAAGCCTTTTGGTGGAGGCAAACTTTCAAGGATCCATTACAGTTGCATTCAGTTGTCAGATTCAAATGGTAATTGACTTATGTTTGTCTGTACCCCTCAGAGGCACCGACATGTTAGTTGAGATACCAAGCGACCTTTGACATAAGGGGAAGACCCTCATTTAAGTGCCAATTCCCTCTAGACACTCATTATAAACTTGAGAAGGAGTCAAGTCACCAGAGAGGCCCAGAAGAACAGCTACCGTACAAAGACTGCCTGAAAGTACAATAAAAACAGAGTTAGTGGAGGAAGAAAACAGAAACATATTTTGATGTATTTTGATTGTTCTATGAATAATAACAATCGTTGCATTTGATATAGTACCTTAGCTAGTCTTCGAGATGTTTCAAAGTGTTTTACAAAATATACAGCATAGTATCCAATAGCAATTGAATAATATTAGGAATTATTTCATGGATACAGCTACAAAAGGTCACCTAACCAGCCACATCAAATCATATAACCTCTTCCACAATTGTCAACACTAAATCCATCATAAGTGTTTCTACAATGTTGCAGACAGAACAACAACATCAAATTGCACTTGTATAGTGTCCTTCACATCAGAAAGACATCCCAGGGCCCTGGACAGTCAGGGGTTTTGGACATGAGCTGGGCATTGGGGTCAGAAGGCGGGAATGCAGGGTATGTGGGGGTAGGAGAGTGGCTGAAAGTACCATCGAAAAGGAAGATGTTCAGACAGGACTTGAAGGAGGCTAGAGAGGAGACAAAGTGAAGGACAGGCTGATACTGTATTTGGTTATGAGGTAGGAGAGGTAGCAGGGTGCGAAATCATAGAGGGCCTTGAAGGTAAGTTTGAGGGTTTTGTGCTTGATTCTCTGAAGAATAGAAAGTCAGTGAAGAATGGGGTGATAGATTCCATTAGCTTGGTGCAGGAGAGGACATGAGCTGCAGAGTTCAGAATAATCAGAAGAGTTGGGAAGTCTAATGAGCAGGCAGTTGTCCTAGTCAAACCGACAGAATAAGATTTGAGCCTTAAAGTCAACCAGTTTTAAACATTTGATTTCGCACCTTATTAAACCATTGAGATATCTCAAAACGCTTCACAAAATATACTGCAAAGTGAATTGATTTTACAGGTTGTGGGCAAAAATAATTGAGTGCAAAACCAATAAAGAATTGAGCTTGGAACTCAGCAATCAACACTCAGATGCCACGCTTTGTATGTTGGCAGCCAATTGACGGCCGCACAAAGCTTCAATCTTGATTATTGTGATGAAGTTGAAGGGGACCACATTCTGCCCAGCCATTGACACAGCGTACATACATTTCTCTGATGTGCTAATCACAATTTTCACTTTATTGTTTGAATTTCCTCCAACCCCTGCTGCCTGGACTTGAGTTTTGAGATCAGGTGGTGGCTGATCACAGCAGTGTTTGGCTGACGTGAGCTTCGGGGTTTCAGACTCCATTGAAACATTGTGACTGGTCTTTTATTCATTGCTGGGTGAGGATGAAGACTCAGGCAGGAACCAACTCAACCCTTGGTATGTGTTGTGGTCTGCGGGCCTGGTGATGGGGAGAATGTCAAAGAGCTGACATATACCCTTTTCCACTGGAGCTGAGCGATCAGAACAAATTTGAATTGACAGCCAATTCAGGTGAAAGCATGAAGTTCAAACTGGGTGAGTTAAATGAATTTAGAGTGAATCATAGAATCATAGAATCATAGAATTTTACGGCACAAAAGGAGGCCATTCGGCCCATCTAGTCTGTGCCGGCTCTTTGAAAAGAGCGATTCAATCCCACTGCCCTGCCCGCTCCCCATAGCCTAATAGACCCGTTCTCCCTAAATAAAGATCTAATTCCCTTTTAAAAGTTGTTATCGAATCAGCCTCCACCACCTTTTCAGGCAATGCATTCCAGATTCGAACAACTCGCTGAGTGAAAAAGTTTCTCCTCAGCTCCCCTCTATTGCGCCTTGAAACTATTTTAAATCTGTGACCACGAGTCACAGATTCACCCACGAGTGGAAATAGTTTTTCTCTATTTGCCCTGTCGAAACCCCTCATGATCTTATAAACCTCTATTAGGTCTCCCCTCAATCTTCTCTGCTCCAGAGAGAATAACCCTGAGAGAATAATCAGTTGGACCCAAAGGCATGCCTAACGTGAATTGGAATATGAATGGGGAATCCCAGCAGAGCAAGTTAATGTGCTTCTCTCAGATTCAAGGGGCTTAAGGTTCCCTGGTGGAAGCAGAACTTAAGATGACAACGAAACTGAACCATTTGTTGTGAGCACAGTGACTAAGGTTTAACTTGACTTTGGGATTTAATACCGCGCCATTCCGCAGCTGTTGAGTGTGGTTTCCTCTGACCATCTGGGGATGGTTTAGGTTTCATTGTCCAAACACTACATGGTACAGATAGGATCCTTGTAACAACCATTATTGCTGCAGGTTTATTTGAAGGCTGGTCAACCAGACAGTATACGGGACAAGTATCTTAAATTACATGATGGATGAAACTTGACACAGGAACCTCTCCAATGGGACTAATTTAGAGACAGAATGACCACAGTGAGCTACTGTGTTATTTCATTTGTACCACACTGGCCTCAGCTAGAACAAAAGTGTTCTGACCATTAGGAAGTGGAGGGAATCCTTCTTTCACTGACTGGTGCTATAAACCTCCTGTAGCAGGCGGATTTATTTTCACCAAAGTTGACCGCACCAATGGAAGGGCAACCTAAAGCAGGATGTTGCTGTCTCTACTTGCGTCAACCACCACCTAGGCTTCCAACTAACAGAGACCCGCTTGTAAATGGAAAACAAAAATGGTTTGACTCACTGAAGTATTATATTAATGTTATAAATAAAAAGCTACATATTGGGGTGAGAGGTCCATTAAAACCAAGACAAGGCTTACCCATGAAAATCTGGAAGCTCAATAGCAAAATGAACAGGTGGAAGTGAGTGCCTTTCTGTGTGTTCTCAGTAGAGTAGCTGGCACTGAAGGCTCTTAAGCACAGTAGGGGGGGTTCTGCATGTGTTCCTATCGAGTGGCGGTGATTTATGCTAATAATAACATTTGAAAAGGGATTGGCGGAATTGGGTATTTATTTGAAGAGAAGCAGTGGGCTGAAAAATGTTTGATGTTTCTGCACAGATTCTGAACAGAAACATCGCAATTTTGAAACAGTTGGTCGCCCGTTCTAACTGAGTGGATTGGGTCAATTAATCGAGAGTCTGCGTTACTTTAACGCAGATGCCACTGATGCCAGGAAGTCACCTGCAAAGCATGCCACATGCAGGTTAGCCAGTCCGTATTAGACATGTACCGGTAACCACTTTTGGTAATGAGTGTAACCCTCCCCTCAACATTTGCATGGTTGTTTAATCTAAAACTATGCAAACTTTCCAGTGCTGTCAATTTTGTTGCATTAGTGTCCAGAAAACATTCCAGTTTTCACCTAATACAATAAGAATGGGGAAAGAGCAGGAAATTAGGATTGAAGCAAAGAGTTCCAAATGGATATCCAGCTCCAGCGCAGAAATAATGAATCAAATAAATTATTTATGTGCTGCAAACGTTCTCTGATTCTGTATGCTCCCGGCTTCCTTTTCATGTTCTGGCTTGAACCCAGTTGAGAAGAGTTGGATTTTGCTGCAGTGAGATCCTGATCAACTGAGATTTCATGCCCAGAGCCCAACTCATTCCTAAACTACACATATGATTAACCAATACATTATTTTACTTCAGTTAATGATGCCACAGAGCTTTACGATTGTTGAGTTTTTTTGTTACAAAAGAGAATATTCAGTCCCCCCTATTGAATTGTCTGAAGTGACACATTTGGTTAAACGAGGCACCTTTTAATCTTGTGACAAACCAAGATCCCAATTCCTTTTCATGCCCTAGACAGGAAAATCCATCCACAATATTGCCTCTCTCAGTAGCATTTACAGAAGTCTTGAGGGAGAATGAGTCTGGGGAACACATGGAGAGTGAGAGAGGAGCATTAGTAGGGTGTGCAAAAGAAAAGACATCCAGAGAATTCAAGCAGAAGGAGCGAGGGTGTGAGGAACCACAGCAGAACTTTTGCAAATTGAAGGAAATGGCATTCTTGAAATTGAAAGTTTTCTATAAAAAAAATGAATCTACAGGAAAGTGCAGAGCTGGTGCTAAATATGTCAGCTCAAATCCTGTGTTGGGGCAATAACTCACATAGTCTAATCTGATGCAATGCTGAGGGTGTGTTGTATCATTCTTTGGATGAGAGGTTAAACCTGTTCAGATGAGCTGTTATGGATCCCATGGGCATTATTCATATGCAAGGATTATTATTACTGTTAGCATTAGAAAAGAGAAGGGAGTTTTTGCTGGGGTCCTAGCCAACAAACCCCCAAATAAAATTAGTCATGGCTATTTGTGGGACATTGCTGTCCACAGTCAGACTGCTATGTTTGCCTGCAAATACAGTCACTCCATTTCACAGTAAATCCGCTGAAATGCTTTCCCAATGTGAAAGATGTTATAACAAATGTTAGGATTATTACAATTTAATGTCTCAGGAGTAGGAGAAAATTAATAAAGGGAAGAAAATTAAAAATCTGATTAGTTCTTGAACCGCAGATGATGCAGAAATAATACAAAGGTTCAAAGAAGAATGGATAAATGTCTTACAAGTGCCATTCTGCTGCAAGAAAGCAGGATTTATAATCTTGCAGAGTCTGTTTTTGCTGGAGAGAATGCCATGTATTGCTAGCAGGGAGGTGTGGCTGGGCTGATTGGTTTGAGGTTTCGAAACCACATCTTATGAAAACAAACTGAATGTCACAGGTGAAAGAGGAAACATATCCAATTTAGTGTAAGTACCAAACTGAACTCAGAGCAGCTCCATAGTGGGATTAGCTGGAAACTGGGGAATTACAGGGCCCGTGCATGTGCTGAAGGACAGTCCTATTCCACACAAATGGTAAATGAAAGCCAATCTACTGACCTGAACTCTGGTTTCAAATTGGTCTGTTTCACTTAATGCATCAGGTATGTGTGTGTTTGAGACCTGGTTTGTATCAATCATTGCAAAAGTGCTTATGGCTTGTGTCACCTTACATTAAATCTCACAGAAAGCTGTCATTCCAGCTGTGATTTTTTAAAAAAACTTCGGCAGTTCTTTCCCCCCCCAAAAATAAGATGAAGAGGATTGCAAATGTTAAGGACTGAAGGACCTTTCAGGGACTGGCAGACCTGCACTGTGTTGTACAGCATTGAAACTGATGTGATAGTGGAAGTTCTCCATGTGGCAAGAAAGCATTGGATGCTGGCTGAGTCATTTGTGGGGAGACATGAACATGCAGGACCATGAAAACACCCTTTCATGTCACGTCCTCCTGACGTGAAAGGCACTATACCAGTGTAATTTTGTTGTTATTGGTCATTTTTTACAGTTGACATCAATGCAGCATGTTTCCTTACAGACCAGTGTCGCACGTAATTTATTGTTGAACTACCTCCGTGTATTCTTGTGTTTGATGTTGGCAAATTAAAAACGTGTTTTAAGATCCACAAGACTGAATTACGACTTTAAAGATGTTAGTTACTGTTTTGTTTGGAGCTGATCTTTGAAATATCTATCTATGTATGTATATATGGAAGATAATGAAGCTCACAGAAACAGGATGTTTCATTTTAGAAAGCTTTATATAGCAATATGCATGATACATAAGTACTATAGATAAGAAATAGATTGTTATTACATAAGAAGATAAAAAATAGGAGCAGGAATAGGTCATTCAACCCTCAAGCCCATCCCCCAATTAGTAAAATCATGGCTGATCTTCTAACCTAGTTCCATTTACCCGCCATATCCCATATCCTTTAATCCCTCTATCCCATAGGAATCCATCAATCTCAGTCTTGCATATCTTCAAGGACTGAGCATTCACAGCCTTTTGGGGTAGAAAATTCCATAAATTCATTACTCCCTGAGTGAAGAAATGTTTCCTCAACTCTGTTCGAAAATACAGACCCTTAATCTTGAGACTATGACCTTTAGTTTTAGATTTTCCAACCAGAGGAAACAGTCTCACACTGTCTACACTGTCAAGCCCCTTAAGAATCTTGTAGGTTTCTAGGAATTAGTGATACAGAAAAGTATAGTTACAAATTTAGACAAGAGAATTAATAGTAACCGAGTTTATTATAATTTTTCTTCCCTGTCTTCTTCTTGTATTCTTTATTTGATAGCTTCTTGTTCTTTCCTGGGTCTGTTCTAACTTTAGACTAGTTAGGACCCAATCTTTATAACCATGAATAAACAAATGTGTGTTTTCATTGTTCTGGTCATCACCACAAAACCATTTGGGCATTGTTTTCACCAGGACACAAGATCCATCTGGTTCTCACACACATACTTACCATTTCCTTATCTTACTTCCATATATAAAGACCCTTGTTTACATATCTTATGTTCACACAATTACAATGGACATGGTCAAGGATGTCAAAGTATTTTACAGGACACTTTGACACATTGCTGATTAAGAATGGAAACACTCGTGATATGAGGCTTCCCACCACCTTTAATGTAAATTAGCCACAAGAATACATGTAAGAGATGCAGGGGGTCATGCTTCCCTCCTTCCCCCATCCCAGTTTCAGTCCAGTTCCATTCCCCATCACTAATTCCTCTCCACCATTGTGTAGATTTAAGCCGTGTTTTGTCCCTCAAAGCTTGGCAATATTACATGGAGATGAACTTCCATTTAGTTTTGAAATAGCAAACGGAATATGCTAAAAGCTAGATAGAATTAATTAATCTGCCAAACAATATCTCCCCAACAATCTTTCCACAATTCTCAAAAACAACAATTATCTCTCTCTCTCTCTCTCTTATCCCCATCTCCTATGAAATCCTAACATCTGCTTGTGTCTCTGATCTCCCTCTGCCATCTTTCATATTCTGTGCCTTTAACCTCTGGAATTCCCTTCCATTACATTCCATTGTGGAGTCCTGTAGCTCAGTGGTTAGAGCACTTACCTTACAAGCAAGAGACCTGGGTTCAATTCCAGGCAGGGCGAAACGCCCAATAATAATCCGTCAAAAAAAAATCAATTGGTCATTTCAATCCATGACTGTTTGTGGTACACTGCTGTGCGCAATTGGTTGCCGCGTTTCGCCCATAAAATATACAGTCAATTCACTTTACAGTATATTCTGTGAAGCGCTTTGAAACATCTAGAAGACATGAAAAGTGCTATATCAAATGCAAGGATTATTATTAATATTACTCTATATCAACCCTGTGCATCTGTGTTGTTATCCTGACTTAAAACTTACCTCTTCATCTGTACTAAAGGTTACCTCGCATATTCCCCCTGCCCCCCTGTTTCCTGAATGGGGTTCAACCATGTCTATATGTTTTGTGGGATACTATTCTACATGAAGGAATGCAAGATGTTGTTTATTCTTTGATTCTACAGATTTGAGCTCTATCCCTCCAGCCTTGAGCTGATTTTTCTTCTCCCCCCCCCCCCCCCCCCCCCCCACCCCCACCCCCCACTCAACTTATTTTATTTACAACAGGGGAGGGTGGTGGGAATTACGTGGGGGGAAATAGAACGTTGGTTGATGTTCTGCCATGCATATTTTACATTAAGTTGCCTTGCGAAAAGTGATCCTGGAGCCTCAGAGTTTGGAGTTCACAGGAGTTTTGTCAAACAGATGCAGCAAAGTAGTGACAGATTTGTCTTATGTGTACCAAAGCAGAAACATTATTTTCCTCTTTTAATTACAAATTATTTTTATCATTAATTGCGGGCCCTGCTCAGTGCCATTTCCCTGTAAGAGCAACTCTCAAGATCACATTTCGTCTCTCTGCCCGAGTACGCTCCTGATATTCCCACTACGTGTAATTAAAAATGGAAGTGCCAGTTCGAGCTACACTAGGGGACAAGGCGCATGCTAAACCCAAATTCAACCAAACTCAGGAGATGGCCGGGGGACACGGAGACATTGAACATGGACAATATGAGCTTTTTAAACAATTTTCACCCGTTTCTGCCTTCTTGACATTGCTGGTTCAGCGATTTGGGACGTTCCTCCCGACGTGAAAGGCGCGATATCAGTGCAATTTTGTTGTTGTTGTTGATTCTGATACAATTTTGGGGGGGTGCAGCTAGGTGTCTGACACATGCGGAAGCCCATGACCAGGCTTAATAACATCAAAGCCAAACTGAGAATTCCATGCATCCCACCAGAGATAGATGTGGAATGGAATGCGTACTGTCTCCCTACAAGGACACATCCTTCTTATCTAATTCCGGAAAAATATTGTGATCCACTGGCATCAACAGTTGTCAATTGTCCCTTATTGAGTCCCTAAATTGGAGCCAAGATAGAAAATGACACCAAGTATTGGTTATCTGACCAGCAGAGAGGATGGAAGGGGGAGAATCATGGCAGTCTTCTTGAAATCTCCCAGCAGGGTAAATGCAAAAGTTTTTTCAGGGGAAGATTTCTCCCATCACTTTCCCAGGGATGTTAACATCAACAACAACAACAACGTATATGTATATAGCGTCTTTCACATCTCAAGGATGTCTGTAAAGTGGTTAACCCAGCTGCCACGTGTGTCTGTCTGTGCGTGCATGTGTGCATGAAAAGAGCAGTGAAAATGATTAAATACCCCTGTACTCATCAACCTCACCCCATGAGGGGTTAGGTCGATGGACTCTGGGAATGGAGTTCCAGAAGGCAGGGCAGAATGACAGATGTTCTCCCAACAGTAATGGGGCAGAGATGGCTGCAAAGCCAATTGCACTCACTGTTCTACTGTTGCATTGTTGGAGATTAGCAGATTTCTGGTATGTGTTTCTTTCTGTTGGCAACGCTGAACCTGGGAGCAAACCCATAATATGAAACCATCATTAAATAAAAATTAAATAATAATTTGGTGACTGAAACCAGACCCATTTGTGGGAAAACTGCTGTGCGCAATTGGCTACTCCATTTTGGACACAAAATATATAATTTACTTTACTATATGTTCTGTGAAGCACATTCATATGTCACTATATCAAATACAAAACAAGGATTATTATTATTATTAGCAGTAGTATTCGTCAGCACTATAAAAGTGTAATTTTGTCAGTTATTGTTGTTGTTGTTGTTATTACCATTCTGCTCAATATCAGAGGCACCAAAGTTTCCACTTAAGCTCTGAAAACCTTGATTTTCAGACCATATGTATATACAGTAATAGCCCGTTTATCCGTGACCCGTTTATCTGTAACTTCCATATAACCGGCACCTGAAAAAAAATCCCCATTCGAATAACCGGATCTTATCTGGCACAATCACAGTGACACATTTAATGAGTCGATTGTCGCACAAGAGTACAGTACGATTAGTTGTGAATGCTGCCGGGAGTGGTACTTCCAGTTTTTCATCTTAACGTGGCACTGTCAGTTTTTTCTCTCCTTTTTCTCTCCTTCATTTTCTCTCTCTCCTTCTCCTTCCTTCCTCTCTATCTCCCCCTCTCTCTTTCTATATCTTCCTTCCTTCCTTTCTTCCTTCCTTCCTTCCTGCCTCCCTCCCTCCCTCCCTCCCTTTCCCTCTCTGACGGATACTACGTGTAGCCTGACTGTATCGTGAGTTTATACACTGTTTTGGTTGATGGGTGGGGTGGGAGAAGGAGACAGAGGGTGGAGGGGAAAGAGAGGGAAACAGGTGGGGGAGAAAGAGAAAGGAGTGGGCGGGGGAGAGAGAGATAGGGGGTGAGTTGCTTAATTTAGATAGAAAATGAGAGGAGTGGAGGGTGGTTGGGTTTAGAGCCATTGAGATGCAAGACTGACTGAGTGTGTGTGTGAAAGAGAGAGAGAGAAAGGGAAGGAGGGAGAGAAAGAAAAAAAAGAGGAAAAATCGACAGTACCGCTTTAAGAGGAAAAAAACTCTTCTGTCTGCCATTGTAGAAGTTTGCTTTGTGTGCTGTGTATCGACTGTAATTGATATTTATTATTTTATTGGTAAGTGTCCATACAATATTCTGTTATTATTTAATCTATTTAGTCTATTATTAATATGGTATGTTTAAAAAAAGTTTAAAAAATTTGTGTTGGGTTTTCTCTTGCCACTTGACATTTGCCGCCCAAATATCCAGCATGTTAACAGGCACTGGTCAGGTCCCGAGTGTGCCAGATAAACAGGCTTTTACTGTACTTGGAAAAAACTGAGTAATAAATAAATAACGCTTATATTTCTTATTGTGTTTTCATGTTGGGAGCACATTTCAAAGCTCATCACAAGTTTACTGTAAAGTGTATTGATTCTGTAATTTATGTTGGGAAAAGCAGCAGCGAGTTATCGCACCACATTTTCCCCCAACAGCCATGAAGTGAGTGAACAAGTTTACCTTGGGGCATTATTAGCCAGACTACTGGGGAGAAACTCCCTTTCCAATAATGCCATGGGATGGTTGATGTCCCCATGAACAGGCGGACAGCAGCCCAGTGTAACAGCTCACCCAAGGGACCACACCACCACCACGTTGGGAGTGTCAGCTGAGACTATGAGTTGAAATTCCTGACATGGGGTTCGAATGCACAACCCCTTGACTCAGAGGCAAGAGTGTTATCAACTGGGCCCAGGCTGATGCTGGCTCAGTTAGTAATACTCTCGCCTCTGAGTCGAAAGGTTGTTTGATGGTCGAAGAAGATTTAACGAGTGTGTTGGAGCATGGGTTAAGATTAGGAGGCTCAGGTGGAATTCAACACTAAAGTAGACTTTGTGGGTGATTGGTCTGTTTCTGTAGCTTTATTTGATTCTGTGAATTCTAAGTGAGAGAGGTGTCAGGCTGAGCAGCTGAGTAGTTCTTGTTCTCCTGTGTCCAGGGAGCAAACTATTTTTAGCATCACTGACCCATGGAAGAACTTTGCCAACTGTTTGGGAAGATTTGGCAATGCGGGATATTTTGTTTAAAACATATCCTGAAGAATTTCTCTTTCATGTGTCAGCTGCAGAAGTATCCCTTCTTGCTGTGTCTATGGCAGGAATCTCCAAAAAGGCAGTTGGTACGCAAAGCTTTCACTCTTTGTACTGAGTTGTCACGCTTGTGGCAAATCAATGTGACCAATATTTCTCTCTCTTGTTTTGTCTTTCCTTCCATTGCTTCACCCCACCCTAATCTGCAACCTCTTTTTTGGCCAACATCAGTCTGTAAGCTTCATGTCCCTATCTGATCCCCACTCCACTTGACCGGCACTGCTTACTTCCACCTGCGCAACATTGCCAGGCTCCGCAATTATCTTACACCCCACGCTGCCGAAACACTCGTGCATGCATACATCACCTCACGGCTGGACTACGGAAACTCTCTCCTCGTCGGCCTCCCCAGTTCCTCCATTCACAGGCTGCAGGTCATCCAAAACTCTGCAGCCCATGTATTATTCCGCACCCGCCTCCGCGACCACATAACCCACACCCTCGCGCGTCTCCACTGGCTCCCCATCCTCCAGAGGATCGAGTTCAAGATCCTTGTCCTCACCTTCAAGGCCTTACATGGCCTTGCCCCGCCCTACTTAACCAATTTACTCTCCCCCTACAAGCCCACCCGGACCCTCCATTCAACAGGACTTGGCCTGCTCCAAGCCCCCCGCCCGAACCACCCCACCATTGGAGGCCGGGCCTTCAGTTTCTCCGCTCCTACCCTATGGAATTCCATCCCCCAATCCCTCCGTCTTGTTTCTTCCCTTTCCTCTTTCAAGGCTGATTTGAAGACTTTCCTCTTCGACCGTGCCTTTTGTTCCACCCCGAATTTTTCGACCTCCCCTACTTTTTTCACCCCTCCCCGTACACTCCCCTCCCAGCTCGGGTCACACGCGTTGGGACGTCCTCCCAACGTGAAAGGCACTTTATAAGTGTAATTTGTTGTTGTTGAGTGAGCAAGCTTTCAGCCAAGGCTGCCTTCACTCTCTGAAACTCCCATCGTGGAGTCCTCCACTTCGGTCCATCCCTCCTGATTCAAAGTGTAGAGAAAAGACCTGTGACTTTGTTTTCAAGTGATTCACAGTCAGCTACATGGAGAACTTTGAGACGTTCCAAAATGAAAAGTGCTACATAAATGTAAAGTGTTATTCACAATTGTGTACCTCTCTCTCACTTCCATAAGTGCACCTCTCCCCTCCCTGAGAGATCTGGGTATGTACACTAGCACTCAAATAGTTAAAGGACCGCTTTCCAAATACAGGCTTTTGGCAGGAAAGCGTGACTGAAACTTTACTTGGGGCACTGAGACGTGTCTATGTCGCTAATTGAAGACTAGCATCAGGCTCACAGGGCTCACAGGGGAAAGGCATTTGTCATCAAGAGTATTTTCATCTGAAAGATCTTATAAAGATTTTTTTTAATGTGTATTCAAGTAATTCAGATCTATACTTTGCGATAACTTGAACACTTAATAAATAAGACAAATTATTTTGTGTGGTTTTTAATTAGATCTTTAGTTCAGAGCAGCCATAAGGTAGCTAGATTGATCTCAGTGTCTCTTTTTTTTTGTGTGGGGGGGGTAATTCAGCCTGGGTTCTCTTGTCTCTGAACAGAAAGTTGAGATCTCGCTGTACGTGTGTTAACATCACTTGAGAGTCGGGTTTGTCTGTGACAAACGCGAGACACTCACTCTCCCAAACAGAGGTGTGGTGATGATTAGGGTCGAAGCAATGTAGAGCATCATGAGCTCAGACCCATGAACTGGCACTTACTGCTGCTTTTGCAAGAGGTTTTCTGGCATAAACTTAAGGAGAGAAAATAATATCAAAGAGGACACCTTTTCTGGTGGAATTTTTCAAGATTATCATAATACTAACAGCACCTGCTCAGACAAGAGAGGTCTAGGCATAATTCTTAAGGAAGATAGACGATGAACTTCTGCAGCCTTATCTGCCGTGAGAAATCAACAACAACAACAACCAAATTACATTTTTAGAGCCCTTTTCACATCAGGAGGACGTGAAATTGCTATTTCCGATTCAGTAGCAGGACAGCAGGGTAAAGGGGCATACATTGGTCTTGTTGGCAGTGGTGGTTTGTCATCACTGCTCGTGCTTTGCTTGCCTGGAGTCGATGAGAATATTTTCCAGGTAAACATTTTCCTCTGTTCATCCTCAAATGGCCTTGGATTTTCCTTGGATTTCCCCCACAATTGCTGTTTAGGTTTTTATTGTGTGAGGATGGTATGGGAGAATTTAAAGATGCTTTGACACCATTCAGAAAGAAAAACGAGTTACTGCCCAGTATCATGGGCCACGATTCTCTAGATAAATTTGAGCGTTCACTTCACGGCTGCTTGTGGAAAATTGCTGTGCACAAATTAAACTTTACAGCAAAAGCTGTCAAGTGCTTTGAGATGTTTTGACAACATCAAATGCAATTATCATTATATTATTATTATTGAATTTGGATGATGTCCCTTGAGGAAGTATTCAAATGCAGTGTACTGTATGAGTGGGAACGCCAATGGTGGTTGCCAGCGTTAATTATCGAATGACTAATCTTTAGCAACTGATTTGGCCACAATTTGCAGCGATCAAATGTCACATTCTTCACCCCATGGTATCAGCATGAATGAAGACAAAAGATAGTTCATCTCCTCAGCAGGTGAAAGACCTCTTTGAGGTTGAAACTGTGACATTCATAAATCAAAATTAACAGCAACTTGTGATTTGCGATCACGACTGACCTTTACTGAGAAAAGGCTTAGAAACTATGAACAAAGGTCGGATTGCAAAATGCTGGCTTTTTCAGATTCCCAGATGTTTTTTACTTGAAAATCAGATTTTATTCATAAACTGTTACCAGTGGTTAAGTTGCTTTCAATGCAACAGCTTCCAGTTTGTGAGCGCAAAGAGTGGAGCTCTGTTATATCGCAGTTGCTAGGTCTACCAAATCCTAATAGGCTGTGATCACTGATCCTTACAGTACACAACATAATAATAATCGTTACATTTGATATAACGCCTTATGTTGTTAAGATGTCTCAACGTGCTTCACAGTATATATTGTACAGTGAACCAACTGTTCATTTTGTGGTTAAAATGCGGCAGCCGATTGCGCACACCAATGTCCCACAACCAATTGTGGATTGCGTGACCAAATTGTTGTATTATAAATTAATTCATTTATTTTGGAGGGATTAATATCCTGGAAAGTCATCCTCCAATTGAGTAATAACTGGGTTCCTATTTATTGCCAGGTAAACAGAGATGTTTGAAGGAAGGAAACTTGCCTACGGTTTCTCCTTGACCGGGAATCGAACCAGGGTACTCTCGCTTGCGAGACAAGAGTTCTAATCACTGAGCTACAGGACTCCACAACATAACCTGTCAACATGAGTAGATTGGATTGCATTCACATCCTGCACATGAACACTGCACCCAAAGGGCACCTGGCTTGGAAGCAAACCCAAGTTATGAAATGAGGTCCACTGTATTGTATTTTCATTCTCAATCAATACTAAAACACAAAGAGAACATGCCTACCAGTCGATGCTCAAATAGTATTTTGCTGATTTGGTTAGTCTTACCACAGTGACCTGTAGTCCCAGCTCTACTTCAAATCAAGCAAGTCTGAATCATTGTCAATTCTGTTTCTAAATAACCAATAGTTTGTTCTTTGAACACTAAAATAGAAACCGTACTTCTACATTTAAATAATTTTGGTTAGTGTCTGCAATATGGCTGAACCCTCCTTGCTATTTACTGTTATTTATTACTGGCATACATATTGAAATAAAAGTAAATATTACATTGTATATTGCAGGCCTATTGCTAAACACAAGACAACACCATTTAGCTCCCCTCACAAATAAATAAACAACAAACAAAATTGATACATTGACAGAGCGCTTTTTACGTCGGGAGGACCTCCCAAGGAGTTAGGTGGTGTCCTAGAGTGCGAAGTTGACAGCTCTGCCTTGCCCCCTTTCTCCCTTTTCTCAAGTCCCACCTGAAAACCTTCCTTTTTGACTGTGCATATAGTCATCTCTTCCCCCCCCCCCCGCCCCGGCTCAGAGTTAGGCTGCATCACTGTTAAGCAATCTGAGTCGCTAACCCACGTGGAGGGCTCCATATAAGTGCAAGTTGTTGTTTTGATCTGATGGTTGGCAAGTTGAGCAGGTGCTAGATACTGTACTAGCTACTAGTGTAAAACAGTAATCCATTCAGCAATCCACTTAGGGTCCCATTTACCTGCCTATCCCTCATATGACTCCTCTTAAGACATCTATCTATTTTCCCCCTTCAAAACTAATATAGATTCCATTCTGACTACTACACATAACATTCCACATCCTATCAACTCTATGTGTAAAATAAATCATACTCATCTCTTTTTAAAATTAATTATCTTAAATTGATGCTCTCTAATTACTTTAGCTTTCAAAGGAGATTAATTTTCAACAACATCTAATGTTAATTAACATTTCACAGCAAAAGAAAGCTCATCTCTCTGTACGTAGCTGACAGAGAGGATTTCTTAGGAGGCCTGCTCCCAGGTCTCACCAAAGGAGGCATCTACAAAATCATCCACTAATCGTGTCCCCAAAAAATACTCTCTTCCTCTCTACAGAGAAATTTATATCTTATTCATTTGGATGAGGTGTCAAACCAGGGTCTTGAAGGGTGCAGTCCTGTAGCTCAGAGGTTAGAGCACTCACCTTACAAGTAAGAGACCTGGGTTCAATTCCAGGTAAGGTGAAACCTTGGGCAAATTTCCTTTATCCACACGCCTAATAATACAATTAGTCCTCACTTAACGTCGTAGTTGTGTTCTTGAAAGTGTGACTTTGAGCAAAACAATGGTAAGTGAACCCATTTTTCCCACAAGAATTAATGTATAAACTAGAATTAGGTTCTTTTGGACATTTTTCATCAAAATTTTCCACAAAAATAACATTATACATTAAAATACACGTAAATGTAAAAATATTTAAATATATAAATTTAAATAACATAACACTCACTTATAGAAGTGGGTTTGGGTGGAGGGGCGAGAGTTAGAGTTATTGGGACGAAGGGGCAGGATCAGGATGGACGCTGCGCAAGAATACCGGACATTCAGCGTCTATGTACGCCTATGCTACCCGAAGTAGTTTGTTTCCACCCATTGGCGAACGACGTAATAGCAAACGTTGTGACTTTACATGAATATATGTTCCCTTATGTATCAGCAATGTAACAACGAAACAACGTTGACCGAATTAACGTTAAGTGAGGTCTGCCAGTAATCCCTGAAAAAAAAATTGGTATTTCAATCCACGACTGTTTGTGGGACACTGCTGTGCGCAATTGGCTGTTGCGTTTTGCCCACATTTATATAGTCAGTTTAGTTTACAGTAATTTTTAAAGTGCTTTGAGACAACAACAACAAAATGACCTTTATAGAGTACCTTTCACATCGTGAGGATGTCCCAAGGCACTGAATAATCAGGTCGGGACCCGAGCAAGGGAGAGGGGCAGGGTTGAGGGGAGGGTGGGAGAGAATTAGGAAGGGAGGGAGAGAGTTGGGAGGACGGTAGAAGGCAAGATCAAAGAGGAGGGTCTCGAGATTGGCCTTGAAGGAGACAAGGGAGGGAGTGAGGCAAAGGGACTGTGGGATGGAGTCCAGAGTATGGGGGCAAGGAGGCTGAAAGCCCGACTGCCGATGGTAGAACAGGTCGGGCGGAGGACATGGAGCAGACTGGAGCTTGCTGAACGGAGGGGCCGGGCAGGTTCACAGGGGGACAGCAGGTCAGAGAGATGGGGGGGGGGGGGGGCTGGTGCAGGGGCAAGAATGTGAATGGCCTTGAAAGTGAGGGCAAGTGAGGATCTTGAATTCGATCCTCTGGGTAATGGGGAGCCAATGGTGTCGGGCGCAGGTGGAAGTGATCTGGTCGTGGAGCTTGGTACAGGTGAGGACATGACCTGCAGAGTTCTGGACGATCTGCAGCTCATGAAGGGAAGTCCCAAGAAGGCCGACGAGGAGGGAGTTTCCATAGTCAAGCCTTGATGAGACAGCTAGAAGATTTCAAGAGCGCTACATCAAGTGCAAGTGATATTATAAGCATGAAGCGACAGCTCATTGTGTGGAGAATTTTGGAGACACATCTACATTGAATTGCTTTCGTAGTTGTTTGTTTGAAGGTATTTGAGTGTCCACTGGCTGTGTAGATGACGTCAAACGCAAACGTCCAGCCTGGTAACAAAAGGTGCGCCCAGGAGAAACTCGTTCCTCTTTTCAAATAATACCATGGAATCTTTTAATGTCTGCCTGAACAGATATTGAGAAATGTCTCAAGGTGTTTTACAAGTATTAACTGATGAACATAGAGGTTGTTTCAGTGGGGAAATATACTCCCTGTGTTTAAGCAAGAGCTGGATAAAGGTTCCTGTTTTTTAGCTGAAATGCTACCAGTGACAGAATGAAAAAAAATCAGTCATTGAGTATCAGGTGTTCATCCCTGCTATCCAGGCTTACATATTGACAAGGGTCAATATGAAAATCCCGTCTAAATACTTTCCTTTTTGATCTTGTTGATGGTCACCCTGTACCTGGCAGGCTGTCAGACTCAGCTACGTGCTACCCTGCATGAAGGGTGCTACATAAACAAGTTGTTGTTGTGGTCACTTAAACAAGATACTGTAGAAGTTGGGAAGTATATTTAGAGCTGGATCCTGCCTTGATCACATCCTGAAGAGGAGGAGGTGGTGAAAGGGTAGGGGTGGGAGTCGGTTGGAGTCGGAGGAAGAGGTAGAATTTTTCATTATTTCTTAAAACAAATCCAGGTTAAACCAGTAATCGTCGTCTTGAAATTCAGCCAGTCCCTGACCCGAGAAGTCAAGTCGTGGTTGTCCTTTCACAGTGGAATATCTCTTCAAACAGTTTCCTAGAGAAAGGAGCCAGCGACATAGGGAGCTAGCAAATCGAGATCTGAAGCAGAGAGTGACCTTTCTCGCAATTGAAAGAACAAATAAAAGGTTTGTTGAAAAGTTAATTACAATGGGGGAGGGAATCGGTAAACTTAAATAACTCAAAACAAAGATGAACAAAACCAAGTTTCTATACAAGTGCAGTTACAGATTTTTTTTTTGCCGGTGGGTGGGGGGGCGGGGAGGATGAAAAGGAAATCCATCAACTGTTACATGTCTATCATCTAGCAACGTGAAATATAGTGTACGGTGAAAATAATTGTTGTGGCTGTATTGATTTCGCTGGTTGCCAGCTACAGAAGGAAACGTGGTTGACACAACATACGTACAGTGACACCACAGGGTATAATTCCATCCAGTACTTTCCAATTACCTGCTTTTTATGCGTTTGACAGCACAACCCGTATCTACGCAGAAGAACCTGCTCTTTTGGAGCACAATACAGTACACACGCCACTGCAATCTGATGGGAGAGCGGGTGCCTCGGCCTTGTTATCTGAAAAGGATTTCAATTCATCCGACAAGGTTCTTGCACCTCTGGAGAATAAGCCTAATGACTGCAAAGTAAATGGTTCAAAGTGGCCTCGGACTGAACGGATATTCCCTAGCAATTGGCATACAGGCGGGTCAGCCGGTTCACGAGTGAGTGATAGCCTGGGCACATGTTCATAGTTGCTTGGAAATGGAAATGACTGATCGGACAGCTCATCTAAACAGTCAAGTGACACTGACAACCTGCAACAACCAGGTATTAGGCTTCATCACATTTGAATCATCCTAATTAATGGTACACCCTTCCCCACCCACCACCCCCTATTATTGTAAAGTTTAGTACATTTTAGTGAGAGGTTTCTGGTTAGTCGAAAGGTTTCAGATGCCTATGTGGACTTTTGCCTTTGAAAGCCTTTTTGTTACCCCTGGCTCAGTGTCAGCATTTGATCATAAATAAGTCTCTCCTTACCTACCCTCAATCACTCAAAGCCTAGCTGCTACCCCCCTATCTAAAACCCGCCCTGCATTGCTAAAGTGTTAGAACACGTTGTTGTCAACCAACTCTGTGTACACCTCTCCCTCCACTCCCTGTTTGAACTTCTTCAGTCCGGATTCTGCCCCGCCCACAGTAGAGAGGCTGCGCTTGTGAAAGTCACAAAGTCCAGCTCATTCAAAATACTGCCGCCCGCATTCTCATCCGAACCGAGCTTTGCTCCCCGATTACCCCACACCTTGTCAGACTTCACTTCACTACACTTTCTAGGCTGTTGGGAAAAATCAATTTGCTCCCAGTAATTATGGCTTGGTACATCCTCCCAACGTGAAAGCCACTTTACAAATATAATTGTGTTGTTGTAATGTCCCATCAACAGCCATGAAGTGAATGACCAATTATATTTGGGTTATTGTTGGCCGGGACACCAGGTGAAACTCCCTTTGCGTTTAGAACAGTGGCATGAGATACTTAGCAACCATTTGAACAAGCGGCAAAGTCTCGGTTTGGCATCAAATTCAAAGGATGACACCTCTGATAACGTACTGCTCCCTAGAACTCCAGTGTCAGCCTAAATGCTGAGCACAAAGATCGACGTAGGGCTCGAACACTTCTCCCATAAAGATGGGGAGCACAGCGGAGGTATTCAAGAACAACAACAACTTTGATTTATATAGCGCCCTCCACGCCAGACAGCATCTCAGAGCACTTCACAATAGCGGATTCCGGGACAGAGCCAGGGACAGGAACGTGACCAAAGGCGCGGTCGAAGAGAAAGGTCTTCAGCTGTGACCTGAAACTGGGAAGAGAGAGGGGGCGAGGCGAAGGGAGTGAGGAAGGGAGTTCCAGAGCCTCGGGGGGTAGTGGCTGAAGGCACGGCCGCCGAGGGTGGAGAGGAGGATTCGGGGGGACATGGAGGAGGCCAGACCCAGAGGAGCGAAGGCAGCGGGAGCTGGGTTGGGGGGAGAGGAGATCAGAGAGATAGGGGTTGCAGAGGAGTAGAGAGATTTGAAAACAAGTGGAAGGATTTGAAAACATCTTCAGCTTGGATGGAAGAGATGTTTGCTATTACTTACTGAAAACTGGTGAATAGGAATGGAATGGGAGCATGGAAGAAACTAGCAGGAGTGGATCATTCCTCTGGCACAGCCACCGGACTACCTGCTTCTGCCCGTTGAGTGGAAAATCTATTTGTGGCTTTCCATTGAGACTGAACTGGTGAGCTCCCAGACAACATGTCACATGAATTCCTCTCGCACACTGTCAATTTAAATCCTATACTGATAGACTCCAGGCACTGTTACATACTGCCTTCATGTGCAAGTGAATTACCATCCAGAAAGTCAGATCAAGACGATGTTCTCTGTAACCTGCTGCAAAGGTCGGATGTCCTGATCTGTGACCTTGAATGACTGTTCTTAAAAGAGAAATCAAGATGGTTCCCAATAGATGATTAAAACATTATGGCGAAAAATTTACACAGAAATATCAATGAGCTGTATCTGTTACAAGTTAATATGCTTTTAACTGCGGTACATATCCACAATGAGATACATTGCTTTTAATTTGCTGAATTTGAATATTGTAGAAAGGACGCTTTAATGGTTAGTGCAGAAGGCTACCATGTACTCAGAATGGTAACACAAATAAAGAGTGAGTATAGTGGATTTAGATTAAAATGGATTTTGATTTTCAATTTCCTTGCATTTAATATGAAAATAATAACTCTGGCAGTTCGCATAAGGTACTGTACAGGGAAATCTGTTGTGAATAACCAACTCCAAAACTGATTTGGGTGATTTAACAGAGAGAATTGAAACTCCTTTGTTAGTCAAATTGATTGCTTGGAGTGAAACTGAGCCACACAGACTTGGAAGGTCCCAGGTTCAATCCCTGATATGTTCTGAGTTAGCTGATTGCAGCTGTGTCTAATACAGATCAAGTCAAGATTTGCAAAGTTGTCATTTGTATTGGCATTAACTATCACTCCACACAGGTGGGCTTCACTCTCAGGCCTGAAATTCTGAAAAAGTCAGAAGGAGGTGGGTTCAAGCCGCCCCGATGGGACTTTGAACTTACCACCTAGGCTGACATTCAAATTTAATGCTGCAGGAATGGTGCAATGTTGGAGGTGCTGTCTTTCGAATGAGCCAATAAAGCAAAGTCATGTCTGCCTGTTCAGGTGCAAGTTAAAGATTGCTTGGCACCACAAAATAGTTTCTTCCAGTGTCCTGGCCAACAAACTCCCAGGCAAAATTGTTCTTTCGCTTCATGGCTATGTGGGACTGTGCTGTGTTCAAAAGTAGCTTTTGTTTGCCTCCAAATGCAGAGTAACTACATTTCACAGTAAAATCCCGTGAAGCGCTTTGAAACATCATCAATCATCAATCCTTGTATCTGATATAGCATCTTATATTATCAAGATTTCTCAGCCTTTTAATATATAATTAATATATTATATATAATATAATAATATATATGATATAATAATATAATTATCGTCAAAATGGGTCAAAAACAAATCGCATAACACTGCAGATGCTTGAAATCTGAAACAAAAACAAAGGTCTGGGAACACTCAGCAGGTCAGGCGGCATCTATGGAGAAAGGAAAGTGAGTTCATGTATTGATTGTGGTAGTGGTACATGTGGTAGTGTAACAAAACAAGAGAGGTGATAATACTGCATTATTATTATTATTATTATTATCAAAGGAACTGTGAGAAACTGGCTTTTAAATCGAGGCTGAATTTAAGAATTTTCCTAAATTAGTCTTGCATTTTAAGAGAGTGATCTTAAGGTCTGGACAATGCAATCATGGTGTCTGTGTTGCTGAGAGAACATGAGATTGATTCTGTGTGACGCACTGTTTAAATCTATGAAAATGTGTGATGATATGAAGCATTCCTCACTGCCACAAGGTTTGCTTTATTTTACCTGCCGCTGCACATTTCGCAAATGTTTCTGTGGCGAATTACTCGATTGAGTGCTTTAAACCCTTTCGATAACTTTCATTATCAATCTGTCGATGGATTTTCAGGTTTGATAACCTTCTCAGTCCCGCACTGATAACCCAGCTACTAAATTCCACATCCCATATCTGTACCGTCGATATTCTTGACAGTGGTATAATCATAAAGTCATAGCTGGCTGGTGAATACTAATCACCATGGCATGATGTGAAAAGTCTTTTTATATATAAAAAAAACAAGTGGGAAGTTATGTCAGCCTGGCTCGGTTAGTAGCGAGTTAGCCTCTGAAATAAAGCGCCCTACGTCAGGACTTTGAACTCACAAACTCTAGTCTAGACCTACATAGCAACGCAATGCTGGGTGTTTACAGCAGGGTTGGGAGCTGTTGTCCTTCTGAAGAGATATTAATCCAAGTCTGTCTGTTCAGGTGGATGTTAAAGTACACTGCCTCAAGTATGAAACAAATGTATTCATGCCTATAAAACTGACATCAAATGTCACATAAGAAGTCATTCACATCGGATAATGTGTCGGAACACTTCGCAAGGATGGAGATCAATTACCGAACAAGTGAAAAGTTAGAGGTGGGGAGGTCACCAAAGGTGCAGTGGAAGAGGCAAGATTTTTGCGGCAACGTTTGAAAAGACAGATAAAGAGGCAGTGAGATGGAGGGGTAGACGGACAGCACTCCAGAGAGAGATGGAAGATGGCCACCAATGGTGTCAGGGAAAGGTAGCAGATTTGTGTTAGACGATTTAGGAAGACAACACTCTGGGGAGCTACCCTGCATGAGAGATACTATACAAGAGCAAGTTGTTGTTATATAAATGGAAACGGTATTGTAATGAGGAGTGTATTCGTAAAGTCTAGACAGGAGTTAGGAAACAAAGGGGTAAATTAGGTTTTTGATGGTGTTTAGTGTGAAGAATAAAAGAGAACTGAGGAGCAAAGCGAAGGCCAAGTTTGCACGCTGGTAGATTATCTGGAAATAATTCAATAACAAATAATAAACTCACTTTTAACGTGGGATAATGTTGTGGAGGTAAAAAACTAATCTGTGGCCACAAAATCCCACAAAGAACAGTGAGATAAGTAGCCAAATTAATTTCAGTGTTTTGGAGAATTATTTGCCAAGACACATTGCTCATTTCAAGGGAAATAAACTATTCCCTTACAACATTCCTTTGCATCCTTCCCTGTGAATCCAGTCCAAACTGAGAAGTTTGGCTGTGTTCAAAACAGCACAACAATCATGCACGTTTCTATGCAAAAGAATGTTGTACGTATCTTAACTTGTAAAGCCATGAGCAAAATCTCGATCGAGCTTTTCTGTGTAATCAGCCCTGTTTCCTGCAGCACACGTTTGTAAACAGCTTTGCAACCTTCTTCACTCAAGCCATCTTGGTTGTTCCTTTCAGCAGCTAGCACTGGCCTATCCCACAGGGATTGCTCTATCTGGGCCCATCATCGGTAAGCAAGCTATCACCCACTTGGCAACCACTGTCTGGAACTCGATTCCTAGAATTCTCTGGCTCGCTCCCTCTCTCCTTTGCAAATGTGCATCTCAAAATATACTTCTTTGACCCTGCCTTTGGTTGTCTTTCCCCTCCTCACCCCCACCCACCCCACCCCTCCCTCAGCTCTCATCCTCAATTTTGATTCCCAACCAAAATTGTCAAACATTTGGGGAACTTCCGGACATGTTAGACACTATTATGTGTAAATTATATTGTATAAGCAGCCACACCGATCTGCCTTGCGTTATCCTGAGGAATTTGTACCTATACTAAGATTGTTTAAATGCAGTTTAATAGTCAATTGGCTTTGTCCCACCTTAAAACCTATCTCTTTGACCATATCTATCAAAGCCTTTCTCCTCTGCCCTGCTCTGTGTTTGATTCTATCATTAGAAAGTATTCCAGGACTTTACCACAAATGAAGGGCTGCATTAATCAAGTTGTTGTTGCTATAAGATCCTGTGCTATATGAAAAACAAGTGTAGTCGCACTGATCGCATTTCAGGCTCCAGCATTCTGCAGACTTGTCGATAGGGAACATCTGTAATGTTCCCTTAAGACCACATAGAAATTCTAGTTAAATTAACCCAAATCAGTTTTATCTTGCGCTCGACTATTAATGTTCCATTGTAGGCTACCCGCTAATGCGCAAGCCAACTGGGGTCTATGGATGTAGGAATCTTTAAGCTGAAATCATGGAGGAGTAACATTTATTTTGCATTAATTCTCGCATGTGAGTGCTTTGAATGCGAAGCCCCCAAAAAATACATTTCATTTGCTGCTACAAATTTCTACATCGTGAAAATGAAATGGAGACACTCAAGAGACCTTTATTTGAGGGAAAGGGGAATAGAAGGGTTTGGGAGGGAGTGAGGAATGGGTGGAGATTCATGAGAAGTATAAACACTAGCACATACTGTTTGGGCCAAGTGGCTTGTTGCTGTGCTGTACATTTTTTGTAAACTTTGAGGCTTGGCTGCTGGCACTGTAGATTGATCTTTTAGCTGCCTCAGGGATGTGTAGAAGTCCCACGACTGTGGGAGGGGGAAAATAATCTTTTTTTTAAAATGGGATGAAGGCAGGTTCCAAAGTTTCTCTTAGAAGTCCCTTTTGAATCATTCATTTTGAGTAGCAATTACCAACTTCACATGTTGGGAATCTAAGATGCATATTCTCAAAGCAAATGATGAGGCGGTGAGTGCGTGGCCAAGGCCACACTGTGATATGATTCAGTCTGAGCTCCCCGTGACCAACCCGTGTTTGTTTTGTCTTGTCCAGGTCTTGCTGAGTTGAGCGTCAGAACAGACACAAGAACGAGTCACATTGAATGCAAACACTACATAATGCCTGAAGTATGGATGTGAAAGAACGAAGGCCGTACTGCTCCCTCACCAAAACCAGGCGAGACAAAGAGCGACGCTACACAAATTCCTCAGTAGACAACGACGAGTGTCGAGTGCCCACTCAGAAATCCTACAGCTCCAGTGAAACCCTGAAGGCCTATGATCATGACACAAGGCTGATGTATGGAAATAGAGTTACAGATCTTGTTCACAGGGAAGCTGATGAATACCCAAGACCAGGTAAAGAAAAAGGACTTATTTCACTTTAACTTACCATTTATGTGAATGCTGTGGTAATGTATTCCCCACTTTCCCTTCACTTCCCTTTTCCTTTCATGGTGCTATTGGGTTGCTTAGATTTGCTTATGCTAAATAATTCCTTTCAGTAAATCCTTTCCAAAGCAGAAGGCAGTAGAATTGAATTATTCACGTTTTTGTCCCACAGCGTTTGGGGCATAAAGTGTTGTGGGACTCTGGGTTTTATCTGTGTGGTGTTCAGACGATCTGTGCCATGAGTTGGGCTAAAACAATCCATGACCCAAAATAGATAAGTAAATGTTGAAGCTTGACCAGGTTACAGCAACAAACAAAACACATTTCATCCATAGCTTAGCTTTGCGTGACCAATGGACTAGATTTCATATTACATTTTCTAAATTGGAAATTTAATTGAATTCCATAAATTTCTGCAGTCCTGCTTTTCTCCCTCTTCAATATTAAAATTCTAGAGAGAAAATGGTTCAGGATTTCACCTTATCTAAACCTTTAAGCCTGTTTTGTCTTAAAAAATAAAGATTGGCAGGACATTTGTGACATTTTGTAGATTAATCTTTACTTAATTCAACCTTAAATCAAACCTACGCCAGGTCTTTTTGTTACAAAACCGCAGAAAAATTGCTCTCAAATTAAGACCGAATTGAATGGTTTTCCAGAATTCTACTTCTGCTTGAAGTCAAAATGTTATTTCGAAAAAGGCTGAGACCAGGCAAGATGATGGTCCTTTAACAGTTTCAAAAAATGTGAGGGAAGTTCTTTTATTATTATAATAATAATAACAACAACAATATGAACATATTGAGCTCAGAAGGGGGAACGTATATATTTTTTTTCTTCACTTGGAATTCCACTCTCTATGCCTAAAAGTATCCAAATTAAACTACTGAGAGAAGGAGTAACTCCAGACTGCAAACCTGATCTGCTCAGTGATGTCAAGTTCAGGTTAAAAAGCTAAAGGGGATATCTAGCCATGAGCTTGTGCTGATAATGGCTCAGTGCCTCTACTGGAGCTCGGAGGACCTTCCTCGGAAGTTCAAAATAATTTTGGTGGGGGGTGCGTTTTCTCTCTGATTTCTCTCCCAGCACTGGGAGAGATGTGTGGGTGTATACTGTGAGGCAGGTGCAATGAGGTTGGCTCCTTCTCAGAGTTTACCCATTGGACCTCTCGGCCTTTTGTTTTCATTCATTTCTGTCTGTATCCATGTACCTTAAGTGTATGCTGCATAGAATTGCATACATGACATGAGACGAAAGCAAGCCATTCAGCCCAACTAGCCCATGCTTATACTCTAAACAAACTCCTCCTCCTTCTGTTCCCCTTTCCTACACCTCCGAACTTCCTTCTCCTTCATGTGTACATCATGTATTTTTTAAACATATTGAAGCGGTTTAATCGTCCCCAGCTTCTGGGCAATGAGTTCCACATATGTACGGAAGCTGGAAGTATGGAAGTACGGACATTTCAGATTTAATTACTTTACACAGAGCGGTGACTAGACAACCAGGGAGGTAGATTGTGGCACCTAATTTAACAATAATCCTTACATTTGATATAGCACCTTTCACACCAGGAAGACATCTCAAACCACTCCACAGGATATACTATCAAGCCGGTTCACGCATCAAAACATCCATAAGTTCACAGGACACCCGCGTCGCTAAGATGGGTCAATAGTAAAGTGCAGCCGCAATTTTTTTTCGCGGAATTCTGACAGACATCTTCCTCCGCCACCAACGGTCTCCGCTGCTCCAAACGCACGGAGTTGCAGTGTGATTGCGGCCCTGGGCCTCTGTGCTTTGCTGCTGGCTGTTTACTTGATGCTTCTGCTCTGGGCGGCTCTGAATGCGCATGCGTGGTGCGACGCGCGTGTAAAATGGGATTTGCTTTCGCTCTGCAGCCCCCGCTGTTTAGATTGTCTGCGTGCCTCTGTACGTTTGTGGGTGCCTCTGTGTGTATCTCACGGATCGGTACGTGTCCGTGAGAGTGCCTTTCTGGATCTGTAGGCGTGCGTGTCTCTCTCATTGTCTGTCGCTCTCTCTCTGTCTCTGAGTAAGTGTCTCTCTGTCTGTGAGTGTGTCTGTCTCTTTGTCTGTGAGTCTCTTGGGTTGTCTCTTTGGCTGTCTCTTTGGCTGAGTATGTATCTGAGTGTGTATGTGTGTGTTTCCCTCTCTCTCTCTCTCTCTCTCTCTCTGTCTCCAAGTGTGTTTCTGTGCTGTGAGTGTTTGTCTCTGGTCTGTGTGTGAGTACGGCGGTATGTATTTGTGTTTGTCTGTGTGTCTGAGCAGTGTGCCTTCAACTAAACGTCAACAAGACGGAGGCCTTCCTGATTGGCTCACGTCAGCGCCTCCGCACCTCAAGCGCTGGCAACATCAGCATTCCAGGCTGCTCTGTCCACGTCTCAAAGCCAGTCAGGACGTCTGAGCGTCTTGTTCGATCCCGAACTTCGATCCCTTCCTCCCCCAAATCCACGCCGTGACCAGTACAGCCTTCCACCACCTCCACAACATTACCAGACTCCGCCACTACCTCCCCCCCCCTCCCCCCCCCCATGCCGCTGAAACACTCATCCACGCTTTCATCATTCCCAGGCTCGATTACGGGAACTCTCTCCTCGTCAGCCTCCCCAGCTCCTCCCTTCACAAGCTGCAGATCATTCAGAACTCTGCAGCTCGTGTTCTCTCCCGCACCAGGTTCCGCGACCACATCACTCCCACCCTCGCCCGTCTCCACTGGCTCCCCATCCCCCAGAGGATCGAATTCAAGATCCTCGTCCTCACCTTCAAGGCCATTCATGGCCTGGCCACCGCCTGTCTCTCTGACCTGCTGTCTCCCTATCAGCCTGTCCGTCCCCTCCGTTCAGTGGGCTCTGACCTGCTCCACGCCCCCCGCCTGAACCGCTCTATCATTGCTGGCTGAGCTTTCAGCCTCTCTGCCCCCACACTCTGTAACTCCATCCTGCAATCCCTTCGCCTCACTTCCTCCCTGTCCTCCTTTAAGGCCTTCAAGACCTTCCTCCTAGACCGTGCCTTCTGCTCCCCTCCTAACTCTCCCCCCTTTCTATTCTCCTTTGCCCTATCCCGACCTCCCTCCCTTCGCCCCCCCCCACCCACACCCACACCCGCTCGGGTCCCAACCTAACTGTTCAGTGCCTTGGGACGTCCTCCCAACGTGAAAGGTGCTCTATAGATGTCATTTTGCTGTTCTTGTCCTGAGCGCTCTGACACATTGCCTGGTATGGAGGGTGCCTTATAAATGCAAGTTGTTGTTGTTGTTGTTGTGTCTTCTGTGTGTGTGTATGTGTCTCTCTCTCTCTCTTTCTGTGTGCAGTTACAGTCAGTACATTGTCTAGTACATAGTGAAGTGTGGGGTGGAAACGGTCCCTTCTGGCCTGTGCTAGTGCATCCCTCCTCCCCCTGATTGGGCTGCACCGTTTTTGTTAAAGTAAGGAATAATAATTCATGTTGCAACAATCTTAATTTGTGTTCTTCCTTTGTGTTTCGTTTTTCTGAATCAAATGAAAAATGTAGTTCGGCAGTAAAGTATACCTCTCAATAACACCAATCAGCTGCCAAATATTTCCACGCTTCTTTATGGACGCTGTGTAGAAGTGAACCTGTCTTATAAGGGACAAAAACAGAAGTTGCTGGGAAAACTCAGAGGGTCAGGCAGCATCTATGGAGAAAGGAAAGTGAGTCAACGTTTTGGAGTCCACGACCCTCCGTCAGAACCCAAAACGTTGACAAAGGGTCGTGGACCCAAAACGTTGACTCAGTTTCCTTTCTCCATGGATGCTGCCTGACCCGCTGAGTTTTCCCAGCAACTTCGTTTTTTGTTTCAGATTTCCAGCATCTGTAGTATTCTGTGTTCTGTCTTACAAGGGGACTCTTTATAACCGGTTTATTCTGTACGTATAACTTGACCATGAAGTTTGCGTTGCTAAGATATGCTGCATATTGGCAGAAGTGGGGCTTTCCTTTCTTTATTGTACAGGACATAATATATGGTGCCAGAAGTCTCTGTTTATGCCATGTTCTGTGCCAGTAAAGTCACTACTTGCAAGTGATGGAGCTGGGAAATGTAGCCATTAGCTGCCTGCTGAATTACATTTGTCTGTTTCTGCCAAACTGTCCACTTGCTACTTACTGATGCTGTCCCTATGCAATGCCCCATCAGATGTTAATGAGGCTGCAATTTTAAAGGTAAACAAAACATAGCGCAGTTCATTAAAAATGAACACTAATACTCTATCTGGATAGATGCCAATAATCACAAGGCAGCTATATTGTGGAATGCTTCAAAGATGTTATAAAGCAGAAGTATTTGAACACTTTGATATATTTCTGTTGGTGTTTTTAATCGACTTTGACTGCGAAGCTCATGCTGATAATTTATTTGCTTTTTTAGTCACTTGTTCCTCACAATGACCATCATGCCAGAGACCACTTGCACAATATAGTCTTATTTATGAGAAGTCATAATTGAACAGTATTAATAAGAGATTGTACAGATGTATCAAGTGATAATTGAAGGTCAATGGTGTGGGAGGTGTTATATTTAGTGCACATTATAATTGGTATATCTATTTATAATAGTTGTTTTTTATTGCTCAGTATGCATGAGCTTTTCAAGAACAGATCAAAGAAAAAAAATTAGAATCATAGAATTTTACAGCACAAAAGGAGGCTATTCAGCCGATCTAGTCTGTGTCGGCTCTTTGAAAAGAGCAACTCAATCCCACTGCCCAGCTCTCTCCCCATAACCTAACAGCACCTGTTCTCCCTAAATAAAGATCTAATTCTCTTTTAAAAGCTTATGTTATCGAATCAGCCTCCAGCACCTTTTCAGGCAATGCATTCCAGATTTGAACAACCTGCTGAGTGAAAAACTTTCTCTTCAGCTCCCCTCTGCTTCGTTTTGAAACTATTTTAAATCTGTGACCATGAGTCACAGATTCGCCCACCAGTGGAAAGTTTTTCCTTATTCACCCTGTCGAATCCCCTCATGATTTTATAAACCTCTATTAGGTCTCCTCTCGATCTTCTCTGTTCCAAAGAGAATAAACCCAGCCTATCTAGCCTTTCCCCGTAACTGAAGTCCATCAATCCTGGTCCCATTCTAGTAAACCTTCTTTGCACCCTTTCCAATGCCTTAACATCTATAGTGTGGTGACCAGAATTGGACACAATACTCCAGCTGAGGCCTAACCAAAGTTTTATAGAGGTTAGTCAGCACTTCCTGACTTTTGTACTCTATACCCCTATTTATAAAGCCTTGTATCCCATATGCCTTCTTAACGGTTTTGTCTACCTACCTTGCCACCTTCTAAGAGTCACTAACACAAATCCCCAGGTCTCTCTGTTCCCTTACACCCCTTAAAATTGTGCTATCTAGCCTATATTGCCTGCCCTCATTTCTTCTCGCAAAATGTATCACCTCACACTTCTCTGCATTAAACTTCATCTGCCATGTGTCTGCCCACTTTACCATTTTATCTATATCTTTTTGCAGATGGCTACTATCCTCCTCACTATTTACTATTCTCCCTAACTTAATATCATCTGCAAACTTGGAAGCTGTGCTCCCTACACCCAAGTCCAGATCATTAATATATATTAAAAAGAGCAGTGGTCCCAAAACTGATCCTCAGGGGACGCACACTTCCCTCCAGTCTGAAAAACAGCCGCTCACCACAACTCTCTGCTTTCTGTCTCGCCGCCAGTTGTGGATCCACGCTGCCACTGTCCCTTTAACACCATGAATGTCTACTTTCCTAATAAGCCTCTCATGCGGCACTTTGTCAAATGCCTTTTCAAAGTCCATGTAAACTACATCAACTGCGATTGTTTTAAAAAGAAAAAGCAATGAGTATGTTAAAGGAGGCATTGGAGTGAAAAACAGAAGATTTGATGATATTATCATGGGCTTTAAATCACTCTATCTGTTTCTACCGTGTTTATACTTTGCTAAGGATTTTTTTTTAAAAACTACCGAACAGGTTTTCAGGAAGACACGAGGTCCAGTTGGCAATCTGGTATGTCATACATTGAATGAACTTGGGTACAATTTCACTACTAACTAACAGGATATTAATGTTTTATGCATTTGTGTGTTAGAAAAATGGGATTCCTGATGACCAGCAGTGGAAAGTTGCAATCTGTGAATTGGAAGTCAAATATTGTAGCCCAGGGGTAAAATTTCAACTGGGTCTAGAGTTAATTCTACTAACATTGCATTCAGAACAGACAGAATTGGACAAATTCTTAAATGTGGCCTTAATCCCAAGTTTCTTTTAAGAACCACAGAAAACCACATTCAAAGTTCAGGCTCAATTTACGAAAGTCTGGACATTCTAAAATGTTGTATAAATAGAGTAAGTCTAGACCCAGGTGGAGTTCTATCTTTGCACTCAGAGACCTCAACCCCCCAATTCTCATCAACAGAAGAGCAGTGATATGTCTAGTGTCAGCTGCAGGGTAAAACGTTTACAGTTGTTTCGATGAGGAAGCGTTGGATTTATAGTATAGTCACAAACGTAGTAGGATTGTTGGTCCTTCTCTTACTTGCTCCTTTTATGGGTCATTGATAGGTGTTTGAAATGAGGTTTAATTACCGCCTCCTGCCTCTGAAAATCAAACGTGTTGTGAGTTGAAATTTTATTCTGCCCATCAATCATGCTCCATTAGATAAATTACAGCTATTTTGGCTTAGGCTTGTTGGATGATATCTTCCGCAGTGCTGAAGTTATCTTTTTGCCCTAAAAGAAGAATGATGTGGATGCTGGAGAGAGATATGAAGGAATTCACAGATAGTCCTGTTGTTTTCTAAGATGGAGTCTCGTTCTTGACAAACACAATGTATTTTTTTTGTCAAATAAAATCACTTAGCCGATCACTGGATTAAACCTATTGAACCGTCAAACGGAACAGAAGCAACTATTTTAATTGCAAAATGGTACATTTATTATTGCGCCTGACAGATACAGAATCAGATAGCATAGTGCACAAAAAAAATTCAGCATGTGAAATTGGGACGGTATTTAATCCACTTATCTTGCAAGATCGCTCGATGAATGATTTCCCAGCACCTCACAGCTTCTCATCAGCTAATTTCTACTGCTAACAGCTTCATCCTAGAAGACCAGCTTCTTTAAAGGGTCTGAAACTGACCATGAAATTGACAAGATGATCCTTAGAAACAGTACAGAATTAAGCCTTGGATTGACTTTAAATAAAAAATAGTTGCTCAATATTGTATTGAATTGCATCTCATTTATCTGCAGCTGTACAAAACTGGGGATGGGGGATTTCTGGAAACCTGTAAGTTTACATCATACAAGTTAAAAGGGGAAGGTCATCTTTTTTAAAAATGGTTACGTTCTTTAATTGTCTTTCCGAAGGATGGCGCAATGGTATTCTAGTTTAGCATGCAGTCAGCTGCTTTACAATGGTGTAGATGTATGTGACTTGGTTCTGATCACCAGAGGGGGAGAGGGGAGACATATGGATTACGGAATGGGAATTCATTCAACAACAGCAACAAAATTACGCTTGTATAGTGCCTTTCATGTCAGGAGGACATCCCAAGGCGCTGGACATTCACTGCTTCAGACTCGAGCTGAGGACAAGGGTGGGCGGGAACGGGACATGGGGGATTAGGAGTTGTCGATGGGTCCATCGAAAAGGAGAGTCTTGAGGTGAGACTTGAAAGGAGGCCAGCAAGGGGGTGAAGCGGAGGGACTGCGGGATGGAGTTCCAGAGGTTGGAGGCAGAGTTGCTGAAGGCTCGCCCGCCAATAGTGGGGCGGATGGGTCGGGGGACGTGGAGCAGGCCAGAGCCCACTGAGCGGAGGGGGCGGGCAGGTTGGTAGGGGGTTAGGAGGTCGTGGATGTAGGGTGAGTTTGTGGAGGGCTTTAAATGTGAGGACCAGGATCTTGAAAAGGAATCCTCTGGATGATGGGGAGCCAATGGAATCGGGCGAGGATGGGGGAGATGGGGTCACAGAGTTTGGAACGGTAGAGGACACCTCTATCTCCTACACAACGCTGTGATTTACAGAACAGCATTGGTGGTTACTCAGAGTGTTGAGCCTTTCAGACAAAGCACAATAATAATCATTTCATTTGATATAGAATCCGCAATCTCAGATTCAATACAATCTCATTACAATCTACAATCATGTCTGGCAAACATGTAAAATCACTTGCAGATGAAAGACGCTGGTGGGTTTAGTGGCAGAGAGGGAAATGAAGAAGTTTAGATGTTTCATCTTTCAAATGAGATGTTAAACTGAGGCCAGCTCTGCCGGGTCAGGAGGACATTAAAGATTCAACAGCACTAATCGGGAAGAGAAGAGAATTTCTCCCAGTGTCCTAGCCAACAATCCTCCAATTAAAATTGATCATTCATTTTCATAGCTGTTTGCGGGATGTCGCTGTAGACACATTTGGCAGGGTTCGCCCGCAAATTACATGAACACCACACTTTACAGAAAATTTCGTCAACTGCTTTGAGATGTTCTTGATGTGCTATATATCAAATGCACAAATGATTTCTGCTATTGTTATGGTCTTACTCAGCATGGTTCCTCCAGCTGGGGAAGGGAACAAAAAGGTAGGATTTCTCTGCTCTATCGCTATGCAGTTACCTTGGTGAAACGTATACACATTTAGATGTCTGATGAGAACAAGACTGGATAAGCTGGTGTCCATTGGGACAGCAATTGCAGTAATGCAATTCAGCTCTGTAGTTGGCCTCTGAGATTGGGAGGGGACAATCAAGCAAGGTTCCTGTTCCGAATTGCTAGACAGTCACTCCTCTTGGAAGATGCATGCGTGTGGTTCAGGACAAGGAACGAAGCGCAGCTATGATGCCCGCTGATGTTCGCTCTCGAGGCTCCCGCATGATTAATAGCTACTGGAGTGAGGTGATTGTGGACAATTGATACTTGCATCACAATACTTTGGCAGAAGGCAAGAATGAGTCAAATGCCTTTGGGAGAGCGAAGGAGTGGAGATATTGGTGAAAGAAATGAGGGGAAAATATAATGAATATTGGTCATTAGTAATGCACCTTGGAGCTTTTAGACAAGGGAATTAAAATGCAATTAACGTGTCAGTGTTTCTAAAACCATGAAATTTAAATCCCTTGAAACTGAAGGGTTTCACACTGACAATAACTGACATTCTAGCTGATTCTAGTCTCCAAAGGCTTCAAATATTTAAGCAGCAAAACGTGAAAGCACACAGCGGAATCAGTCAATTTATAAAATTAAATAAACAAATCAAGAACAGTGAGATGGATGAATTGCTGCCCCCAAGCTAACTGCTAAGAACTCCCGGAGGAAACTGTTTGCTTTGGATGCACCAGTGAGCATCACAAACAGTGGCAAAATCCTCGCCGTGCTCCTCATTCAAACCAATGTTGGTTGCATGGATTGTAAGATAACAACGAAAGGTGTGGTTAGTTCTCCCAGCTGACATCTAGCTCCCATGTAGTTGTGTCCTTTGACTTCCTGCAAGAAAATACTCATTCACAGCCACTGAGGATGCATAGGGTCTCAAATATCTCACAGCTTTAGCCTTGAGGTTGTTAACTTAAAGTTGTAGTTGGTGCAGAATTTTGCAGATTTCAGAAATCCAGTCTTAAGTTGGAAGCCAGGTTCCAGCTTTTCAGGAAAACATCTTAAAAGAATCATGACCAAATCTAAAAAAAAATTCTCTCCCCAAGCCTCTGTATGATCTTCAATGTTAAGAACATTTACTGAAGACTGAATACCATGGAAGATTGCATACATCAATTGATGCCTTTTTGAACAAGATGCTCATTGGTTGGACTCTCGCCTCTAAGGAAGAAGGTTGTGGGCTCAAGTGCTATTTCACGACTTACTCTGCCTGTTCCAGTAGATGTTAAGATCTCATGGCACTATTCAAAAATAGAGAGAAGATTTTCCTGGTATCCTGGGCAACAATCCCCTAAATTCATTTGGTCATGGCTGTCTGTCGGACATCATTGTGAGCAACTGGGCTGCTGTACTTGCCCTCAAATAGACAGTCACTCCATCTCATAGTAAATCCTGTGGAGAACTTTGAAACATCCTTCCGACATGATCAGGCAGTATACTGAAATCAAAGATTACATTTAGGATATGCAAATATGACTAGAGATTGCATTGTTTTCATTAATCTGCTTTATTTCATTGTGACGAGATGAGCATGGCAAAATAGCTGCAGTGAGACTTTAACAAGAAGAATAACAAATAAAAACTTTTAGCATCATATAGCCAGCAGGAAACTACATTGAAAACATCAAACGTTTTGGACATGCATATGAATAGTGGCCTCTTGTGGATTGCTGGATAAACGCAATGTGTGGTGCGGTTTCAGCCATATGGATCAGTAAGTTCCAACGTCTATGCTGAGTTAGCAGATCTAAGCAAAACAGGGTTTGATGCCACAAAGATATGTTTTAAAATCTGAAACATAATATCAAGCCTGCTGTTTGTGATTCCTGGAACATTAAAATGAAAGGGGCATTGGACGGATGACTGTTCAGATTTAGTGAAGCTAAGTTCATGAAACAGGCAGGATAAATTAATGCATTATGTTTAAATCATTTATTTAAATGTGCCGGGCCAGATGTGGATGTTGTGGCATTGTGAGCAGTTCTGTTTACAAATTGGTGAAATGTCTTACAAGACAACTAACCAAGAGCTGACACTCTGTAAAGAAAGTTCCTACAAGTTTAGAACCTTGAAGGTGTCAACTTGACTCAGTGGATAGCACTCTTGCTTTTGAATCAGAATGTTTTAGGTTCAAGACCAACATCAAACATGAAACATCAAGCTTAGAAAGTTTAGGCTCGCATTCCAGTGCAGTACTGGGGGAACAGTTTGTTGTTGGCGACGCCATTCGTTGGATGAGATGATAAAATGAGGTCTGTATGCCTGTCCAGGCAGACATTAAAGATACCCATGGCACCATTCAAAAAGGGTAGAGAGTTTCTCCCATTGTTCTGGCTAACAATTTCTCCAAATAAAATTGGTCATTCATTTTATGGCTATTTCTGGGACATTGCTGTGCACACATTAGCTTTTGTGTTTGCCTATATTTATAGGCAAACACAAAGTAGTCTCTACACATTACTGTAAATTTTGTGAAGTGCATTGAGACTTCTTGATGGCGTGATAAGATCTTATAACAGATGCAAAGCTTATTATTATATAACACAATTTCCACAGCTGTCCACTTTGAAAGGTACAGTATAGTTCGATACCTATTGGGTGAGCAGTGAAACCCATGACAAGAATAACGGAAACTCACTGCAATAACTTTGCAGAACAGCAACAATTGGAAAAGGAAGAGAAACAAATCATGTTTAAAAACTCATGTGGGCAGTGTCATTGTTGGGGAAGCTTTAACACACTGGAGACTGGTACTTGATTTGGCTATTTCTGTTTATTTCCCTTCACTAGGTTTCCCAAGCAATTGGTTAAGGTATTCCTACACTGAAGTCTATGACAGACGATCTTTGTTGAAGATCTTTGTTAAAATTAAAGCAAATGGTTTTCATAATTGGAGCCTTACTCCAATGGTGGAGTTCCTATAGCTTAGTGGTTAGAGCAGTTGGCTTGCAAGCTGGGGAGACCTGTGTTCGAATCCAGGCAGGTCAGGGCAAAACCTTGGGTAAATTTCCTTACTCCACACGCCTAATAATAATCTGTCCAAAAAAACCACAATAATAAAATTGGTAATTTCAATCGACAATGGGATGTTGCTGTGCGCAATTGGCTGCCGCATTTCGCTCACAAATATACAGTCAATTCACATTACAGTATATTCTGTAAAGCGCTTTGGGACGTCGGTAAGATGTGAAAAGCGCTATATAAAATGCAAGGATTACTATTATTATTACTACTGTCAGCCTCAATTTAACATTCAGATTCCAAATCCATTTGACTGTGTGCAGTGTTAATTGCATTGATTTTTTAAAAAATCTTCACCTCGGGAGAGTATCTCAAACTGTTTCCATAGAATTTATTATAGAGTGTAGTGACTGAGTATTTATTAAGTTAAGTCAGTGGCCAATTTACCAACATATATAGTCATGAATTTTACAATCTGGGCGATTCATGGCTATATGTAAACTTTGTGAACAGTGCTGTGGGATCTTCAGCATCCACCTAAATAGGCAGATAAAACTTCAGTTAGCATTTAATCCAAAGGATTAACCCCAGTGCTGCATTGTAGTTTTAGCCTAGATTGTGCCTGACACCTGGTTATATGACTGAAACAATAAACTGAATAACAGACAGATAACGGAAATATTTTTTTCTCTCTAATGGGACAAAGTTCCATTCAGCATTATTTCTGTATGTGGAACTTTGAAAAGGTGAGAGTACAATCAATAAGTTCAACCACTTCTCCCTGGAGTCCGTTCACTATCTCGGTTCTCTTCGATAATACCACAAGAACCTCGTTCAATTCATTTGTCGGGACAACAAGCATTCAGAACGAAATGTTGGGCAAGTTTCCTTACTCCACTATAGCAGTCAATTAGAACCCAGTTGTTAGTCAATTGTCAGATCGCTTTTTTTTCCAGCTGTAATAATCCTTTAAAAATAATAATAATGTTGTCAATCAATCCATGACTGTTTGTGGAATACTGCTGAGTGCATTTAACAGCTGAGTTTTGCCTATAGTCAATTCACTTGACAGTATATTCTGTGAAGCTTTTGAGACATTTACAAGACATGATAAGGCGCCGTATCAAATGCGAGGATTATTATTATTACTTTTGTCAATTTAGAAGATTCACTGACTCTAATTCACTCCACAAAAACAACTAGCATTCATATAGCGCCATTCACGCCAGGCGTCATCTCTGAGCGCTTAACAATGGCTGAGGAGGATGGAAAACGTGTCTGCAGGTCTGGGCGAAGAGAAAGGTCTTCAGGCATGACCTGAAGATAGTGAAGGAGGGATTGAGGGAGGGAGTTCTAACATATTGGGGGGTGTTGGCTAAAAGCATGGCCGCCGACGGTAGAGCGGAGGATTCAGGGGACAAGGAGGAGCTGAGTAGAGCAGAGGCAGCAAGTACTGCTGTGAGGAGAGAGGAGGTTAGAGAGATAGGGGTCACAGATTTAAAATAGTTTCAAAACAAAGCAGAGGGGAGCTGAGGAGAAATGTTTTCACAGAAGGTTGTTCGAATCTGGAATGTATTGCCTGAAAAGGTGGTGGAGGTCGATTCGATAACAGCTTTTAAAAGAAAATTAAATCTTTATTTAGGGAGAACAGGTCTGTTAGGTGATGGGGAGAGAGCTGGGCAGTGGGATTGAGTTGCTCTTTCAAAGATCCGGCCCAGACTAGATGGGCCGAATGGCCTCCTTTTGTGCCGTAAAATTCTACGATTCTATGATTATGATACTGTTTTTAACAACAGCTCTGCATATTGGATGGAGGTGTGAAAGTGTAACTTAAACCCAAAACAGGAGCAGCAGCTGACAAACTGTTTGTTACTCAGAAATAACAATCATAGACAAGAATGAAAGTGGGAAAAACTTTTAATTGAATGGTTCAGATGATGAGCACAGGACTCAATCAACCTGTGATTGCTAACATTCCTTGGGGTCTAATTTGCAATATTTCTTAATGGGATTCCATTAAGGACTTCCTCCCAACATGAAAGGCGCTGTACAAATGTAATTTTGTGGTCGTTGTAAATAAGTATTGCCATTAGAATTTCCATCAATGTGGTTTCTTTATTAAAGAATCCCATTCGGAGATACCTTAAATTAGCCACCTCTCCAGGTGTCAGCCTGGCTCAATTGGTGGCACTGTTGTCAGAAGGTTGTAGGTTCAAACCTCACATGGAGGTTTTGAGCTCACAGTCTGGCTGTCACTGGCAATGCAGGGCTGGAGGCAGAGCGCCTGCTTTACAGGAGGTGCCTTCGTTCGGATGAGATGTTAAACCCATATCCCGTCCGCTTGTTCATGTGCATATTAAGGATCGCAAAGCACTATTTGCAAACAGAAAAGAGTTTCACCCTGTTTCCCGGCCAACAATCCCCCAGATGAAATTGGTCATTCTTCATGGCTGTTTGCGGAACGTTGCTGTACACAAACAGCCTGCGGCTTTCGTCCACAGACCACACAGTCACTACAGTTTACAGTAAAATCCTATGAGGTTCTTTGTGACATCTGGACAATAAGGTGCTACATTCAAATGGAAGAATTATATATCAATAATCTTTTCATGATATTTATCACAGTATAAACATATAAAGCAATGTTTGCTGATGTGAATGATTGACATGCAGTTGTCACCCAGGCTCTTGCCTGCCCATCCACCTCATGTCTTGCTGAATGTCACTATGAATGCCTTCTAGGTAAGGATACAAGCTGCTGATTTAGTGGTTAACCTTTGGGAAGCTGCGACAAAAGGTTGCTATCAACTTTCACCCATTCCATACTCACTAGGCTCCCCACTTCATTGTTCATAAGATCTCAATGAGGCATTATCCCAGCCTTGCCTCCTCCTTTACCTGCCAGTTTGTTTTTCTTTAACACCTGAATATAGGTGACAAGAGACTTGAGATGACAAAGTGCTGGAAGGTGCTGGAATGCATGTGAGAGTGCTGGGGAATGCAGCAGACAAAAGAAAAGACTTGATCGCCTCACATTCAGAGCTTAGCCAGACACTTCTCCAATACCGAGGCTCATTCCAAAACCTCTCTCTGTGTTTATTTGTTTTAGCTTGGTTTTTTTTTAAAAAAAGTTTGAGAAAAAAAAGCTCACTTCCACTATTATTCCCACAACAGCGGCAAATTTTTCCCTGAGGGAATTGGGAATCTGTGAGCCTGCCACTCGCCGAGGGTTAGCGTTCTGTGCAGAGATGGGTCTCCCCCACCGAGGCTACTCAGTGAACACAGGGTCGGACGCCGACACAGAAAACGAAGGAGTGATGTCCCCGGAGCATGCCATGAGGCTGTGGGGGAGGGGGGTCAAATCCGCTCGCAGCTCCTGCCTGTCAAGCCGCTCCAACTCAGCCCTCACGCTGACTGACACAGAGCTCGAAAACAACAAGTCGGACAGTGAGAATGGTGAGTTCTGAAGCTTCTTTGGAATTCCAAGTGCATTCGCAATTTTCTCTCTCTCTCTATCTCTCTCTCTCTCTCTCTGTCTGTCTCCCAACCATCACAGAAGGAAGTTCCTTCCCCCCCCCCCCCAGATGTCATGTCCTTGAGTACAGTAATTGCATAAAATCAATATGCAGCATCAGACACCAGCATTTTGCCAGGGACTTTCATCATATTTTACATATATCTTGAAGATGGAGCGTTGCTTAAATCATGATTAATTTGGCTGGCGAATTCTCTGATGTTCCTGCTGACAGCCTGGGCTAAAGAGGGAGCAAGGACTGTAAAGAGATTAATGAGAATTTGATGGGTTCAGTGTTAAAAGGGAAATAAAAAGATTTATCACTGACCAAGCCACCTGTGTATTCTCAGCAGAGACGCCAAGCTAGTTGTGATCAAGTCATCCCTGGGGCCGTCCCAAAATCTTTGCACAATCTTCTTGTGACCACTTTGTGGCAGAAGCTGTAGCGACCACACAGTTTTAGTTTGTAAACAGCAACGCAGCTGGAACTAAAGTGCAAGTGGGATCATATTTGAAAAGAAAAGGTATTTTGTAGGGAGGTAATTTAATTCCCATTCCATTCGGTCGCAATCTGAAACAGTGAGGAAGTAAAGTCCTTTATGGGATAGTGAAGTGCAATCTGTGAGGCTGTTTGCTTCACAGTGTATAATGATTCTAAGCAAATGCTTGACACCAAATAATTCCAAGTTAACCTTACTGTAAAATTATGCATATTTTAACTTAGAAGGCGATTGCGTGTATTAGAAGACAACTGTGCTGTTCTAGATTCCCTGTCAGAACTATGCATTCTAGTTCCATTTTCCCTGCATTTTTTCCAACATGCCCTTTTCTACTTTAGTTATTAACGTTTGGCTTGAAATCTCTTTAAAAATGCAGATATTGACTTGGCTTCAGAGTCTCTTTGTGTGACAAAGTCAGCATCATAATACAGTGAAAGCCGGCACCCTCAGACCTGGCCAATGCCAGTTAAACCGCATGCCGGATGTTCGGGTGGCGAGCTGCCGAACATGCAACACAAAAAAAAAGAACTTTTTAAAAAAAACATACCATATTAATAATAGAGTAAATAATAACAGAATATGGTATGGATACTTCCGAATAAAGCAATAAGTATTGATTACAGTCTATAAACACAGCACACAATCACAAAGCAAATTTCTACAATGTTGGACGGAAGAGTTTTTTTCTTCTTAAAAGGGCACTGTCAGTTTTTCCTCATTTTTTTCTATTTTTCTCTCTCTCCTTCCCTCTCTCTCTCTCTTTCACACTTGTGTCCGGCGATATTGAATTTTTCCGATATCGATATATCGATGGGCTCATATCGATATATACCGATATATCGATATCACCGGGTTTTTTACTCACGTTCCGAACCTTGTGTTGGGAAGGGAAGAAAGGGGATGCGTGGTCATTCAGTTATGCATGCTCTACGCCCAGGAGGTTTGCAATGGCGGCGACAAGGTCTGTTGAATGCTATCTTGTGTGCGTTGTGTCGTCAAGTACATTTGGACCTTTGGTTGTACATTTTCTGTGTGCTGTAACGTGGCATTTGTTGATGATGTACCGATATTTTGTGGACATGGCGATATTTGTTTTCATACCGATATGAAAAATTATACCGGTATAACCGATATATCAATATATCGCCAGACACTATTTCACACAGACACACACTCAGTCAGTCTGACATCTCAATGGTTCAAACTCAACCTCCCTCCACTCGTTCACCCCTCCCTTTCCCCTCTCCCCCTGTCTCTATCTCCTTCTCCCACCCCACTCCCACCAAAACAGTGTATAAAACCACGATACCGTCAAGCTACACAGGCAATACGTGGTATCCGTCAGAGAGAGTGGGAAAGAAAGAAAGGGGAGGAGATAGAAAGAGAGAGGGGGAGATAGAGAGGAAGGAAGGAGAGGGAGAGAGAGAAAGAAAAAGAGGGAGAGAGAGAAAAAGGAGAGGAAAAACAGTGTTCCTTTAAGAAAAAACCCCGAAAAATGCCACTACCGGCAGCATTCAGGACTAATCGTACTGTACTCTCATGCAACAATCGACTCATTAAATGTGATTGTGCTGGATAAGATCCGGTTAATCGAATGGGGACTTTTTTTTGAGGTGCCGGTTATACAGAAGTTACGGTTGATCAGGTCACGGATAAACGGGCTTTTACTGCAGTATCATAAAGACTAGATCTTCTAAATTTTGTATTCATAGTCGTTGAAGTTAATTTATAGAAATTGATGGCATTTTTATTGCTGACTTCCGGTGGAAATAATTATTCATTATTTACCAGTCTTGATTCCACATGAAGGAAGGTAGGCATTAAAATCAGATTTCACTGTGTTCGTTGGCGGTCAGGATGAATGTATTTTGTGTTCACGCATTGTTTCCTGTACAGTCTTTATGATGTGTTCTATGTGAGTCTGCTTTATTTGTGATGGTATGGTTTCATAGTGGCTAACTAGAACAAAGTCATGCATTTGTTTGTGACCCATTTGCCACTATTAATGAGATATCAATGACAGATGGACCGTGTAACTGCTGAGGCATATCGACAGAGGACATGATGCATGATTGTATACCTTATATTCCTCTCTGTACTTATAAAATTGTTATATAAAATTTATTTTTTTCCTGCAATTCACTTAATTTTTATTCCATAGGGAAGAGGAAGAATCAATATTGGAGATCATTTCAAATCCGGTTATAAACAAATCAAATCTTTGGCTATAAGCAAACCCTTCCCACCTGGTGTAGTTGTTTGAAACATGCCCGTTATGATTTAACCTGCCTCTTTGTATATGAGGTAAATAATTTTTCCTTTTACCTCTGTCAACTAGATTGCACGGACTGCATTTGCAATGTTAATGTGGTTGTCAACTTGTTATAACTTTTGCGGATGGGAGCAGGCATCTGCACACAATTGCAATCATTGTGAAAGTGGGGGCAACAGCTTTGCAGCGAAGAAAGGGGTCAAACACTGAAGCTCTCAAAAGTGACCAGGTCAATCCCTGACATACTTCTTTCACACCCCCAAACTAGGAAGTGGGAGCCACAAATGAATAGATTCATCAAGGCTCACATTCCCCCTGAACGATCGTGCTGGTTGAGTGAACCCATCTGCAATGCCTTGAGGGTCAACATCATTGTTTTAAGTTTAACGTGTTTGTTTTTATGCTGAGTGAGTTCTGGTGGGTTCATTCGATGAAGTGGCTGCAGAGTTACCGTCTGGAAGTTTATCACCAATGTGAGGGAGCTGAATAAATTATACAGTACGCAGTTCCAACAACAGAATCAATGGGACACCTTAAATTAATGATGGCACCTCTGCTGCTTTGTATTCCGCCCCCTCGCGATATTATCATCGATCGTCAAATAGATCCTGAAAAACAATGGGAGAGAGCAAACCGAACACCGGTTCGAATATTGACAGATGCCAAAACTTTTGCTTTCACACTTCGTATCTTTATGTGAACCATTTGATGCCAGCCGCTCAACGGTGAATTCTGGGAAGACCTGCTGATTCTATGACAACACCTTGGGACTTACACAGTGCCCTCCACTCCTGGGAGTATCTCAGAGTGGCGGAGACTGAGCCTGAGCCGGAGTGGGGGTGTTGGGAGGAGGTGGAAGTAAGCATGGTTGAAGAGGAAGGTTTTCAGATGGGATTTGAAAAGCGGGAGAGAGGGTGTAAGGCAGAGGGAGTGAGGGAGAGTGTTCCAGAGTTTGGTGGCATAGTGGTTGAAAGCGAGGCCCCTGATGGGACGCAAGGTGTAAGGGAAAAGGAGGAGGTTGGCACCAATGGAGCAGAGGCTATAGATTGTGGTTTGTGGAATAAGGAGATTAGAGAGCTCGGAAGGTGTCAGAGAGTGAGTGGATTTCAACAAGAGTGTGAGGATCTGGGAATCTTTATTGGAATAAACATGCAATTAGTCATTGTTAGTAACGGCTCAAGCAGTGCGTTGATGGCTGCTGCCTGCACCATTAGCTAGCGCTGGCAACAAAAACTTCACCAAACACCCAGCGAGAACCTTCAGTTAATTTGAAATGGTGCACGTATACAAAGAAATCCACCCTCAGGGTTGAGAGGAACATGATGAAGCTTTGAAATACAGGGTACCCCGCCCCAACCGCTAAACTCACTCATCCACGGTTTGCTAAATGCGACAACCCTTGCAAACTGCAGCTTATAACCTTCGCTTATCTACGGGTTTTAACACTAGCGTTTAGCGCTAGGACCCAGTTGCGATGTCGCAATCAACCAGCCGTGAATGGCCTTGCAAGTGAGGACGAGGATCTTGAATTCTAGAATTGTATAGCCGAGAAAAGCCAGCCTATTCTGCTTCGCCCAATTTTAAATGAGCACAGGAACCAAAGTCACTTTAGTTTTATATTTTAAAGCTTGTTTACTTAACAAGGCAGAAGATGTATAATTTTGCAACGGTTCAATAAGCATAGTTACTATAGGCAGGGCTATGGCAGACAACATCGGCTTTTATGCTGATGTGTAGCAATGTCACTGTAATGGCAACATTAAAGTTCATAAGTAATAGGCAAACATATCTTGCTTCTTATTTCTTTTGTGTCTGGAATGCTGATCATAGCGGAATTAATAAAACAATTAAGAAACAAAAACTTGGTCTTTGAGTCTCTAGCAATTATGTTGCCGCTGTATCTTTGTATCATTGCAATGTGTTCCTCTATTTTGCTTTTTTTTTGATGTTACTAGAATTATTGGAACCTTGAACGGTTGAGGTCGAGTGAATGGCTTGAGCCACAGAACGAGACAAGTGAAAAATATACTCGCTCTCACAAGCTTGGAGCGCACGTTAGGAATGATCACCTTTTTCGCCATTGTCCTTTGTTTTTTAAACATCAGGATAATCTATGCAAATCTGCATGCTCTCACCTACCTGATATTTGATATAAAGAAGCTGGAACTATCCTTGGTTTTAGGTACTCATGAGCTGTTTCTGATTAAAACAACGCAGGACTGTTACCAAATTAACAAGATAACTGCAGCTGTGCTAAATACACTTCTGTCTTTTGAAGAATTTAACTCTTCAAGACACAAAATACTACATTTTCTCATAACATTAGTCTAGAGTTAAACCAAATAATCCATAACATATGTCACACTTAGATATCAATTCTGCAATTCAGCTCCATTTAATGAGGCTTATATTAATTTCAATATCAACTTACAAGGGTAAGAAGCCTTCATCCAATCAAAACAACCAATTTAGAATTACGATTGTCATTCTACAGATCCATTTAGCACTAGCAAAAAACATAGGCATTTTGAACTGAGCTAAAACATTATCTTAAGCGATAATATATTTCTGCTCACAACAAGAGAAAGATTTGTTCCTCCTTTGAAACATGCCCCCAATACAGTGTTTTTATTGTTTCTCCCACCCAGGCCTTTCCTACAAATGCTATTTACAAGTGACATACTACTAGATTTAAAATACACAAGAGCCCTTGTTGAATGTTTATCTCAAAGTACCACCATGTAATGCAAGCGTGTTCTCTGTTGGCACTTTGCTTTAAATGTTTTATTTCCCCAAATGCATAACTTTCATAATTCCCTCCCCAATCTCCCCCCCTCACCCCCACACCAGCCCCCGAGACTGCTAATGCTTCAAACAGATGCAACAAACCCTGTTTTAAAAAAACGATCAAACTGTTCCAGCACTAATGTGCTTGTCCCTAGGATGACAGAGTAAAATGGGCCCCTTACTGTTTTACAATGCAACTCTTCAGCATTCTTTTCCCATGTTGGATTTCACAGACTTGTTACAACACAGGTCTATCCATCAGCCAAAAAAGCTGCTTTCCAAGCTTAATTGAGAAACATCAAGGATAGAGCTGGGGGGAGTGGGGGAAGGGTGGCAGCCTATAATTTAGTGGTGAAATCCGAGGTGTTGAAGTGGTCAAAGTCAGTCGTCATAGAAAAAATACATAGTTCAGACAAGATCATTTATAATTTCTTATGAGAGGCAATCTTCTTTGTATTCTTCTATTGTATTTCAGTGTGAAGTGAAGGGAAGATTACAGGATGGGTTGTTGATGATGTGTGCTTTGATACTCAAGAACCTTACAGTATATTCACCTGCATTCTTTCTGTTTACTTGGATAGCTCAGATAGGAATGAAATGTTGCTGTGTTTCAATGGGATTATTATCTTCTCGGTATGCATTACGGAAACACCACGGATTTCACCCCATTGTTCCCAAGGAGAAATGGAATTAATGTTAAATCCTTGAAGGTGAAAAGGCAGATGGATAAAACTGACAAGAAAGCAAGTGGAATGCTCGGTTTTATAATTAGAGGTATAGAACAATCAAAGAGGTAATACTAATTTATATCAATCATTAGTCAGACAGCAGTTAATATAGTGTCCAATATTAGCCACCTCAACTTTAGGAAAAACATCAAGATGATAGAGAGCTGGGGTAGAGGTTTACTAGGATGATACCTAGGCTTATGAACGTTGACTGTAGAAACTGGATTTTTTTCTGCTGTAACAAGGAGAGTTGAGGGGTAACCTGATAGACGTCTTTATTATTATTAGGGTTTTTGCCAGAGTCAACAGGGAGAAATTATTTCCACTGGTTGGGGAGTTGGTAATTAGATAGCATTAACTTAAGATTAGTTTGTAAATGAGAAAATGGGGTGGATAGGAGAAATATTTTCACACACAAAGTAGTCAGGGTAGGGAACGCCGACCCTAAGGGAGAGATTGAGGCGGAATCCCTATTGACTTTCAGAAGGGAACTAGGAAAATTTAATGATTGAAACGGTTCATGTCCCCTTCTGATCTGCCTCACAATCTGCTATCTTCAAGACTGAGTTAGAAAGATTTCTCATTTATAAAGGGATTAAGGGGTACGGGGATAAGGCAGGTAGCTGGAGTTACAGTAGAATATCAGCCATGATTGAATGGTGGGTTAGGCTCGATGGGCCGAATGGCCTACTCCTGCTCCTATTTCTAAAAAAAACTGGAGCACCTATCTCTCTCCCCGCTCCCCCGTCTTCCCACCCACTGTTAATGCCTTCAGACCTGTCTTTTGAACCACATTCATCTATCTCTCCTCAAGTTCAGTGTCCTACTCTGTAATGTAAAGAGCTTCCACTGTGAGAGGCACTATATAAATGTAAGTGGTAGTTGTTGTAAACTGAATGGCGATCGTTGTCAGGTGTCTTAAAAGACACGTGAAGATGCCAGTTTTATTATTCCTGGAGAGGAAATGAAGCCCGATGCAAACCAAGGAAACTGATGACTTTGCTCTTTGGATTTTGAATATGTTTTCATGTCCTTGATGATTGCTGCGGCACCTGTAAAATCTATTAATTAGTCATTTTTAAAAGAGACAAATATGCTGACTCGGACATGTTCTCTTTCCTTCACTGTCAATGGACAAGTTTTTTTTAGAAAAGTGCATTGACGCACTCGTGTATTGCATCTCCTTTCCATATTTTAATAATAATAATCCTTGCATTTGACATAGCACTTTTCGCATCTTCTAGACATCTCAAAGCGCTTCACAGAATAGACTGTAAAGTGAAATCGCTGTATATATGTGGGCAAAACGTAGCAACCAATTGCGCACAGCAGTGTCCCACAAACAGTCGTTGAATGAAATTACCACTTTATTATTGCTATTTTTTTTAGGGGATTATTATTAGGCATGTGGATTAAGGAAACTTGCCCAAGTTTTCACCCTGCCTGGAATTGAACCCAGATCTCTTGCTTGTAAGGTAAATGCTTTAACCACTGAGCTACAGGACTCCCCCAATTTTAGAGCAAAACAGATGTCTGGCAGATTTGAAACCCACTGCCATGCAGACAGAGAGTTCTACATATAACCACAACAACTTGCATTTGTTTAACCCACTTTATGTGCAAATTTCTCCCATGTCTGGAATGGAATGCTCACCCTCTCCCCAGAGGCATACACCCTGTTTAAATAATTCCCGAGACTATTAAACCAAGTTGGTGAGGGCCAAGGCTTGTGGACCACAGTGCTACTGCTGGAGTTTAATGAGCTAAAACCACATTCCCTGTCATGAGACGGGCATGAATATTTTTTCAACTAAAGCCTTTTTTTTCCCTTCAAAATTTATATCATTTTGGGAGTCCTGTAGCTGATTGGTTAAAGCCAATAAGACTCACGAGCGAGAGGCCCGAGTTCAATTCCCTGGCACAATTTTAGAAAAAATTCCTTACTCCACAAGCCTCTGTTTGCCTTGTAGTGAGTAGGAACCCAGTTGATAATCTATTTGTGGGGAGTAATAATTCCCTCCCTTCCCTCTCAAAAGTAGTGGTCACTCAATCCACCACTGTTGACGGGACACTGCTTTGTGCAATTGGCTGCTGCATTTTGCTCACAAAATATGCAGTCAAATCACTTTACAATATATTCTGTGAAGCGCTTTGGGTCATCTCAATAACTTGACTATATCAAATGCAAGGATTTATTATATTCATTACAACATTTTTGATATATAATCATTGCTCTATTTCATGTAAAGCATATGGGTTCAGATTGTGCTTCTTTGCTAATCAATTCGTACTTCAAGATTCAGTATTCGAGATTGACTTGGTTGCTTTGGATGTTGATATTTTGCAGTTTGATGACATCTCAGAATATTAACACTCGTAAAGCATTTATTGTGATCGCACATTAGAATAAAACTCCCACATCTTTTCCACAGGGCAGATCTCAGCTTTGAACTAAAACTTAATTGCAGCAAATTGGCAAGTGAATGGCACTTAAGAAAACATTGCCTGAAGGCGACAGGAAATCCACCTTTCACCACATGTATTGACTCTGCATTCACTCTGATGGATTGTATTTCATTGGGTCAGTTTCACCCAAACTGAATACACTTAGTTTGATGGGTAGATGGCCTTGGGTGACTATAAAGTCTGTATTGGTTATACTGCTTTTAAATTGTGCATCCAGAATCCTATAGTGCATCTTAAAAGTGACACTTGTTCTTTGACAAGACCTCTTGAGATGAATTGTGCCAACTGACACATTCTAACATTTAAATATCTTCCACGTTGTTTCATAAACAGCCGTTAAATGAATAACCAATTTTATTTGGAAAATTGTTAGCGGGCACACCAGGAAAAATAATACAACTATCGGATCTTTAACGCCCAACTCCATCTCCTGGCAGATGGAGACTTGGTTTAATATCTCATCTGAATGACATTACCTCCAACAATGCGACAGTCCCCACCACCACATTGGACAGTCAGTTTAGTCTATGAGCTCAAAGGCCTGACACTGAACTTCAACCCGAGTCAAGCTCGAGTCAAGTATCGTGAGTGCTACCAACTGAGCCTTTTTGCATTGTTTGCTTAACCACAATGGCCGTCAAACACAATTTATGTGGATAATCGTAGTTTGACTGCATGTGTACATTTCTCATTAAGATACAGCATGTATCAAACTGACACTGAAGCATCAATGTTCTTAAAATGGTGGGAGTAAAAGCTGTACAAGAAGACCATTGATTTGCACTGAATACAGTTGGTAGCAAAATCAATCCTTTATCTCTGTCCTAGCAGCTTTCATTGAACTACTGGTCAAAACAGACAGGATGTTTTCTCCTGGTTAATCATTCTTTCAAGCTCTATCAAACCCATTGATTTTATGCAAAAAGTTAATCAGCTTACCTTTTGTCAAGAATAGATTCTTTCTTAAATTACCCTTATAAAAATCTTTTGCTTTTTCACTCCCATATGTTGATGTGTCTCAATTATGCGAAAGGCAAAGTTCGTCAAAAGGTCTGGGTCATAAGTTCCATCTTGCACTGAACTTCAGACTATTTTCTCAACATTTCAAAACGTGGCAACTGGAAACTTCAGTCTAGAGTTGGAAGCCAGTTTATCTACAGGTTCTTCCATGCGATTGAAGGGGAGTAAATTCAGAACAAATCTACGCAATCACTATTTCAGGAAGTGAATAGTGAACATGTGGAAGCCACAGCCAAAAAGAATTCTGCAGAGAAAGGCCCTCTATAAATGTAATTTTGTTGTTGTTCTGCTCACCTATGTGTTGGTATTTGTGAACATTCCTCTTTAACCAATGAATCTCAATAGTCAATTGAAGGATACTGTCTTAGAATATTTACTGATTCTGACAGTGATCTGAATTATTATTCATGGCACAATTGACCCAGGCTGATTTCAGCTTTAGGTTCAGCTGTGAGTATGTTAATTCAGTTTCTTTACAACTTTGGGGTCATAACTCCTCCAAGCTGTTGCTCTGATACTATTATCAACTCTTCAAGCAAAAGCTTGATGGTGGTTGCATAAAGCTGTCAGCTTCATTCAGTCGACAGCCCACTAACCTCTGAGTTAGAAAATTGTGCGTTCAAGTCCCATGTTGGGGCATTGAGCTCACAGTCGAGGCTGATACTCCCAACAACTTGCTGAGAGAGCTGTATTGTCAGACGGGCATCCTTTGGATAAGGTATTAAACTAAGGTCTCGTCTGCCTTTTCAGGTGAATGCAAAAGTTCTCATGGCTCTTTTTGAAAAGAGAAAGGCATTTAATCAGTGTCCTTGCCAACAGCCCCCCAGATAAAATTGCTCATTCACTTCAGTGTTGTTTGTGCAGTGTCCACATCGGTTGCCACATTTGTCTGCAAAATACACAGTCAATCGATTTTAAGTAGCTATGAAACACTTTGATACAGTGTCCTGCAATGTGAAAGACACTGTATCAAATGTAAGGATTATTATTATTGCATAAAAAAAGTAGAAGTGGACCCCAGAGGGAGGGAGGACAGAAAAAAAAATTGTCTCGCGGATATTCCAGGTCGCCATTGGGAGAAAGAGACAGGAAAGATATTAATTCGGCCAAATGAGATAACAAAATAAATTGAACCAAAATAGGTGCAAGAGGTACACGTATGAAAATTAATATAGCAGGTAAAGACCTCCGCCATGGTTCACAGGTAACTGTCTAGATAATCATTAGCCTTACAAACCATGAGCAATGCTGAGTTGAACCTGAATCAACCAGGTTAGATCAGGATGATGGCGGTGGAACTGGCTTCAAGGTGAATGCGACAGAAGAAAAGCAAGGTTTGCTTTCCACTGGTACTCGTAGTCTAGTGATTCTGACAACAAAAAGCAGGGGTGTGAAAATTGGCTGTGGACAACACAGTGCTCGTCTGTGATATTCCCATAGTTGAAAACCTGCTGGTACTAACTGCCAAAGTCTCAGACATGAGGAATGAGACAGACAGATCACAGGAGAGTATTGAGAAGAAGGCCCTTTCAGTCCATTTGATCTCACGCTTCCAAAATACCATTCTCCTGCCACAGCAATCAGGCTGCTTCTTGAAAGAATCCATCATTCTGGCCAACATACTGCTGTCTTGACATATTTGAAAGTAATTATTCTGAGATTACTTTCTCAAACCCATTTAGAATGTATTTCAATAATGTCCCCCACAAGATATCTATGGAAACAGTAATATAATATAATATATGTAGTTTACTCATGGAATTAATGTAAATTAGCTAGCCAAATTGAAATCTGGCTTAGCAAACTGAAGCAGAAGGGGATAATAATGGAAAAACCTCTGTCTGGGGGATTGGTGTTTTGCAAAGGTCAGTTTTAAACCAGATTTTGTATACACTTTTCATAAATACCTTGGAAGGAGAATATTTCTTGCAATATGTTAAACATGTGTCATTTATCACATATTATAGGGGCCAAGCAGGTGAAAAATATAAGAATAAATAACAAATCAGGAATATGCAGGTCAATTAAACAGATGGGCACCAAATTTGAATAAAAATAAGCATAAAATAATGCACATTGCAACAGCAAACAGTAAATAAAAATAACGCTTGATTTGATATTCATCTTTTCATGTTGAGAAGAAGTCCCAATACACCTCACAAGATTTACTGTTATGTGTATTGACTGTATTTTGTAACCGATTTGCATGCAACAAGGCCTCACAAACAGCCGTGAAGGGAATGGCCAATTTTGGGGGGTGTTATTGGCCTATGCAGTGGTGGAAACCCGTTTTGTCAAATGTGTTAAATGCGCACAATGCAGAAGGAAAATTGTGTGAAGCCTACCAATTGCTTGTTGACTAGGCAACCAGGACAGAACGGTTTAAGATGTGACAATAGAAGGATTGGGGATGTTTGCTTACCTGTGTATAGCTGTGGAAGTATCTACGTTGAACTCTTCTGCAGGAGATGAGACGGGTAGATTTTAGTTTAGAAGAGTTTGGATTGGCCTTGATTTGGATTTGATGAGTTGAATGACCCATTTTTTCATTCCATCTTCCATTACGTTTGATTCATTATAAAACCCAATAGGTCAAAAACACAAAATATTATTGCTGAGTGCGCTGGGGTAAATGAATGTGAGTGTCCTTAGAGGTCAGACCATGCGAACAACAGCCTCTGGCTCCTCGGAGACAGGTTGGTGCACAGATCCATATAGGAATGGAAGTCATGGCGATTTACCAGGAATCACTGAACTGTTTTACTTTCGAGAACAGTGTTGACATTTTCCCGTTTCGCTGGAAGCAGATTCACGTGCAACCTAACAAATTAGGCTGTTTGCATTACTTTCCTCTTGCTCGCTGACAAATAAACTTCCAGCAATATTTACCATATGTCTGCAGTTGTGTCTCACAGCAGCAAAGAAAAACGTTAGCATTTCCCTGGAAGGCTAAAATATGTCCGTTTTCCTCACTGCTAAAAAAAAACTTCCGAGTTTAAAAATCTGTTTCCCTCTGTGCAGTATATAATAAGTTGAAACATTTCTAGTACATTAATTAATTAAGCAAAACTATTGTTTTTTCACCATTGCTCCTCCCCTCAAACACCACCTATCATTCCTTTCTTGTCCTGTGGCTGTAATACTGCACAGGGCAGTTTTGCACTGTTGCTTTCTCTTTGCACTTTGAACTGTCTGAATTTTAATTAGATCACTCATAGCTTCCGGTCATGAAGCTGTGGGTGCCAACAGAATGAGCAGACAAAGGAGTTACGTGTGTTAAGTGTGCTTTGCCGGGAAACGGCTGGATTTGTCTTTTGCAACTGCAGGTAACCTTGGCAATCAAATAATAATAATAATCCTTGCATTTTCCATTAGGAGAGCATCCCAATGTGATTTATTTTAAATTGCAGTGATTATATTTTCTGGATGAACGTGGCAGTCAATTTGCATTCAGCCATTAGCCATGTAGTGAAATGATCAGTTTGAAGCCTCTTTGGCTTCTGAAACGAGGCAATTTTTTTTTGGAGTTCCCACCAACCCATACATGTATTGTCAGTACCATGCTTTACATACAAGACTAGAGATCAACCTGGCATCCACAAATGAGAGTATTATTTGTACTTCTGCTAAGTTAGGGTGTAGGAACAGAAGTATATCATTCAGCACATTGAGCCTGCTCTGCCTTTTATTTAGATTGTGGATAATCTGCCTCCAATTCCATTTATCTGCCTTTTCTCCTTTCCTGCCTATACTCTAACCAACCAGTCAGATGGTTACTTGGCCTCCGTCAGCTGCAGCTATTTTAAGTAATGTCCTCAGGTCAGACCTAAAGTATTGTGTACAGTTTGTAGTCATCGGGCCCTGGAGGCAGAGCAGAGGAAAGTGACAGGGATGATTCCTAATGTTAATAGAATTAGTTTTGAGCAACAATCATACAAGCTGGTATCTTCAATATGGATCTCACGGTACTAATTGAAAAGAGTAGGGAATTATCCCTTAATTAAAAGCAGTGTGATAGGGGTGATGTTTGGGTCTTTTGTAAGGATGAGATTGGCTGGATTCCAAGGCCTTCTTTATCCAAACTGAGCGTCTTATCTTGTGACCAGAAACAAATTTCCCACCTCATGTGCGTTTTACGAAAGCAGGCAAGGTAGCATTGGAAACCCGTGACTGATTAATTCTGACGATGTCAAATTCTTGCAAAAAATTCTATCACATCTTGCCGACATAGGAAGAAAATAAAACTGGTAAATTCCCAGACAATGGCAGCCCTCACGGGGTAAATGTGATTGAAATTAAAGCAGCCTTTTATGTATGAAGGTACCAGTTAGAAAACGCTTCAAGGGAAAGAAAAAGGAGCGATTGATAAGATATGAAAATAGTCTCCAGAATACTGTGGAGGTTGGCAATGTTGAAGACTGCATTGAAGACTGCATTGCTTTTCCACATCAGGTGCAAATCTTAAACCTTTGAGGTAAAATGCTAATTATATGACCTTCTAAAACTAGCGAAGACCGAACTGGACAGAAACTGCATCAATAAAGGAACCTTCAAAAACCTTTAGGCTGCTTCAGTTGACTATTTTATGACTCTTTTTAACGCTTTTCTCCCTGTATCTCCCTTTTCAGTATCATCCGGCTCGTGAGGTCAGTCTTAGAGGCAGCTAAAAGATATCAGAGGACAGCAGTAAAGTGTGTCCCTCAATTCAGTTCTATGTTTTACAGACAATATTGGGATTGTGTTCGGAGAAGACAGACAGTGGTGAGCATATCCCAGGTGACATGGGAAACTGCACAGCCAGCTGTTCCACAGCTCTAGTAACTCTTCCAAAATTCACAGATGCTTTTGTATTTGACAGGACATGCCAAGTCTGTGTACTGCCCAATGCTGATGTTCTCAAGAAGAGCTATTTAATAATTTATTAACTGCTACATTTCCTATGGGCATTTTCTGCATTGTCACGATGAATCACCGAACACTAAAATGCTTGAAGGTAACACAGATAGTCATCCACTGAAAGTTTACATTTGCCTTTGTTTTAAAGCTGCCTAATAATTCTCTGAGACTCCCTGCTGGTTTATCTAATGGGAATTAATGCATGTTGTTCCTGTTTTGAAGTATTACCATTACATCATTTTAAGGTTTGCTAACATAGACATGATGTAGAGCATTATTACGGTTCAGGAGGTATACTGTTTGGGTGAAGCAACCTTGGTGAGAACCGTTCTGATCTTACTGTTTTCGGTGATTTATCAAAACTCAGGAAATAGTGTTCCTCGATATTAAAAACAGATGGATTCTCTGTTTAATAGTAAGTGAGAACAATTTATCTCTCATTGTAGATTAAGCCGAATTATCCAAATGTGTTTCCTAAGCATATGCAGCAGGTTGCATGAATACCCCAGCCATGTCCTTGGCACTTTGCTAATGTGGCATTGATCAATCCGCAAATACAAACTTTTGGGAGAGAGTCATTTTAATATCTACTGCAAGTCGCAATGTCGTTCAGGCAGTGAAAGCAAAGGTCAGGAAGATAAATTGTTCAGGTTGTCGTTTTGTGATTTTTGAGGTCAAAATTCATTCATCTTGATGCCTTCCCACATCCTTTTAGCAGCATCAATTGCTGGATTAAATATCGAATGGTGACGGATCATTCAATATCTGGCCTCTGAAACTATAGCATTAGTAGGCTTTGCATGCAGAGAAATTAGTTTTAGGCACAGGGGATGCCAAAGGTAATTGTGTTGATGATATATCCTACAGAATTAATCCCACAACAAAGTTATCAAGCAATTTTTTTAATAGCCTAATATATCTAAACTGCCATATTAGAGTTTTTTCCCATCAGGAGGAGTCAGCAAAATATGTGCAAGTCATTTCAATAATGACATCAAAAGGTATCCGACTCTAGTGTTTAGAAATATTCTGTAATAATTTAAGAACGTTTAGGGACTAATTTAGACTGCTCAGCAAAGCCAGCATGTCGATTTGTGCTCTTAGTAATTCAGTAATGCTACGCCGATTGATACCGATTATAACACAAAAAAACACAGGGTAAACACAGAAGCCAGAAACATCACTACATCTCATAAGTTGTACCTTTATTTAGGTTTTGCATTTAATTGTATTCCGGATCTTAAGGCACCTATAATAAATAATGATAATAATTCTTACGTTTGATGTAGCACCTTTCATGTCTAAGCCAGATTTATACCATGAAGTGCAATGATTTTATATTTTATAATAAAAATAACATAATGATAATTCTTGCATTTGATATGGTGCCTTATCACACTGTTGAGACATCCCAAAGTACATCCCAAAGTGCTTCACAGGATCTACTGTAATGTGGAATGACTTGTCTATTGTGTGGAAGAAACACGGCAGCCAATTGCACACAGCAATATTCCACAAACAAGCATGAAGTAAGTGACTAATTTTATATGGGAGGACACTGGGAGAAACAAGTAGTGCTATCAGATCTTTAACATCCACCTGAACAGGCAGACAGGATCACTGACAATACATCTCAAAACACCTCAAAATGCTTTGCAGAATTATATTGAATATATTGTCTGTGTAGCGTAGTAACACATGTATTTTTTTGTCCTTGTGACCAAGGAATAGGGCTGAGATGACTCGTGTATTTGTGTGATGGATTCATATGATTTCAGACAAAAAAAACGCAACTTCAAGATCCTCACACCCGTGTTCAAATCCTTTAATTCTCTGGCACCTCGCTAACTCTCTGGCCTCCTAACACAGCACCCTCGGGATCTGGCCAATCCCGGTTAAACGACATGCCGGATATTCGGTCGGATCCGACACCGAAAACCCAATACAATTTTTTTTAAACTTATTTTAACACATACCGTATTAATAATAGACTAAATAATAACAGATAATAACAAACCTTTGTTATTCACCTAAAAATCCACCTAAAAATCACCTGTGCTGGTAGATGTCTGGTTTGAAGCCATGATGCTGGGGTACAGGAATACAGTCTATCGATAACTTCTACAATGGCGGACGCGACGCGAGGGAATAAAATGGCAGTGCCACTTTAAGGTACTACTAGCAGCATTCTGAAATACCGATATGAGGGGAAAAAAATGCGCCACCGCGATTGTGCGGATAAGATCGGGTTATTCAAATGGGGACCTTGTGTTTGAGGTGCCGGTGATACAGAAGTTAAGGTTGATCAGGTCACGGATAAACGGGCTTTTACTGTAGTATGGAAGCACTGCAATGCTAGAGGTACTGTCCTTTGAATAATATGTTAAAATGAGTTCCCATTTACAGATCAAGTGGACACTAGGGAACGGCGATATGGGATTTTTCCGGATATGGATATATCGGTTTGCTCATACCTGCTTAAACCGATCTATCGAGTTTTTATACTGCGCATGCGCGTGCATTCGCAGTGCGCGTGCATTGATGGCGCGAGCGCATTTATGGTGCGCGCTCAGTCGCGGTGCGCGCGCATTGACGGTGCGTCCGCACTGACGATGCGCGCGCAGTCGCGGTGCACGCACATTTGGAAATGCGTGCTCTAGGTCCAGAAAGTTTGTAATGTTGGTGTCAAGGTCTGTTGAATTATACGATGTTGTTTGCTCTCTACCTCCCCCTCTCCTTCTCTCCCTCCTCTCCTCTCTCCTTCTCTCCCTCCTTTCCCCTCTCCTTCTCTCCCTCCTTTCCCCTCTCCCTCTCTCCTCTCCCTCCTCCCTGTCTCCTCTCCCTCCTTTCCCCCTCTCCTTCTCTCCCTCCCTCCCTCCCTCCCTCCCCTCTCCCCTTCTCTCCCTCCCTCCCTCCCCTCTCCCCTTCTCTCCCTCCCTCCCTCCCTCCCCTCTCTCCTTCTATCCCTCCCTCCCCTCTCTCCTTCTGTCCCTCCCTCCCTCCCTCCCCTCTCTCCTTCTCTCCCTCCTTTCCCCTCGCTCCTTCTCTCCCTCCTTTCACCCTCTCCTTCTATCCCTCCCTCTTCTCTCTTCCTCTCTCCTTCTCTCCCAACTTTCCCCCTCTCCTTCTCTCCCTCCATCTCTAAACACAAAATAGAACACACACACACCAAAAACAAAATCTAGAGATTTATTCTCCTCCATTTCTTGCTTGAAAGTAGCATGTAATGTCCACGTGTAAATGAGATCTATTACAATAGAAAAGAGAGAGACAGACAGTCTGACTGTTTGAGTTAGAAGCCAGATTATCACTGCTGTGTGTGTCTGACTAGACACACACAGCAGTGTCTGACTAGACACACACAGCAGTGTCTGACTAGACACACACATAGAAGCAGTGATAATCTGGCTTCTAACTCTCTCACACACAAAAATAACACTTACAGCCACAAAATGCCACTTATTTTTATGTCGTCTGAAGTCTGAATTAATGTCCTTCGCCATTGGCAAGCTCTCCTTTGCTATGCAAAAAGTGACAGCGTTCGTGATACTTTGCCACTTTTTGTCCCCTCTCTGGTACAATGTTCTCCTCTTAAATAAAGCAGGAATTGTTTGAGCTGCACTGGTCCCACTACCTGTCGCTTTCTCCGAAGCGCTGGTTCGACTTCCTGCTGTTGTCGACAATGATTTCGCTCTGAGGGCAGCGTGCTGGGCGGGGTGGTTCTGCTTAATGTGTTGTCGCAGGTTGCTCGTGCTCGAATCAGATGTCTTAACCAAGACCTTGCAAACTGTACATCTATACACACCATTACTGACTGCATTGTTTTCAAAGAAGTCCCATACGGGGCTTCTTTTCCCCATGATGAGAAAGGTAAATTTTCAAACTACAATTTTCAGCGATGCGACTTTGTTAAGACGCCACGACTCATGTCGAGTATATACACAGTAAAGTGTGCGTGCGCATCGGATGTGCGCGCCCGTTAATTGTGCGCGCGCACCGAATGTACGCGCATTCCATGCTCTAGGTCTAGGAGGTTGCAATGCCGGCGACAAGGTAAGCTGGAAAAGATCGCATTACACTGATAATACCAACAATATTGATATATTGCCAGGAACGATATTAAAAATATATCGATGTATATTTTTAAAATCGAATCTCTCGATATAACAGTTTTTTTAGAATCACCATATCGGCATACCGATCTGAAAATCATATCGGGTTTAATCGAAAAACCGATTAATCGCCGTTCCCTAGTGGACACTGGACATAGAAAAAAATCATAGTATTTTTAGAAAGAAGGGAATTTCTCTTGATATCCTGGCCAACAGATTAATTGGTCATTTACTTCATACCTTTACATTTGCACATATTGGATGCCATATTTGCCTAGAAATGTACCATTGCAACACTTGACACGGGGACCTGTGTATCATTCTGAGAGGTTTTGACATAGTAGGACATTTTACATCTGGTATACTCAGTGTGGTCCCCATACCCAGTGTTCTCTGTTCTCATCACACAATGAATGGTTGGACGGCAAAGGAGTCCAAATTGATGCAAACTGGAAAGTTTCCAAATGCCAATCAATTTGGGATTCAGATAAAACATTGTCTCCTCCTTAAAATTCTGTTTATCCCTCGCTGCTCGATTTAATTCCTTTGTTAGGTATATTCCAGCATTCAATGTCAAAGAAGGTGATGTTGCCATGGAATGTAATATTGAGTTTAGAGTAACCGCACAGTACACAAACAATGCACAGACAATGCCTTGTCCTACACTGCGCACTTCAAATCTAAGGCCACAATTGTGGAAAGTGAGCATCCCATCACCTAGGCAACTCAGTTAAGTTGACTGTAAGTCTCTTTTTCTTTCGGTAAGATTTGGCAACGTGATTTCAAGCCTATACTGTTGATCAATATCCATGAAAAGTTAAGAGACAGGGCTGGTGCTAAGTACTGTTCGTGTCTGGAGACAGGCAGCTGGCTAGTGTGATGGGGACAAATATTATACTTGGCACTTTCTGTCGCAGAATACTTAAAAATAGATTACTGACTTGTATTGTCAGGTTAGTTTGCTTCTCATGATAAATTAGAGGTATACTCAGATGTAACTTACGGAGGCAACTCTGCTGAGACTCAAACTTTGCATGAATATAAAGGTCATTTGTGAATGCACAACTCCATTTCAGGTTTTTTCATTCGTTTCTATCTCTTTATTAGCGTCCAGCTGTCATTTTGCTCAGCTTGAATTTGAAATGTCAGCGTAACATTTTCCTATGATATAGGTTTGACAGCATGACACAGAGTATGTCAATCAGTACATACCGAAGGCATCGTGAACAAAAATTGCTTTTAAAGGACCTGTTCCCCAGCTAAGCCTGCAGGCTTATTTTCTTATGAATTCTCCTTCATGGACAAATAATAACAAATAAAGCCGCCATTGTGGGCCATGACATGCCCGGCAGAATGGCACACAATACAGAAGCACAGTAGTCCCTCTCTATAATTCTATCTTTGTGAGACCGACAAAAAGGATTCTCTACTGGGGGTTATGTTGCAGAAAAGGAGTTTATGAGGACTCCTATGAGTGAAAGAGACAAGCGGTAGCCCACAGTGTATTTGTGCCGATGTTGTTTAGCAAAGACTGGCTTATTTCAGCTTGTAACATTTTTAATAATTTACTTTCTCAGTTCTCTCCTGTATTCTCCCAAACACAGTAACTTCTGTTGTAGGTACAGTATTATGTTTCTAGGACATTGTCAGCCCTTCTTACCTTAGTGACCGATATTGTTCAAAACCTACAAAAATGGCTTGAATGTTAAGACTGAATTCAAGTTTTCCGGATTCTGGTTCATCTGAAACAGAACATAAATAGAATATATCCAGGCCCAGATGGAATCTTTCTGAAATGTGTGAGCCGAGACGGTCAGTGAGCACGGACTGTGAGACCACAGAAAGCACCTCAGGGAAGCCCAATATAGCTTTCATTGGACAAAATGCAAAATACTGCAGATGCTTAAAGTCTGAAACAGAAAGAGAAATCGATGGGAACTCTCAGCGGGTCAGGCAGCATCTATGGAGAAACAAACGTGAATCAATGTTTCAGGTCCACAATGTTCTGATGAAGGGTCGTGGATGTGAAATATTGATTCACTTACTTTTCTCCTTAGATGCTGCCTGACCCGCTGAGTGTTCCCAGTGATTTCTGTTTTTGTTTCAGCTTTCATTGGAATTCACATGAGCTCACATTCCAGCCATACTTTCTGCATGATGATGAAGAGCTAAACTGTTTTTTACCTCCTGAACTGACTCATCGGCTGAATTGGATGATATAATATGTCATGGTGCAGATTCAAAGACCCTCCTGATCGTTCTGGTTCAGACCCGAACCTCATCCCCTGAGTCTGGCTTCCAGAGTGATTTTTTTTAATATACAACTTCCAAATTCAGGAAAGCCGAGTTGCAATTTGTGTTTCGCCAGCTTTATCCTCTTATATTTTGTAGGTGAAAACGACAGCCAATTTGTGTACAGCAATGCCCCACAAACAGTTACGCGTTGAATGACCAGTTTTATTTGGGAGACCGTTGGCCAGTCTACCAGGGGAAACTTCCGTTTTCAATAGTGCTCTGAGATCTTTAACGACCACCTGAAAACCAACCTGCAGGTTTAATGTTTTGTTTCAAGGATGGTACCTCCAATAATGCTACAGCTAGCCCCACCCCAGCACTGTATTTAATGTGGTGCACTGAATATTTTCACAATTTTTTCATAATTTATTACGTAGCCAATTCAATTTATTTTTAAATGAACTGTGCTAAATGCAGCTGAAATTATATTTTCCTGTTTAGGATGCTAATTTTACCATCCAGATCCAACAAACATAGTTCTTGTCTGACACATGAGGAAGCCTATCACCATGTTGAAAATCTGAATTTTTTTATAGGTACACACCAGTGTACTTATATCAGGAGGATACCCCAAAGTGCTTCGCAGGATATACTATAAAGTGGAGTTTCTATATATTTGGTAGGCGACTGTGGCAGCCAATTTTGTGTGCAGCAATACCCCAGAAACAATCATGAAGTGAATGACCAAATTTATCTGGGGGAGCATTGGTCAAACTTCCTTATCTTTCTGCATAGTGCCGTAGGATCCTTAACATCCAACTGAACTGGCAGACGGTTTAACATCTCAGTTTAACATCTCATCCGAAGAGTGAGATGTACCATTTTGCAGGCTGCCAACCTAGTTCCTGAGCATTCTGTGCACTCCACCAGACAGTGTCGGTATCTTGTAAATTGAAGCGCACAGTTAATGATCACTTGCACATCAAGCTACAGAATCTAGGCTAATTTCTCCACTTCCTTCTGTGGTCTCAGAAACTGGTGAGCTCAAGACATCAACAACAACAATGTTACATTGATAGAGCGCCTTTCACATCGAGAGAACGTCTTAAGGTGCTGAACAGTTAGGGGTTGGGACCCGAACATGGGAGAAGGGCAGGGTAGGGAGAGAGGTGAGAGGGCGGCTGAAGGCACGATCGTAAAGGAGGGTCATGAGACCGGCCTTGAAGGAGGCAAGGGAGGAAGCGATGGAGTTCCAGAGTCTGGGGGCAGAGAGGCTGCAAGCTCGGCCACCAATACTAGGGCGGGAGCCCACTGAACGGAGTGGGCGGGCCGGTTGGTTCACATCTCCTCATTGCAGTGTCACCAGACGCACTCTCACATCACCTAACGAGCAATGTAATAACAATATTCTGTGGGACCCATACAAACAAATAAGAATAATTCTTACGTTGTGCCTAAAGTCTCAAAATGTCTCAGACAATTTCACAGTGATTGCTATCAATGTCAAGGCTCACAAAAGTTATCTCTCTGGATGTCGACCTGAAAAGGAAGACAGGAACATATGTTTGATATTTCATTAGAAGGGCAGTACCACAAGAAACACAACACTGCCCTGCTACTTTACTGAAGTGCCATACAAGGACTGTGTCCCACAGTGGATTGAGCACTCACCTTACAAGCGAGAGACCTGGGTTCAATTCCAGGCAGAGTGAAAACCTGAGCAAGTTTCATTACTCCACACGACTAATAATAATCCCTAAAACAAAATTGGTAATTTCAATCCACAAATGTTTGTGTCACACTGCTGCGCTCAATTGGCTGCTGCGCTCAATTGGCTGCTGCGTTTCACCCACATATACAAAGTCAATTCACTTTAAGCGCTGTGAAGCGCCTTAAGGGCTCTCTCTGCCCTTCTCGACCTCTCTGCTACCTTTGATACTATCGACCACTCCATCCTCCTACACAGCCTCCCAGATGGGCTTGAACCCAAATCATCTGATTGAAAAGCGAGAGTACTAGCATCTGAGCCGGCCTGACACACAAATCTGTCGCTTCACTTTTATTGTCTCCATGCAGTTTTACAACAGTGGGTTCTGTTACTGTCTTTGATTGCGTACTGGAGTGAGTTACTCTTTCTTCCCTTTCACCCATTGAATTAAAATGGGAGTAGAATTCCATCCCCAAATTTCTAGTACTTTTGAAGCCTTGAATTCACAGTGACAGGGGCATTTAACGTATCTTGTTATTTCTCTTCTCTCCTCCCTCTCCCCGATTTTGATCACTTTCCAGGCCACTGTGGGCAGTCAAGCCGGTAAATCGTAATCTATTAATTTACTGCAGTAAATGCTCACATCAGAGTCAAATTGTCTCTAATGACCATGGAATGAAATGCTGCTGTTATTCAATAACATTTCCCTGACCTGGTGGGAGAAAAATGGTTGTTTTATAGTATGAAATTGGTGACAGCAATTCGCTCAAGTATATTGAAATGATTTAGAATTTTAGATTAATTCTGTTCATTAAGGGAATTAATATCTATTTCAGGTGCAATGTGGAGTATTTCTGTAGTGTGGGCCAAAATATTTGAGGGCAGAACTGTTAGGGCAGCATCGTGGGCAGTTGATGTAAGACAGCTGACAAGTGATATTACTTTCAGTAAGTGAAGGGTTATATTGGAGTACTGTTATTCTGTGAAAACACAATTTGTGCAATAACCCAAACTGTGTGGCTTGCACCAATTACTTTCCATTTGTATCTATTTTACATCACCAATTTCTGAGAGTGAAAACTAGGATTCTCTGGGGAAAAGTATTTCAACGTATTTTTGTGGGGGAGGAACTCATTCTTTAAATCAGCGAGAGTATCAAGTATTAAGGCCATTTTGAATTGATTGGGTGGTTTTGGTGCAGGGAAAGCTTTTAAGTTGGAAATGCAACTGATGTATGTATGGATTCTTTTGATTTCAAAAAACAATTATTAGTTACGTGTCTCTCCAGTAAATTTCAGGATGAATGGCATTTATTGGAATGGGAAACCCACAGCAGGATCAGGACAGAGAAGGAAGCAATTGTTGAAAAACAACACACATTTTATATTTACACTGTATATTGAACTTTTCATGCTGGGGAGGACATCTCAAAATGCTTCACAGTTGACAGGAGCCTGAGCCGAGGAGACGGGGAGGTGGGAGAAGGAAGTTGAAAACACATCCAAACGATAGATCTTAGGTGGGTTTTGAAGGCAGGGAGAAGTGGCCTCTGCGATGGAGTTACAGAGAGGAGGGGCAAAATGGCTCATACCAGGTCCGCTGTTGAAGGGGTAGATCAAGCAGGACACACAAAGCAGGTTGGTGTTTCCTGAGTGGAAAGACCGACAGGGAAGGTTGGAGAGCAGGGGTCACAGAGGTATTTGAAACACATGTTTGAAAGTGAGAATACAAACCTTTAATTCAAATCACTGGGGGAACGGGAAGCTGGGAAGAATAGGGGCAGTGGGTTCACAGAGTCTGGTGTGTAGGAGAGGACATAGGCTGCAGAGTTCTGTTTGGTATGCAGCTAGTGTAGAACAGGTCTGCTTATTGCCAGTTGAGTCTAATTTGCAGTATTTGTTAAGATAATTCCTTAATAAAGTTCACATAATTGGCTGACACTGCAATGCATTATTGAGGGGGCACTGCACTGTCAGAGGTGATATCCTTCGAATCAGATGTCAAACCTTGGTTCCATCTTCCTGATCAAGTGGAGATTAAAGATTCCACTTGATTAGAAAAATTAAGATTCAAAGCATGGTTGGTTTGGTAGACTTAACCTAATAGAAACTTGCTGTGTAATTGAAAGTGGCAAAATGGAATCCAGTAGAATTACAGTGTGTGCTTAAATTTCACCTTCTAACAGAAGTACTTTCTGAAACAGGTAGCTTTGAAGCAGTCTATTGAGGGCATTGTACAGAACAGTACCTAAAATAATTACAACAACAACAACTTGGATTTATATAACGCCCTCCACGCCGAACGGCGTCTCAATTAACATTGTTTCCAGGTGTTAGGAGGACATTATATATTTGAAATAGCTGAGTACAACATGATTGGAAGGAACACATTTAAAAAGCAACTTGATGCTGTGATGGAGGAACGGTAGGGCGGGTATTCTGGAGGGATGAAATCAAATGGGCCAAAGGAGGTTCTGCATCTAAACCAATCTTGTGAAAGGTTGGGTGGTGAGAGGGAGAAAATTAAGGACAAAGATCATATCATTTTAAGCCAATTTTAAGGCACGGAGAGAAGCCACAAGGCGATCGACTATTGGGAGAGGATTCAAGAGAGTCTTAGTATATAAAGTGCCTGAAGGCTCAGCCAAAGGATGGTAGGTCAGATTGAAGTGAGGAAGCAGAAGCCCAGAGTCAGAAGATGTATTGAAAAAAGTGAAGAGCCACCTCAATACCTAAGAAATGGACAAATATTATTTTCCTATGCTCAACTTGTACTTGAGTAAAGAAATCTGTTTTCCTTTTAATCTTGCAGATCTTTCTTCCTCCAACCAATTAGCACGAATTGTGGACAAGATACAGTGCTGCATAATGTGACTAAATGAGCATACAATCAGATGCTTGTTGCTATGGTATCTTTGTATTCGCAGACTAAAGTTACACAGACGGCACAGAATAAAAGTAATTTACACTGTAATGGTTTATTAATTCTGCAATTACAGTATAAATGCTCAATCACGGTTCAGTTTGATTATGGCAGCTTCATGGAACAAAAGCCCAGACGGCTCATAAATGGGCACATTTATAGGGTGGAAATAATTTTTTCAAATTATTTCATGGAATTACATTTGAATAGAACTAAGGGATCCCATTCCACCGAAAAGTGGCTTTGTAGTTTTAATTAAGGGAGCTTTCCAAGGCATTGTTCAGAACTGTTAATCAATGCAGGGTTAGAAAGTCTAAAATGGCCCGTGCAGTATGTTTGCCAACAAAATACAATTGCTGCACTTTAACAGGATATCCTGTGAAGCAGTCTGAGACATCCGCTAATATGAAGAATTATTATTACAAAACTGGCACGGGTGAGATACTTATCTGTTACTATCATTTGAATGTTGTCAGATGGCCAGAGATCAGACTGATGGGACTACCCTCATGTGTTGGTAAAAGAGGACCAGGCGATATTCAGATACCACCCTACTACATGGACTGAGATATTGCTTCTCTTCAGTAAAGGACATGGGGTTTAGCCTAATACATTTGCGCTAAACTGATACACGTACAGTATATTTTCCTTTACAGCCATTAGTTAATTCCAAAAGCCGAGAGTCAGCTGTTTATGCTTATATATGAAGAGAGTGAATGATTGGGCGCCACGTACACCTTGTTCTACCCTGAGGCACCAAGTCTGATAGTTCAACTGGTTAGAAGTCAGATTGGTTCCGTTTGAATCTGACTTTAGTTCCATGTCAGTGTGAACTTTCTGTGAACTTTGCACTCTGGTAACCAATGCTGACATGATGGAAAGCTGCCTCTGGGGTAAATTTCATGCTGGAACTGATTGTAGCTTCGATGATGGTAAACCAATGGCAGAGTCACTGCCAGGTAAACCCTCCCATGCCATTATTTCTCGCAGGTTCAATGTCAGCAAACCTGACATTTGATGCCAGCGAACAGAATTCTGCAACCTGCAGAATAAAAAATCTTATGTCTGAGGATAGACTCTGCTGAGAGCCAACACCTCAACATCAATCCAACAATCCTGTCTTGAAGTGCCACTTTCTGTGAGGAGTAGGGAGTACACATACACTGAATATCATGTCTGGAGCCAGGGTTTGCATCCTTCACCAACAATAGATGGTGTTTATTATATCACCTCCTGTGTCAAACTCCTTGACAATATGACGTTTTAAAGATGCTGACCAAAGACACAGCAGAAGAGATACATGTTTAGGAGTCGTTTTTCAAGAGAAGAAGCAAGGCTTTGGTAATGAGAGCAGAAGACAGGTGTCATCATTGGAGTAAATTGGTGAGGATATAGGATATATCCTTATACCCAGAGAAATGTGACACAGAAAGAGATTATTTGGCCTAATTCATCTTGATGGTGTTTGCTCTTCCAAAAGGCATCCATCTTTAAGTCAATTACCAATCCTTTTCCATTGCCTCTAATACCCCTATTTCTGCATGTGCGGCCTAATTCTCATTTAAATGCTCCCAAAGCAACTCTGATCTAACAGCCACTCTTGGCAAAATCATTCTATATCATCACAACCCTGTTGGAGATGAAGTTATTTTGAAACTCTCCCTGTTCTACCCACAAACTTGAATTCATGCCATCTTTCCCTCAAAATAAATAATCGTTCATGTTCAATTATTTCAGACTATAAGGCTGGGGAAGGATGAACAGGTAAGTTAGGGCAAGACCATGGAAGGATTTGGAGACCAAGTCTAAATTCTCTGGCTACTGGTAGCCAATGGAGTTTTGATCAAGTTGGGGTTGATGAATGTATGGAGATTTGTTGTGAGCCTATCATTACCAACCTCGCTCAGCTCCACTGGCTTCCCATCTTCCAGTGGATCAAATTTATGATCCTTGTTCTGATATTCGAATCACTCTGTGGTCTTGCCCCAAACTACCTCGGCAACCTCCTTCAACCATACCAATCCAGCCACTCCCTTCACTCAGCGAACACTGGGCTGCTTCATGTCCCACAATCAATAGGAAGGTTTTCTGCCCTGATTTCTGAAAATCCATCACAGAGTCCTTTTTGTACACTCTCATCATCAACTTTTTTTCTAAAAGAAATACTTTTTGACCGTGCCTTTCAGTCATCTTTCCCATCCCTAACTCCCATCAGCCCCCACCCCGAGCATGGACGTCCAGCCAGTATTGCCAAGCAATTTGAGCCGTCTCTCAACATGAAAGTCGCTATATAAGTAGAGTCCTGTAGCTCAGAGGTTAGAGCACTCCCCTTACAAGCGTGATATCTGTGTTCAAATCCAGTTCAAATCCAGGCAGGTCAGGACAAAACCTTCGAGTCCTGTCTTTTCTGCGTTTTTGAGATGTCTAAAAGAGGTGAAAAGTGAAAAATGCTATAACAAATGCAAGGATTATGATTATTATTATAAATTGTGTGTGTGGGAGAGAACTTGGGCTGCATTTCCAGGTCATTTAAAGCTTCAGGAAAGTGGCTTGGGAGGCTAAGCAACAGTGAAGGTGAGGTAACAAAATTCTGTTGGTGAAGAGAATTCTGTCTGGAGCAGAGAAGATTGAGGGGAGACCTGATAGAGGTTTATAAGATCATGAAGGGTTTCGACAGGGCAAATAGAGAAAAACTATTTCCACTCGTGGGCAAATCTGTGACTCGTGGTCACAGATTTAAAATAGTTTCAATGCGAAGTAGAGGGGAGCTGAGGATAAATTTTTTCACTCAGCGAGTTGTTCGAATCTGGAATGCATTACCTGTAAAGGTGGTGGAGGCTGATTCGATAACAACTTTTAAAAGGGAATTAGATCTTTATTTAGGGAGAACAGGTCTATTAGGCTATAGGGAGCGGGCAGGGCAGTGGGATTGAATCGCTCTTTTCAAAGAGCCGGCACAGACTAGATGGGCCGAATGGCCTCCTTTTGTGCCGTAAAATTCTATGAATCTATAATCTATGAATTGAAAGAAGGAAGCTTTTCAGTAAACCCATTGAAAGGCTCTCAATCTGGATCTCAGTGGTCCAGACTTGTTAAAGGAATAAAACTGAACCATATTTGATAACCCCATAGCACATGCATAATGTCAGGCAGAAATGTCACAGTAGCTGTGCTGTGGCACATTATCAGAGTAAGGTTAGATTTCATGCCACCAGAGATCGAGTTTATAAGGGAGTTTTGATGCTGGCATAAACATGATATGGTTTTTCTTTTTCTTAATACATTTTATAAAAGTACAATTATTGTTTTGCTGAAACATCTTCACATCACAAACTGTGATGACAACAACAACTTGCATTTATATAGCTTCCCTCACTCGGTAGAGTCCTAACGCACTTGACGGTGACAAAGGTGACCAGAAGAGCGGTCAAACAGAAAGATCCTCAGGCACGACTTGGAGTTGGGGAAGGAGGGGGCAAGGGCGGAGGGATCCAGGGAGAGTATTCCTGAGTTTTGGGGCGTAATGACTGAAAGCACAGCGAGTGGCGAGTTTCCCCAATATCAATCTAGGTAGCTCAGCGAAACTGCCATCTTTGAGAGACCTTCACATTCCCATTACACTTCAAAGTTCCAGCTTTTGAAATTCAGCTGCAGGACTACATTTGGAAACTTGACAGATAGAAAAAGATATAACCTTTGCATTTTTCACATCAGGAGGATGTTTCAAAACGTTTCCCAGGACTTACTGTGAAATGTAGTGACTGTGTCTTGAAGGTAAACTGGGCAGCAAATTTGCAATGAGTTAATGTAGTAATATCCCACAAACAGCCCTGAAGCAAATGCCAAATTGTATGTGGGGAATTGTCCAGAATCCTGGGAGAAACTCCCTTCCATAGCAAATCACACCATGGGATCTTTACCATCCACCCGAACAGGTAGAAGGTTTAAAGTTCTTATCCAATATTGCAGTTCTCCCAAAGCACTGCTCTAGAATGTGAGCCGAGAGAATGAATTCAGAGTCCCAGACGTGAGTCTGAACTCACAACCTACTGACTCTGAGACGAGAGTGCAATTGATTGAGGCAGCCTGACGCCTGAACAAAGAATTGGGATCATAACATTTTGTGGCACTGCCCATTAACACTCAAAAACACTAACTACTGTTTATCACTCTAAATATAACACTCTGATTATTGCAGCATCCCTGAAGTAATTCATCGTCCATTTGACAACAATGGACTTAACTGTTTCATTGCACTTAATAAGAAGTATGATCTGCCCGATTCCACTGTCTTAAAAGGAATATTTTACTTTTGTAGCTCTCAAGGACATGATATGCAGTTGTTAAATTTAGAGAGAATGTGACAGCAGCAGGTAGCGGTATCTATGCAATCTGACAACCTTACTCACACAACCAAGGTTAATTTGTATAGCTGGGTTCTGTTCTCCAGGGAGCTGAAGTTATCACCTTACAGACAGGTGTAAGAGAAGGACGTGGATGAATCACTGTGTTAATGAGGAACAAAATCTGAACGGTACAAAAGGTGTCAGCAGCTCGTGGCTGTCTGGTTACTCATCTGATATTTATCATTGGGCATTTAGGTGGGCAGTCCATACACACAAGCTAAAGCTTACCCTTTCCACTCCGAATCAAGCTCGGCTAGATCAATAGTTGGGTTACCTGGTTCAAATCCCGGAATGGCACCCCAGATTGTAACCGTGACTTGCTGTTAAGTGATAGGGAAATATTTTCTGAATTATTTTGCAGCATGAATTTAAGAAGTAGTTATTACAACCATCATTTGTGATTTATAAACCTTGATACGTTTTCTGTATCAATTGAACCCAAGACAGCTGGTAGCTTCAGGGAATTGCATACTCCCTAATATTAAAATTTCACATGATTCAGCATAGCAATGTAAAATACAGATTAGAGTAATAATGCCAGTCTATTTCCAAGAATAGCTTTATGAGTGTCCTTTGAAAGAATTCAAATAAAGTTTTTAAAAACTTACTTCTGCTCTATCGCTCAATTAAAGAAAATTTAAACCGTAAATCTCCGAGAGTACATTGTACCAGGTGCTCTATCTGCCTTACTGTAATTTTTCTGCTTTGAAGTGATTGATTGTATTATTGTGCATTCCATTTAAACAGATCAGCTTATTTGTTACACAGTAATAATATATTTTGCATTTGACATAGTCTCCATAACATTAATACATCTCAAAGCATTCTGTAGAGTGTAGTGACTATGTATTTGCAGCATGATATGAATGATCAATTGTATTTGGAGGTTTGAGGACAGGAGACTGGAGACATTTGTTCAACTGTTTGAATAGTGTTGTGGGATTTTCAGTGTCCACTAGAAATAGCCAGGCTTGAACGAAAAGGTAAAATATTTTAATCTGAGATGCAGATAGTACAGTTATATATTTTTTAAATCCTTGCAATTGATATACAGCCTTATCACATTTTTGAAGCTATATTTTTTTTAATTAAATGTTTTCAAAGCTTTCTACAGGATTTACTCTAGAGGATGGTGATTAAGTATTTGTAGGTAAACTTACAGCTATGTATCACTGGTTAGAGCATTCACCTTGCAAGCGAGAGACCTGGGTTTGATTCTAGACAAGGCGAAATGTTGGGCAAGTTTTCTTATTTCACACGCCTCTGTTTATCTAGCAGTAAGTAGGAACCCGGTTGTTAGTTGATTGGTGAATTGCTTTTCCAGGGATATTAATCCCTCAAGAAAAACCCCCCAATAATAATTTGATCACTCAGGAGATTTAATAGAGGTGTTCAAAATAATGAGGGGTTTGGATAGGGTGAACAAGGCAAACTGGTTCCAATGGTGGATTGGTCGGTTACCAGAGGACGCACATTTAAAATAGTTACCAAAAGAATCAGAGGTGAGGAGAAAGTTTTTCAAACAGTGAGTTGTTCGGATCTGGACTGAAAGGATGGTGGGAGCCAACTCGGTAACAACTTTCAAGGATATTTAGGAAGATATTTGGGAAAGATAAATTTGAAGGGCTGTGAGTAGAGAGCAAGTTAGTGGGACAAACTTGGACAGCTCTTTCAAAGAGCTGGCACAGACACAATAGGCCAATGGCCTCTTTCTGTGGTTATATGTGGTTATAAACAGTCATATAACTGTTAATAAATACGCCATTAAGTAAGTCAGTAAGTTCTGAGAGCTTGGAACACGGGATCCTTTGGCAACCTCAATTTTGCTTGTGATCCGTATCATCTCTAATAAAGCACTTTGGGGTATCGGATATAAAAGGTGCTGCACAAATCCCATAACAGGACTTGATCTCACAATGCAGACTCACAATCCAGTGTAGTTCTGAAGAAATGCGTCATTGTTTCAACTGTGGTTGGAATAAATCTACTTTGCCTCTTCCAGTACCAACTCCAGGTCCGCCAATGTTCTATCAGCTTGTCTGGCAGACATTAGGGCCTGGATAAGTGCAAACTTCCTGCAGCTGAACCAGTGGACAAGACAGAAGCCATACTCCTTAGCTCCTGTCATCATCTTCACTCCTGTGGATCTGAACTCCTCAACCTCGCTGAGCTCTCTTTCAGACTCACTGAACCATTGTGCAATCTGCGCGTCCATTTTGACCCCAGCTGTCCTTTCCTCCTTCAAATACGACCTCTAACCAGGACTGTCTTCTTCCACCTCTGCGACATTGCCCGCCTCCATTCTTCTCATTTTGGCTGTGACTTTACTGGAGCAAATTAAAATTTGCATTATACCTGTAGCCTCAGTAAAAACACTTTGAGATATTATACAGAGCAGTGGCATAATAAGTTTCAAACTGTTGGTCCAGTTAGCTTATCCTTCAACTTCCAAATGGATTCCTCATCATCTACTAACCATGAAACATTTTGAATTTTGAGTAATTTACTAGATACAATTTTAAATGCTTTATAGTTGCTTGTTCCACCGTCTGCGATGGCAGTTTTTACCTAATGTTTATTTTTTTTACTAAACCAAATTCTCCTACAATCTCCCATTCGCTTTTATTACAGTACAAATTTACATTTATATAGCAGATTTAACATCGCAATGACATCCCTTGACACTGGACAGTACTGGGTTTATTGTCCTTATATTGATGCTACAACCATTTGACTTTTTAAAAAATATAATTGAGTACATGGCAAAAAACATAACAAGCATACAAATTGTCTGAACCTCTCCTAATTTAAAACTATCTCTCATGTCCTCCATCAGTCTTCTTTTAGGGGAGGGTGGTTGCGCAAAAAGCCTTTTCCACATACAATAGCTGTCTTATAAATTCTGTAACTAATCAAGGGGACTCTACTGTATTTCTTACAATAATTACATATCTGTTTTTGCAATAAGGTGTTCAAAGTATTTGCAGCACTTGAGATGAGGTCCCATCAAGACCAGAAACATTTTTAAAATGACCTTTCTGAATTTATACATTATTCCTGTAGTTATTCACCCGTACCTTGACATGACATGGTTTTGTATGGAATGCAATTATTATGTTGCAACCCATGATTTCCCAAACACCGAGTTTCTGTTTCTGATGTCGCTGCTGGGAAGAAGGAGGAGGTATGTAGACCACCCTCCTAGTAAACGGTAACAGAGTAGAATTGCCTTTGGAACTGGTCACTGATCTATTGTCTTAGCCAGAGGGCTTCAAAGAGGCAGGAAATATTTATGCGCAAAACTAAGATGTTTTTGTTAATGAAAGGGTTAGTATTGTCAGCATTCACCAGCCAGAGCTTCCTTGATTCTTGACTCACTTCAGTCCCTTATTTGCAACATAAACCAGCTGTTTTCCCTCTTCAGCAACAACGAAAATCAAACACTGCACCCAACCATAAGAAAACACAAACCTCTGGAGCTGAGCCAGCCTTTCATCTCTGGTCGATTCTGACAGTGCAATTTAAAAAAAAGAAAAATTTGGATCTGTCTCCCAAGTTCGAATTGTACTGACCCCAATATCCAAAGCAAAACTCATTCAGTCATCTCTCAAATATAGTGGACATTTTAATATCCTGTGTAGTGGGACCCTGCAATAATCTTCTTGTCTGTTTAGTGTTTTTTTTCTCTCTGGTATTGGTAAATGAACATGCTGGGGTATAGGGTTTATGAAGAGAGTCTGTTCTCTAGTACTCAGTGTCTATTTTTCTTCTGTAATGACCCAAACATTGGATGCTCACTGCAAATAGGACCATGGAGGGGACAAATTAGTCAAACCAGATCTGAATTTCACAGGTGGACATTTAATAGCTGTGGGTCACTAAAGAGTGAGTAGTATCTGGAACCCCTAGCCGAATGTTTGCTCCTGCCAAGCCCAAGGGACATTCAGGTTAACTGTCAACCCCTAACCGATGCTGTGATTGAAATAAGTTAATTCAGGCCAGACAAAGACCTTCAAACATCTGTTTGGCTTCAGCTTGTAGATACCATCGGTGTATAAATATTATTTATAAACCAATGATATTTGTATATATTATCCACCTGATTATATGATTCTTTCTACAAATATTAATGTATCCAACTTATTTTTTCGTAATTTTCTTCCCCGTTGCTATTTGCCTTGGCCAGACGCTACATTAGGATGGACCAGTTCCATGGCACTGATTGTCCTCCATTTCCCCTTTACAAGTAGCCTTGGAACTGAGTAAAAGATGGGCATCAGAGAGGTCATTACCACCAGGCCTGACCTGTCCCTATGCAGTTGCCACGCACCAGTATGGGACAGGTCAGCCCTGGCTGTGATGACTACATTCATAAATGCAGCTGATTTTACCCTCTGTAACTCTGGAAAGGCTGGAGTTAATTTAGCCTCCTCAACGCAACCCCAAAATGAGACATGCAAACACAGCTCCAACTGGGATTCAGTGAGCGTACTCCCAGTCTATAAATCCTGCGTCTCTATCCACTACACCACAACACATCATGGCTGCTCCCAAAAATAGGATTCTTCAAGACAGGAAAGCAAATAGCTTTTTTGATAGAATTGTTGAAGTCCTTTTTTGATAGAAACATGTGAGATTTGGGGCATAGGTTTGCTTCATGCAACCTAACCCAACTCTACATTCATGACCCACATGAACGAAGCCTGTATCCTGACTAATAATGGCAACAAAACCTAGGTTTGAAACAAACATGAGCATGTTGCTTCTTGCATCCCTATCATGCGCAACCATGCGTCCATTGAGGGTATCATACATGATGAATTGTGTGAGAGCAAGTGATTTTAGTTTGTACCTCCAATTTAACCAAAAAGAAACCAACAAGAAACCAATTTAGAACTGGAATAAAACCAATCGCCTGAAGGAACAGTTTCTGTTCCACTTTCCAATTGCAGCAGTTGGGTTGGAGAAGTTGAGCAGATTAATATTGAATTTCTCACTAACGCAAGGGAGAATGAATTTGTATTTTCTCAGAATTGGCCCCGGAAAAATAAAAATCACTTTCTGCTGAAGACCCACCTCTTTGGCTGCAGACATGGTCATTTGCTGTACTCCCTCATCCTTGCTTGCTTAACGTCCAACCTCACTGATGACGACAACAACAACAGCAAAATTACATTTATAGAACACTTTTCTCATTCGGGATGACATCCCATGGCGCTGAACAGTCAGGGGTTGGGACCCGGGCACAAGATGTGGGCAGGGGGCAGGGTAGGGGAGGAGGAGAGGTGGGAGGGCAACAGAAGACACAATCGAAAATGAGGGTTTTGAGACCGGCCTTGAAGGAGGCAAGGGAGGAAGCGAGGCGATGAGACTGTGGGATGTGGTTCCACCACTGTGCAACGCTCAAAGATGCTATTCCCATGAAGAGAACTATCTCTAAGCACACTGTTGCTATCATTGTGGTCATTTCAAAGCTATGTTCTGATGGATTAGTGTGTCACACATAAGGTTCCGTGGAAGAGACCCACTTTTCTTTCTGAGAGACTATTCTTGCTGTTGTTTTCCCATCGAGGACCTATAATCATAGAATCATAGAATTTTACGGCACAAAAGGAGGTCATTTGGCCCATCTAGTCTGTGCCGGCTCTTTGAAAAGAGCAACTCAATCCCACTGCCCAGCTCTCTCCCCATAACCTAACAGACCTACTCTTTCTAAATAAAGATCTAGTTCCCTTTTAAAAGCCGTTATGGAATCTGCCTCCACCACCTTTTCAGGCAATGCATTCCAGATTCGAACAACCCGCTGAGTGAAATTTTTTTTCCTCAGCTCCCCTCTGCTTCGTTTTGAAACTATTGTAAATCTGTGACCACGAGTCACTGATTCGCCCACCAGTGGAATAATAATGTAAGTGGGATTGTGCAGCATTGCTATGAGAGAATTGAATGGTTCGGTTGCCGACCCAGCTCAGCTAATTGTTTCTGAATCAGAAGGTTATGGGTTCAAGTCCCACATTGGTAGTTCGAAATTGACCATCTTAGGATGAGGCTCCAGTACAGTGCTGGGTGTATCTTGGAGGTGCTGTCGGATGTGACTTTAAACTGAGGTCCCGTCTGGATATTCACCTGATCATTAAAGATCCTATTCAGAAAGAGAAGGGACCATCTCCCAATATCCCGGCCAATGATTCCCAGAGGGAAAACTGACCATTCACTTCATGGTTTATGGGACATTGTTGTATGCACATTTAGCTTAAAAAAAATGCACTTCACTGCAAATCCGTGAAATAACAGTAAATCCTAAAGTCCTTTGAAATGTCTTCTTGATGCAAAGTTTTTTCTACAAAACGGGAACGGCAGAAATCTATTCAGCTCAACTATGTGCATGGGGTCAAAATGAGAGAAGCTATCTTGAATGAGGCTGGCTGTGAAGGCTGACGTGTGTGTAATCAAGTGAGGTTCACGAGGTTACACAACAGTTAAAATGGCAAGCAATCACATTCAGTATCATTTTCACCAGTATCGCTGAATATCAACAAATTTTCTACTCTTGAGAATCCCCTTGGCTGTCGCGGTGTGCCCTGACAGTATATGAAAGGAATCTTATTAGAAAGTAAAATTGCACATTTCAATGCTGCTACCCTGTGCCAGTTCTGAGAATTATAAAGTGAGCTGGTGATTTGGAGTAATAGCAGCAATGAACCTACTGGTGACGTTTAAACTAAATGTAGCCCTGAGCAATCAGTCATTCTTGGGCCTGATCTGATCAGTTCCTAGCTCCAGTTAGTTTTTGGCTTTAAGTCTTGAAACTTAAAATGTTTGCCCGCAAAATTCACGATCTCTGAACTTCACTGCAAATCAACAAATGCAAGTATTGTGTATTATTATGACACTTGTTTATGATCAAAGTGAGTTGAGAAAGTTTATTTGTCGAAAGAAAAACTAATTTTCATTTGAGCAATGCGTCGAGCAACCAAAATATGCCAAGCATTCAAAGAATAAAAATTGTTTCAACAATTCAGCGCAATGCAATTCTGCGTAAACAATAAAGATTCTGTGTAACAGCTACAATGCTTTGAAGTAAATTTTCATCACGCTGCAGTGGAAAAAAATGTATGTGTGTTCTCTGTCTGTGGCTTCCAAACTTTGAATAGCGCCACCCCACCCCTAACTCAGCAAAGTTTGTGTTGCGCCTCACTCCTTCACACTCGGGTTCTCGGCTCCACACAGTCGGGTCCTCGGCTGCACATGAACTCGGAGGCTCAAGACTCTAAAGCTCCGCGCCGCCCCAGCTAATGCTACGCGCCCCCCCCCCTCCCCCCCCCAAGGGAGGTGCGCCCCACGGTTTGGAAACCGCCTGGAAGTGGTTAACACAAAGCCACAAACAAAATAGTGACAGCAACATTATGATATAATTGTGACATATCAGTGCACTCTGATGAGGAGTGAGAAAAGGTCAGAAGATCCATGGAAAGAAAGAAAAGTAGCTCATGTCCAGGACTACGCAAAATGTTAATTTATTTAAAACCAATTAAGGTCCCAGACAACTTGGCCAAGTTCAACTTCTGTCCTCCAGAGTGACACAAGTTGAAAGTTATGTGATGTTCAGCAAATCCAATCAGCACCAGGCATATGCCCTTGTTCTACTTGCTCAGGAACTCCATTTAAATCAATCAAATTTAGGTACCCACATAACACCTTGTTTTGTTAACCAATGAATGTTAAGTAACAGGACATACAGGAAAGCTTGCTCCCTGGTCTTAAGTGTTTCACCACTAGTTTGAATGCATATACAGTGTGAAAATAACATTGGAATCTAGCCATCTGGAAGCTCCCTGAAGGTACTAAATTATTTTCATTAGGATGCACAACAGAGCAGGGAACATTTCAGGATCTAGTCAATGCTGTTTCACCAGTGGAGAGAGTTGTCCTTCTGTGAAGGCAGAAAAGACAGGACTCACTCTCATCCTGGCACAGTCATAACAGTGCCTGGAGTGAAAGAAACAGTCTCGGGCCAAATTCCTATTGCGATTAGGATATTTGATAAGAGCCAGGAATAAGTAAAGGAAACTCTGACCACTGAATGTGCATCTCCTGCTCTGAAGATCATATGTGGGTTCATTAATCCAGTGAAACAGAAATCAGTCTTTTCTTTTTGTTTGCCTATTGTTCAACTCTTAAAATAAATGGGAGGTTTACCCAGTTCACAAAAAGCACTAGGGTGATTTCTTTGCTTGTAGCTTAACACGATTGCCATTTGTGGAGCAATTTGTCACTGTCTGAGTGAGTGTACAACCGTTGCTTTTTAAAAGTAAAACAGGGAACCCAATGGATCAATCAACCAAGGTGGGCACTGTGATTGTCAATAGATCTGTCATTGAATTAATGGATTTGCAATCGGATGAATGCAAAGGTCACATCTCCTCAATAGCTCTTGTTGCTGCACATACTGATTAGCTGATTGAGATGTCTCTTTAAAAAATATTTAAAACTCCCAACCAATCTGTTTCTTAGTGGTTTTTTCATCTGCTCTTCTTTGTTGTCCAAGACTTTTGATGAAATCAAACAAAGCAACTGGCCAAAGATAAGATGGAAGAGTGAGATCAGATGGGTTGAAAGTCCTTTTTCTTTCAAACTAATCTTGTGATCTGCCTTTACTGTGCTTTATATCTTGGCAAATCAAGGATCATACCAGCATCGCATTTAAATCATTTTTTTTCCCAAATCCTTGGTGGTAGTTGATAATAATAATATTCCTTGCATTTGATATAGTGCTTTTCACATCTTCTAGACATCTCAAAGCACTTCACAGAATGTACTGTAAAGTAAATTGTCTGTATATATGTGAGCGAAACACGGCAGCCAATTGCGCGCAGCAGTGTCCCTCAAACAGTCGTGGATCAAAGTGACCAATTTATTATTGTTTCTTGAGGGATTATTATTAGGCATGCAGAGGATGGAAACATGTCCAAGGTTTTGCCCTGCCTGGAATCAAACCCAGTTCTCTTGCTTGCAGAGCGAGTGCTCTAATTACTGAGTTACCGGACTCCTACAAGTTAAATAGTGCTTGCACGTGTTGACATAAGTATAAAAAGTACTTAATTTACTAATCTGTTTGTTCATTTATAATGTTCATATTTTCAGCAGTTGTGTAATAGACATTTTTAAGGCATGGGACTGTTTTGTAGTTCGGGGGATGGAGGTTGCGAGTTATGGCTTGTTAGATGATTTACAATCTGGGTATTAACTATCTGCTTTGAAGTTCTCCATCTATGATATTTAATACACTGACTGGTTCTGGGTTAAGTGGCAGACCTCGCTCAAAAACACTTCTCAGTGCTGACATAAGAGAAAGTGTCATTTCTGGATGATTGGGATACTGGCTTGTGGTTTGCAACACTGGTGGATGGTAGAGCTTAATTAAACAGTATAAACATTGACATTGAATGCTGTGTCACGTTTCATCAATCTCAACTCAGAAAATGGCTTATAATATTTCATATATGTTTAGATTAGGGACTTGTTTTTTTAATAAATGAGCAAGTTCATTGCGGGGAAATAGACTGTGAGGCCGATCTCAGAACATTTAAACGAATAAACAACAAACAACAATCTTTGCATTTGATAGCATTCGCAGGAGAGTGCCAATAGTTTTGCAGGATATACTGTAACTTGGGAGGTATTTTGTGATTTTGTGGGTTAACGCAATAAACAGCCATTAAGTGAACAACCAATTTTATTTAGAGGATTGTTGGCCAGGACCCCGGCAGACATTCCCTTGCTTTTTTGGATTGTGCCATAGGATCTTTATCGTCTACCTGGTCAGACAGAAAGGACCTTGGTTTAACAACTAATCCATAGAAAAGCAACTCTTAACAATGCAGCACACCTCTAGCACTGAATAAAAGGGTCACTTTAGGCTTGATAATTCCTGTCCCAGGGCTTGAACCAACCATGCTGACTTTGAGACGAGACTGCTCGCACTGAGCCAGGCTGACACCAAATCACAAATGTAGTTAAGAGTGTTTCAGTGCATGGCATGAGCTTGCATAATAATTTTGCTTATGCTGAAAAATCTTGAGTGAAACCCTTATCTTAAATGTAAAAGTACAATAGTTATACCAAAGATTACAGTGAATCAGGATCCCGTCCTCTTATTCCCCACCACCGTTCCCTTTCTTAGAGGTCTCTATTTGGAGTGAGCAGCTAGGTGAGAATTGACAAAGCTGGTTGTGGAACATGTTCCCAGCTGTTTGAAGGCATTGATAACATGAAATGTTACCAATGCCTTGGAGCTTGTGAACAGTAGTCATTTATATAGAATTGTATAAAACTTGACAGCCCAGAAATAGGCAATTCAGACATCTAGTGTTTATACTCCGTGAGTTTCCATCCTTACTAATCCTCTCTCCTATACCCCTCCATTTCCTCTAATAGCCCAATTGAAATAGAATCAGGGGCTGGGAATTTATTTTCCTTTGGGCTGTACCTACTCAGGACTTCTCCTGAGATTTCTCGGCCCATCACTTTGAGTAGGGCGTGAACTGAGACTCCAGAGATGGAAGCATTTCAACCCACTGTTTTGAAGCCAAAATTCCAAAAGTCAATCATTGTTGGATCACTGGAGAGCAGAAATTCAGTTAATGATTGTTTTTCTTTATAAATTAGTGAGATCTACACAAGTAAAATACTTCGACCCTGAAACGTCTTATGTTCTTAAACGTTGTTTTAGAAATGTATTAAATTTTAAGCTCCTATGGAATTTAAAAAATGTCTCAAATTGTAACTTAATTTGGAGGCAAGGGATACAGTGAAAGAGCAGGGGAATAGTATTAAATTGCAGATTGGCTGTGATCTAACAAAATGGTGGAGCAAACTCAATGGTCTAAATGGTCTACTCATGTTCCTATGTCCTTATGTTTTTAGAATCAGCTTATTCTTGAGATGACTCTTTTAAACTCACTCTGTGCCACCTTTTTATAGAACATATGGACTACAGTCTGAAGGGTAGATTTCTGTCTAGGATTATAAGCAAGACATGCATCTCATCAATAAATTGGTGCAAATCTCATTACAAGGCTCCTCCCCCAACCCCCCTCTCCCCACACTCCCCACCCACCACCAAGATCAATGAGTTTACCAAGTGATAGAATTGTATCCCAAGGTGTGAGCTGTACCTGTCAGTGTAATAATTTCAAGGGTGCTTCATAGTATTGATTTGTCACAATGTTCATCGTGAAATATTAATCACCAGGTAACTTAGTAAAGTGTGGAGTCCATGAGCACTCACCTTACCAGCGGGTAAGGTGTGTTTCGAATCCAGGCGGTGTGAAACCATGGGCGAGTTTCCTTACTCCACACGCCTAATAATAACCCGTCCAAAAGGAAACCAATAATAAATTGGTCATTTCAATCCAGGACTGTTTGTGGGGGACGCTGCTGTGCACAATTGGCTGCCGCGTTTCACCCACAAATGTACAGTCAATTCGCTTTATAGTATACTCTGTGTAATGAGCTTTGAGATATCTAGAAGATGTAAAAAGCGTTATATCAAAAATGCAAGGATTATTATTATTATTATTGTTATTATAAATATTCTGGCATGTGGACCTGTGTATCTGTCCTGTGGTATCCAACAATTTTAGAGTATGTCCTCCCAACATCAAAGGTGCAAAGGTGCTGTACAAATGCAATTGTGTTGTTGTTGTAGTAGGTCTGGAATTCCACTTAATTGAAGCCTGATAAACCTATTTTGTCATAAAATGCACGATTAGAAAAATCTTAAATTCATTCTTAATTTGGAATTTGTTTCTTTTTAGAACTGTGGAAAACTGGTTCTCAAATTAAAATAGTTCTCCCAGCTTCTCACTGGCTGGGATATGATGGGCCAAATTGGCCTCCTTCTGTGATGAATCTTTTCATATTGCAAACTCTATCTTCAGGGCCCTAGTCTTTCATCTTTATAGGTTAAATACATTGCAGTTTTAAAGAAAAGTTTAAATTCTGGGAATGGATTAGTATAATGGTTACTTTTATTCATTGGGAATGAAAAGTGCAGCAGGACGTTCGTTTGTGCTGCAGATGGGGGTGGGGGAGGGGGAGGTGAGGGAAAGGAGTTGCCTTAAGGTGTGGGATTTACTGAGACACCATATGGTACTTAAGCATCCCAGATGTTTGATGACAAAGAAATGTGTGGTGTGCCTTCGATGGCCTGCCTCAGGAAAAAGTTGAAGAATGATAAATGAATATAAATATTTCTGAAGTCCTCACTTATCCATTGAGTCTCCTTCCTTGTGGAATTCAAATGTTTCTTACAAATAACAACTACAACTTATTTATGTAGAGCTCTTCATGTAGCGTTGTGGCTTGGAGTGATGAACCAACCATCAACCAACATTGATGGTTGGTTGCTCCTTGCAATTTGGCTACTACTTTCACCTGCTCTTTGAAATGTCCTCCCAATGTGAAAGGTGCTGTGTATAATGCAAGGATTATTTTAAGTACATGCTCCTTGTTATTTGCGCTTTTCAATCTATTTGGACAGAATTTGAGAAATATTTAGATATTCAAATTCCATTACATATTCCACCCTATTCCACCACCACTCTCACCCCCATCTCCTTTAACTCCTACTGAATATGAGGACAGTACTTAAAGCTTGTTTCTGCCTTGCTGAGTGACGAGTGGAAAGGGAGACAATTTCAATGTTCGCTCACCGCCGTAAGACTTGTGTGTAATTCTCAGCGGTGAATGCATTAGAGCAGTGCATAATCGGATGTGCCTTCTGCGTAAACGTTGTCTTTAAATGACGTAGTGTCATTTTCAGAACGTTTGATTCATGATGTGCAGTGAGCACTCCTGCCGAGGGTGCACGGCGCCAACCTTGCCTGAGTAAATCTACAATGTCTGTTTCAGATTTATTTCACATCATGTCCGGGGTAAATGCCAAAACACTGGTGAGAACAATGGCTTGTTTTGTTTGAAGATTTATTTCTGTCATTAGCTAACCGCCAGGGAAATTAACGTAACTCTTTCCAACCCGAGACGTCTCCGGGAAGTCTGTCAACAAAACGGACCACGATGAGTGTCAGCCATTCGAAACAGAAGTAATCCATGGAAAACTGAACCCAGGCTCTTGAAACTGTCTCTGACAAGAATTGTTGCAGAATGCGTATATAATGAGCGCATTACGTGGCTTCTGAATGAATGAGAAAGCCATAAACAGTGCCAGTCACATCAGAGTTGTTCATTGGGAAGCTGCTGAGAGTGTAGACACATCTAGCTAAAATCTTAATCCTAAAAAATTTGGATTTTACTCTGATCTTCCATTGGTTACACACCAAACTACGAGTACAGCTATCAGGAAGCTCGGACATCTAAATATTTTTGACAATGTGAAGCAGATGGGGTTTAAACCCTAGTCATTGAAGAAATATAGAATTGTTTTTAAATCTATCCTTAGTTTTGCAATTTCAGCTGCCTTCAATTGGACAGACATGAGTTTTGTTCACCTACTGACGGACAATGCACTTGCGAAGATGTATCACTTGTCATTACCTTGTAAATTCCTGTTGTTGGGATCGTCATTGTTGGGGCTGAAATTACAAAACTAAAGATAGATTTTTTCAAAACAAATTCAGTGGGGAGCACAGGTGGAAAGTCAGATTTATGTTAGTGAGAGGGAAGGTTTCATGCCTGCAAATTGAAATGTCGACCCCATTGGGGTTTATTTCATAAGATATTACATGTACTTTATTGACTGCTACAAATATTATGCATTCCTGACCCCGATTGGCTGGCTCGGCAATTTGTCCAAAGCAAATGTTTATGAAGTATTAATTGAACACATATGCCATTTCTTGAATTTTTCTTCCTGCTAAATATTTCAACCCAATTTATCCCTTATGAAACTCAGCTTTTCTCCGCACACTTCATCTGTTTCTTGCAAAATAAAAAAAAATCATTTTGATCCCCTTTGCTGCTATCCACAATCCATCTTTCCATTACTGTCTCACCGTATCACTTTTAGTTAGTCTCAGGTGGCTCTTGTCTGAGTCCCAGTCCAGTCCCTTTGCTATGTTGTCTTTCTTCATCTCTTTTAAAATAATTCGTCTTAGCCTTTTTGGTTTGCATCCGGTGACTGCTTACCTAGAAACATTTTGTCTATAGCTTGATATGAAAGGATATGAGCCACAGGGATCCATGTTAGGACCACTACTGTACATACATGATTTGGATGCAGGTACTGTATAGAGGTGTGTGTCTGTATATAGGAGGACTTTGGAGTGTTTCCATGCCCCCCCCCCCAGTTTGGTGTCATCCACAGACAAAATTTGTGGATGACACCAAACTGGGGGGGCATGATAAACAGTGAAGAAAACTGCAGAAGATTGCAGAATGACATGAACAGCCTAGCAGAATGGGCTGATATAGTTTAATGTAGGAAAAATCAGTCCTTCACTTTGCCAGGAAAAATAAAGAAGTTGGTATAATCAGATGATAGGAACCTAAGAGGGGCAACGAGATCTGGGGATTCAATTCCACAAAGCTCTAAAAGTAGCTGCACAGGGAGATAAAGTTATAAAAAGTTTAATGGGATGTTGCCTTTATATCTAGAGGGATAAAATATAAAACGGAGGAGGTGATGTCCAATTCATTTTTTTAAATCTTGTTTTGACTACCATTTAAGCAGTGCGTCTATTTCTTGCACATTATAAGAAGGTTTATGAGGATGATACCAAGACTGGCAAGTTACTGCTATTGAAATTGACTGGATAGATTGGGATTTTCTTTTTGCTAGAGAGAAGACATTGAAAAGAAGACCTAATAGAAGTGTTTAACATTAAAAAAAAAAGGGTTTGCAGAGGTTAACACAAATAGAGTGTTTCTACAGGCTGGAGAGTCTGTAACCAGGGGACATAAAAATAAGATAGCGATTAAGGGATGTAAAAGAGAATTTAGGAAGAACTGCTTCGCACAGATGGTAGTGAGATTGTAGAACTTGCTACTTGCTGCCTTAAGCAATGGTTGAATCAAATAGTGCAGAAGCATTCAGGACAAAGCTAAACCCATCACATGATGGAGAGGGGAATAAGAGGGTAAGGGAGGGAGTAAGGAATGGGTGGAGGCTTGTGGAATATAAAGACCAGCATGGACTGGTTAGGCCAAGTGGCCTCTCCATGTACATTCTTTCTAAATCTTTCTTTGTATTTGTAAAGTTGAATGCCAAATAAATCCAATCCCTGGGATCCGATGTTCCTTTGCTAGCGAGGGAGGCACAGGGGATGCAGGTTTTAGCAGAGGTCATGATATTTAGACTATTTTACTGTGAAGGGCCACTGTTATTGTGCAAAAAAAAAACTCTTGCGTTTTGTGATTGGAACACTTACTTCTTGATAACAAAGAGTACAAAGCAAAGATCAGCTACTTTTTCTCAAATGTCACTGAATTTTGGCTGCAATAAATTGTGCAGCCCTTTGCAGGAGTGTGCTGGAGGTAAATATTAATTTAGTGAAAAGGCAAACATAAACTTGCTAAAAAGGTTTATTTTCATGGGTGACTGTGTATATCACAAAACTGCAAAAGAGACAATCCTCCGCTGCAGGAACAGAGAAATTAAACATTTAAGATTTTTTTTCAGTACTCAGACAGTTTATTTTAATTTGCTTTGACGTAAATAGGTAACGATGTGTGGTGAGAGTTTTTTCGGCTGTACAGTGGAGGACAGTCATCCAGTTTTCTGTAGGGTTATTCCATCTGTGAGATTGAGTCTTGCTTTTTATTTCACGTAATCTGCCCATCTCACACGTTCCCGCAAAATAGTTATTTTTGCAAACAATTTACAACCATTTCCAAAGGTCCATTTGAACTGTTTTGTGTTAGAAGTTTGTTGCTATGCAACAAGGCTGGTCAGAGGACTTTGGAGGGTTAGGATTCTTTTCACACACACACATACATATGTATGTATGTTTACATACACACACAGATACATGCGTATGCGTGCACGCAGACAGATGTACACATATACATGGATACACACACAGGTCTGCGTCACACTCAAACACATAAATACACACACATATACCATACATAATTACCACAATAATCCTTCAATTTGATTAGCATCATATCATCACCATGTCTAGATGTCTCAATAATCAGCTTCATAGGGTATACTATAACATATATGGTATACATATATGCATATGAACACACACAGATTTGTACACACACCTACAACTACACCAACATTTTTGATAATGTCCTTCACATAGGATAACTTCTTCGAGAACGTCACAAAGCTGAAAATTGGACAAGGGAGGAGACAGATGGCAAGGTGACTATAGGCATGTTTATAGGTCAGATTTGAAGACAGATAGAGAGTGAGCGAGGTGGAGGGCAGTGGAGGGGAGATCCAGATTTGAGGGGCATATTTGCTGTAGGTTCAGCCAACATTGGCAGCGTAGGTGACACGCTGCAGGCTCTTATTAGCTGAGCACAGAGGACGAGCAGAAGAGGAGGAGATCATAGAGGTGCTAAGGTGTGAACGAATGTATGAGTGAGGGTGAGGACTTTGAAGTTGACCCACTGGGAGCCAGTGGAAGCTGGGAGGTCTGGAGTGATAGGTATGTGGAGTTTAGTGAGGATGAGAGTGGCAGAGATTTGAATCAGCTCAAGGTTATGGATGGTGGAACTCAGGAGGCTGGCAAGGGGTGTGTTTGAGAAATCGAGTGGAGGTGTAACATACACAGATTGTCTATCCATCAAATCCCTTAAGAAAGCACATTAATTTCCACATGACCTGCACTGCTATCACTAATCTTACTTTCCTAGCAACGTTGAGCAACAACTACCACTGCAATAAATATTACCTTTCAATTGTGATATTTACAAAACCTCTTATGAAACCCCTCTGGCCATACTGTACTGTAGTGCTGGGCCTTCAGTCTGATGAGATAATGCTCAAAGCACAGGTGGAAGTGGTGACAAGTATCAAAACAACACATGGGCTTCTCCCGAGGAACAATTTGAGGTCCCCATAGATTTACAAACTGGTTTAGTAACCCCCCTAGACACTCTTCTAAAGCCAGAGAAGCCTGAAAATCATTACTGTAGAAATGTTTAATGTGCAACTCTCATGCACTGAAACTGTCTGGCAAAAGTTAATCTGTTGTTTGTTTATTGACATATAATTAGATTGTGCCACCCTCGCTATACAGCCTATTAAATATGATACTTTGTTATGGTGTTAGTACTATATACCAAAGCTTAAGGTTGGCCATGAAAAATAGACTTTTTGAACTACCTTGAGCAGTGCAGATATTTGACTTAAAATGTTTTCTATTGACACCTTGCTTTTGAAATCTGTTGCAAAGCTATGTATTGTTGGAGCTGGCTGTCCTTCAGCATTTCCTTTGCCACCTTTGGTCTCCAAACTGAACCTGAAAGGAACAAGTTCCAGGTCTTGTGTCTTTCTTTTCCAACCTTCCTGTCCTCAGCCTTTGTCCTCAGTTCCGTTCAGATTGTTGGAATAATTTTCCTGAACCGTAGAAAACTGAAGGCTGCTGTTAGACCGTGTCTGAAAGTAAGAAACTTTCTCCTTCGATGCCGGTCTTGTCATCAGATCACACTTGGAGACCTCCCTTTTTGACAATGTACAAGTCATCCTCTCTCTGACTCTGCATCAAACTCCGCCATTGTTAAGTAGGATGATAAGCTATCCTGTGTGGCGCTATATTAATTGCAAGCCGTTGTTTTTGTGTACATCTATCCTCCTCTGAAATGCATCTATATAGTAACTATAATAATAACAATCATTGCATTGGATATAACGCCTTTTCACGTTGTTGAGACGTCTCAAAGCTCTTCACAGAGTATATATTGTAAAGTGAACTGACTGTAGATCATCTGGTTGAACTCCACTTTGAGCAGCATGTTGCACATTGTCACTACCCTCTGTGTGAAGTAGTTCCTGGTAAATTCTCTTTCTAGATCCTCCTACGTACAGTAAGACAGGGAGACACGTTCAATAACTACCCATTAAAATCATAATTTAGATTCATGCAGATCACCAACACTTCAGCAATAACACATCTTGTATTTTTGGGGTTCCTGCGTGTGACGGGAATGAAAATGAAGGCATTGCTGACTTGAAATCACAACAACAGCCTGTGTAGGTTGCTGTATGCACCTGATTCATCATAGAACGTACCCAGCTTTGGTGTCGGATAATTTTGCATTTTAATGCTGACTTGTCATTTGCCTACAAATCTATTATCAGGCATTTTTTAAAATAAGTGAGATAAATATAAAAAAATTTGGATACAGGGACGTGGGGCCGCTCAACACACCAACCAGATTTATCATGCAGAACGCATTTTGACAGTCTTTAACACCTTCGTGTTCAGACATTTAAGGGACTGTTGAAATCACTTAGCTCACAGCGCTTATTTTTCCCAGTAACTTATTTTTTTTAAAGTAAATTCTTAAGTGTTTCGACTGTTTCACTCTACAGGAACACAGCCCGGCATTACACAGCATCGGGTGACCCAATCTGCCCCCATTGCACAGTGCAAATGTATGACCCAAGCTTCCACATTGTACAGTTACAGCCTTGTCTGTCACACAACGCAATAAAAGTGTATGAGTCTGTCACACTGCATAGTTGCAGTCTGGTCTGTCACAAGATGAAATAACAATGGACAGTAACAATGTACACCCTTGCCTGTCACATTTTCCAATAACACCGTGATATTTTTTTACCCTCTTCCCTAAATCATGCGGTGACAACTCTTAACCTTTGGCCTCTTGTTATTGATCCAAATACCAACAGGAATAATCTTCCACTATCTATCCTTAAAACCTTTCACAATTTTGGCGACCTTCATTGGATCCCTCCCCCACACCACCCACTGACCTTCTCTGCCGCAGTGAAAACAATCCTGAAATGTTCAGCCTCATACTTATAACCTGTTATCACACAATCGTTCGTGTAATCTGCGTCAATCCATGCCTTAGCCTTTCCATTACTCTGTTGCCTTTAATGCGGTGCTCAGAACTCTGTAGTTTTCCAACTATAGCCTCAAATATCTTGTGTAAATTTAGCATTACTTTCTTGTTTTTGTATTCAAAGCTCCGGTTTATGATAATCCTTGCATTTGATACAGTCGTTATCTCATCTTTGAAGCGCTTTGCTTCACGGGATATACTGTAATGTGAATTAAACTGTATATTTTGTGTGCAAAACGCGGCATCCAATTGTATAGAGCAGCCAATCGACTAGCAACTAGATTCCTGCTTTACTGCTCGGTAAACAGAGACATGCGGAGTAAGGAAGCTCACACAAAGCTTTGCCCCTCCCGGGAGTTGAATCTAGGTCCTCTCGCTTGTGAGGTGAGTGCACTAATCACTAAACTACAGAGTTAAGCTACAATCCAGAATTCCACTGAACGACAACTTGCCTTTATTTGGCACGCTTAATTTAAGTGCTCCGAGCACTTAAATTAATATTAATTGTTGCATTTGATGCGTTGTTTCCTTATCATGTAGATGAAATCTCTCAATGTGCTTCACAGGATATTAGTGTAGTGGCGAATACAGCAGCCAATTAATGCACAGCCGTGTCCCACAAACAGCCATAGAGTGAGTGACCAATTTTATTTGGGGGATTGTTGACCAGGAGAAACTTGCTTCTTGTTTTTTTAAATAGTGTAGTGGAATCTTTAACGTCCACCTGAACAGGCAAACTGGACTGCACCTCCGACAATGCAGCACACTCCTGGACTGCATTGGAAAATTTGCAAAGATAATAAGGGTTTCAACTCTTGAAATGGGGCTTCAACCCACAACCTCTGACTCAGAGATGAGAGCGCTCCTAACTGTGCCACTGTAACTGTACACCTACCTCCACCTTCACAAATCTGCATCTCTAAATCTCTGTCCCTCAAAATTGTTCTTTCCCTCAACAACATCTTTCTCCAAAAATATTCTTCTTCATGTTGCTCAATAGTGGCCTATAACTCTTCTTAATTTTTCCTGTTGTACCAATTTCCAAGTGGTTGTGCAAACTGTAGGCAAGAGCAGCCCTCCCACTGTAGTATGGAAGTGATACTCCCAACTTTTGCCCCAACTAGCCAGCCGCCCACACTAAAAAACAGCTAATTTCCCGGTCCAGTGATTGCTCACATATATGCCGTGTGCAGGAAGCATCATAGATGTCACTTTCAATTAATATTATTACTTTCTAATAATTTCTATGATTACTTTCTATTCATATTATTATTGTTACTTGCTGTGCACAGGTAGCAACACTGAAATGTTAGACAACAAATCGTGGTCACAGATTTAAAATAGTTTCAAGGCGCAGTAGAGGGGAGCTGAGGAGAAATTTTTTCACTCAGCGAGTTGTTCGAATCTGGAATGCATTGCCTGAAAAGGTGGTGGAGGCTGATTCGATAACAACTTTTAAAAGGGAATTAGATCTTTATTTAGGGAGAACAGGTCTATTAAGCTATGGGGAGCGGGCAGGGCAGTGGGATTGAATCGCTCTTTTCAAAGAGCCGGCACAGACTAGATGGGCCGAATGGCCTCCTTTTGTGCCGTAACATTCTATGAATCTATGAAAAACAACACATGACAGTTGTATAGCGCCCTTTCGTGTCAGCAGGATGTCCACAGACAGTTGCTCCTGAATGGGAACCATTGCTTTGTACCGTTTTTAAGGATGTCAGAAAATGCCATTGAGATGGAGGGGAGGAGTGAGTTACCCTGAAAATAACTCAACCCACGCTGAGATTCTGAAACACAAGCATGGGTACAAGGCAGATTCATTTTGCTGCAATTACAAACAAAGTAAAGGCAAAGCTTTCATCCAAGAAAGAAGTGAAGATCATTCAAAGCAGCGATGATTATTAGCCCTGATCATATCATTGATTCCTGATTAATCACACCCATAGCTTCAGAGATCTTAAGCCTCAAAGTGAATGTATTATCGTGTCATCTTCACAGGCTGGGAGCGATTGATTTCTTTGTTGAAAGCTAGAAGGAAAATCTCTTTAACCACTCTGGTTAATCCATCCAGTATTTTGTTAGCCACGAAAATATGTGAAGCCACATCGGACATCAGGAGAAAAAAACAAATCGGTAGAAAGCTTTGCGAGTTTCTGGAGTTTGTAATTACTGTAGCACAAGGACACTGCATTTCCTTTCAATCCACCACAGACGTACCACTTTTTATATATTACACCTGTCTGAAGTATTTCTCTGGTGAGAAATGTCATACCTTGGCTGCTTTGCCGGTGTTCTTATCCTTTTCCTCTCCTCCATTCTCTTCATGACCTCGTTGATCTCTCTCTCTCTCTCTCTCTCTCTCTCTCGCTCTCTAACGTGCTGCCGCCCTGCCTATTATTTCCCTTCTGATATTTAGTCGGGCTGTCAGGAGAGGCTCTTAGAGATGCACTTGTGTTCAGTTCTCTCACAGACACTGGTAGAAATCAGACATCCGGTCACCTTAGGGCCCCCCCTCTCTCTCTCTCTCACGTGTCCAGTGTCTGGCTTCAGAGCTGAAAAAACAGTAGGAGTTGGGCTGGTGTTGATGTAGAATAACTGTGTGGAAGGTTAGGAACAGAAGGGTGTACAGTGCACTAGAGGTGAATGTACAATTCATTTAAGTGTCAGCTTTGTTCTGTTAGCACTCTGGCCTTTGAGTCACTTCATGGCTCCTGATGGGACCTGGCCGTGTGCAAATTGGCTGCCAGATCCACCTGCGAATGTACTTTACAGTAAAATCCTGAGCATCATATTGTGATGTGTTAACCACATGGAAACATATTACCGTATATAGTCTCTTATTACAATAAGGATTATTGTATGATGATCTGGATGGTTTAAAGTTTGAAAATAAGCACAAGATGATTTCCTAAAGTCTCGTTTGCTTTATTCAATTCCCCCATGCATTTGCCACCCTCTTCATCTCCCTGGACACAACTCCAGATACGGTGTTTCTTGGAGCAGATGAACCTAAACCGTCTGCTGGAATCTGATAATAAATTAGGCTGAGGAGCAGATGTAAAGAGCTGTTTCTGGACGCTCTGGAAACCCAGCTCGAAGAAATAATGATTTTCTTGCATTTTCATTTTTACCCTTTTACCCTTTCAGGCACTGACTTGGAGTGAGTTACAGTGCATAGGTGCTGTCATCCCTCCACTATCTTGTCCAAGTGAGCATTCTTTCGCCCACAAAATCTACTCAATTCACTTGACAGTATATCCTGTGAAGGGCTCTGAGACATCTCAAAGATGTGATAAGCCACTATATCAAATGCAAGGATCATGATTATTATTATTATTGATTCACTCCAGACACCCCTTGCCTCTCTGGTGTTTCGTCTGCTCTTCACCATTAACACCACTTCTCCCCAGTTTTGGTTAAACCCACCCCCTTTTGTTTCACACCGTCATCACCTATTTAACCCATCAATTAACATTTGTTTTTCCTGTATCTCCTTTGTCTTCTTTGTCTTGCTTGTCCTGCCTCTCCCTCTCTAACTTGTCCTTAAAAACCTCTCCCTTCCAACATGCCCCAGTTCTGTCAAAGGGTCGTGGACCCGAAACGTTGACTCACTTTCCTTTCTCCATGGATGCTGCCTGACCCGCTGAGGTTTCCCGGCAACTTCTGTTTTTGTTTCAGATTTCCAGCATCCGTAGTATTTTGTGTGTTTTTTTCATTATTAGCATCATCATCTAATTTAGCACAAACTCAGCACTCAGATCTGAGATCTTCAGTGCCTTTATACTTCAGGTTCCAGACAGTGGTTAAACCATTTGAGCCTCTAATGGGTGGTTAAAGTACGCTTTCACATAAAATATGAAACTCCATGACTTGACATTTGGAGAGTTTTCACATCCATTTGAATGTAGAAGTTAGATTAAGAACACCAGGGATGGGAGGGGAGGGGAGGAATGCATTTTGAAATATTAACATTGGCTAATTTCCAGGTTAATACATTTAAAGTGATCCCAGGGTCCCGGACTTGTGTAAGTACAATGAAACAGACGAGGGGTGGGGGGAGAGTGCAATTAATCAGCTCTGGATGTTTTATTTTAATTACTGTGGGAGAAGCAAGATTAACAAATACCAGCCCTAAAGAAGTGAAAAGGAGAGTGGGGAATCTGGAAACTGAAAAGATTAGAATAGGAAGAAAGGAGAGAAAGAATGCTTCAGACATTGAACACAGACAAGCCTTACTGAAAAGGAGCTTCCTTTGCATTATGGGTTCTGTGCTATCAGCAACTTAAAAAAATCATTTGTGACCCTGTTATCCTGTTTTATTTGAGATTGAACAGCTTAGCATTTGCAGAGGTGAAAAGTGAGGCCAAGCAGACCCATTAATCTGCTGTTTAAATGTGGATTGCACAAATGTAAAACTGTATTCCTGAATGAAAGCTACCCTTGTTACAACAGAATAGTTTAGAGCAGGACAGACTAGTATTGAGATTAATGAGGATTACTTTAGCTTTTAAAATATCCAGGCAGGAATTTAACATACAGTGTCTTATTCTTTGATTTTCCTTTAAAGAAAAACACAATTTAAGTATCTGTGTATTTCTCTTGTAAATCTCGCAGCTAAAAAACACAACTCACAGTTTCTCTCCTCCTGTTTCTGAAGGCACTGATTTATGCTGGGGTATATAGTTTCACAGACCCTAAACATTCTCAGTACAGTACTTTGACAAGTAGCCATTCTTCGTCTTTAACCTTGGCAATGTGTGAGCAGGCTGCAATGGGTGCATCACAACCAAGCCTAATTTTGTTCTCGCACATGTACCCTTACAAATGCGCACAAATGCAGACACACAATTTCCAGTAGTGGCCCATATATAACTAATTAAGAGGGGGGGAAACAGGGCTAATTTTTGCATTCCCTAATTCAATTGTCGAACCCTTACAATTGTTCCAACTGTGATCAAATCATGGATTGAAACAAAACCAATTCATGTTTTTTTCATGATTCAGTTCCATCCTGTCTTGTGCCTTCACTTAACTGAGCCATCAGAGAGGATCTCAATGCATTCTTATCCGTGGAGTCCTGTAGCTCAGTGGTTAGAGCACTCGCTGTATAAGCGTGAGACCTGCGTTCGAATCCAGGCAGGTCAGGGCGAAACCTTGGGCAAGTTTCCTTACTCCACACGCCTAATAATAATCCTAAAAAAAATGTAATTGGCTGCCGCGTTTCGCCCACAAATATACGGTCAATTCAGTTTACAGTATATTCTGTGAAGCGTTTTGAGACGTCTAGAAGACGTGTAAAGCGCTACAACAAATGCAAGGAATAACATTATTGTATTATTATCTAGTGTGAAACCAGTGTTAACACAAATGAGAAGATCACATCCGCAAGTTTTCTTGATAAAGAAGTTTCTTGCTTTGTCCTGTGCCCCCTGAATAATCTTGCTATCACATTGCTATACTTAAATTAGCTACCATGTCTGCCTACAAATTGCAGTCACTATGCTTTCAGTATATTCTGTGAAGCATTTTAAGACGTCCCCCTGGTGTGAAAGGGGTTAATAAATGCAAGAATTATGATCATTTTATTACTATTTATTATTATGGATGCTTCAGTTAATAAAGTAATTGCATACATCTGAGTCATGCAGTCTAGTTGGTCTGAGGTTAGAATCCTTGGCTGTGCTTAACGCTTTGACCTGGGGCATTAGTAAAAGGTGATTTTGACCTTATCATTCCTAGCTGGGCTGTGGACAAAAGTAGTAAAAACAGCAGAGTATTCATCCCCTAATAAGCAGGCTCTGCCAGTGTATTTGTATTAACTCATTACCTTCTATTCCATTTCCCCGTCAACAAAAACAACATAGAGCGCCTTTCACGTCGGGAGGACCTCCCAAAGCGCTGGGGCCATCTATTCTACGTTCACTCCCTACCTGTTCAACATATCCCGTAATGCCCTGGCTTCCTTATCTATCTTTTCCTGAAACATCTCAATTGATTTTTGCATCAGTGGCCTTCGTAACACATTCTCATGACCCAAAAGTACTCAGCCAGAGTGTCTGCTCCCGATCACTGTCTGGTGAGCCTTGTTGCAAGATGACATGTGTGTAAATGTCACTTGAGGGCAGGCTCAGACTCTGCTCTGATATCCACCTCCTCCGCAGCGTTGCATCTTCTCAAGGCATTCACTGCCATTACTGGTGCCTGTAGATATACAGTGCAGATGTCTGAGCTACAGTTGTTTTAAATATAATATAATTTTACATTATTTGTTATCCTTGCATTTGAAATTGTGTCTTTCCCATTAGAAAGAGGTCTCAAACCATTTCACAGCCGTCACTGTAAAATCCTGTGATTTTATATGTTGTCGGCAAGAATCAAATGCTGTGTGCCGTTTGAAAATTCTTTATTATTTCTGAAAAGACCAATCCACAAAACAGAAAATAGAGCTCAGCACAACTTCAGCGCATGAGGTGAATGGAGCTCACAGAACAGTGAACACACTCCCTCCCATTTCCCTTTGAGTTAGTTTCAAAGTGAATGTTCTCATTCAAACCACACAGGGTTTTTAAGTTGGTGGAGTTTTTTTTTGACAACAGCGAAATTGCAAAGATTGAGTGGCTGACAACAAAAGTGTATGAAGTGCATGAGAGTAGGGGAGAGAGGGGTATCCGCAAACCCTGATTGTCAAGGGAAATATTTTTGAACGTAACCAGGCTGTCTGGAGCTGCAGAAAAATAATTGCTGGAGAGGGAAGTCTGTACGTTTATGAATTTACAACCACTTATCTAATTATACAAAGGAGCAACATTTTCCCCATGGCTCTCTTGGAATTAGACTCCATTGATAAATACAGTAGAAGCCCGTTTATCCGTGACCCGATCAACCGTAACTTCCGTACAACCGGCAAAAAAGAAAGGTTCGCATTCGATTAACCGGAATTTATCCAGAAAAAAGCATTTTTTTGGGTGTTTTGTGCTGCGTCTGTATTTTGGAACGCTACTAGGTGCCTGATGGTGGCACTAGCTCAGAATGCTGCCGGCACTGTAAAGCAATGCACTCTCCGGAGTGTACTCTTTGAGAGAGGCAGAGCTGGGTGAGGTGAATAATTTAGATTTAATTTGGCCACAAAACAGCAAAACACACACCCAACCTGAGCAAAGCTTGCAGATCAATTCATTGGCTTTTATTTTAATAAAAAAGACTCATCCCTGCCATGCTCATTTTACAGAGTGCAGTGTTTCAATTTAGTGCACACACACACACACACAGGCATCGCAAGGCTTTTTGGAAAGAAAGTTAACTGAACAGAGCAGCTGCCGCTCACTCTCTGCTTTCTCAATAACACAAGCTTTCCTGTCTTCTGCCCCCAATGAGAACAGTGTCATTCAGACGTGCAACTTTTGCACTAGTTTAAAGATCTCTCTGAACTGCCTGGTCGCTGTGTGTAAAGTGATTATAATTATTATTTATATATTATATTATCATTATAAATGATTATCAAGTCTATTATTAATACGCTATGTTTTTAAAAAAATTATTAAAATAAAAATTTGTAATAACGGAATAACGAACCATCGTTAACCAAAAGCAACGTTAAGTGAATTCTACCTGTACTGTATTTTATCAGCACCCGCACATGGTAGGAATATACAGTTTCTAATACACAGCTTGTGTTTTCTGTGAGTTAGCTACTTTCTCGAAACAGACTTGTAAGACAACCAACAGCTGTGCGTGCAAAGATTTCCGGAGAATTTGATCAGTAACATTTTATTTTCAAATGAATAAGCAGGAATTTTGAGAGGAAGGCAGGAGTGGCACTGGAATAGATACAAGGGCACCATCTTCAGGAAAGGGTCTACCCTTCAGCTGACTCTTTTTAGTGTGTGTGTGTGTGTGTGTGGTGGGGGGAGGCGGGGAGGAGAGGGCAGGGAGTCCCAAAAGCACAACGCCTCAAACATGTCAGAGGGTCAAGTGCAGCCGATGCGATGATGGATTTTGATGTGATTTACCTTCCCACGTCGAATCTGTGCAGCTGTTAAAAGGTTTGACTTTTATGCCTAGTTTAAAGAGTGAATCAGAGTGGGATGCTGGGTTAATAAAACCCCACTACTGCCGAGACCTCTCCACATGTGCAGCCATCGGTACAGAATCACACCGTGTCTTTGCTTACACTCAAGGGCTTGGGTATCCAAATGTCTCGGTAAACATCCTTCAGACACTGAATGCTGAATAATATTTAATATTTTATTTAATCCTGCATATTGCACAGTCACTACACTTTATATCCTGTGAAGTTCTTTGACATGTCCTCCCGGGTTGAAAGGCACTATGTCAAATTTAAGAATGATCATAAATACTATAGGAAGCATCACAGTTAAAATAAGTCAGTCTGTAATCTAGTATTAACTGACTTTTTCAATGGTAAAAAGCCAGTGGTTTAATGCCGCAGCACAGATAGGCTTCAGCCCACCAAATGTTGGTGGGGGTCACACCCACAGGCAGTCTCTAGATATTGACTATCTTGAAACATACGCTGACCCTGTTGGCTGCATTTATCAATAGTCCAATAATTTCGCACTGACGATAGCTAACACAATGTAGGTCCCAATCATCATCTCAAAAACAAGAGAAATAGGGCAGTTAGAAGGAGAGTGAGTATAACAATAAGAACAACAAGAACAACAAAATTATATTTGTATAGCGCCTTTCACGTCGGAAAGTCATCCCAAGGCGCAGGACAGTCAATGTTTCAGACCCAAGCTAGGATTGGGGCAGGTGGAGGGAAAGGAGGGGAGTTGGGGTCACCCATAGGACCGTCGAAGAGGTGGGTCTTGAGGCAGGACTCATAGGAGGAGGGTGGAAGTGGAGGTACTTTGGGATTGAATTCCAGAGGTTGGAGGCAGAGTTGCTGAAGGCTCACCCGCCGATGGTGGGCCGGGTGGGTCGGAGGCCAGAGCCCGCTGAGCAGAGGGAGTGAGCAGGTTGATAGGGGATTACGAGTACACAAAGGTAGGGTGGGGCAAGGCCATGAGAGGCTTTGAAGGTGAGGACTAGGATCTTGAATTGATTCCTCTGGGTGATGGGAAGCCAATGGAATTGGACGAGAATGTGGGAGATGGGAATCACAGAGCTTGGAGCAGTAGTTCTGGATGATCTGCAGCCTTTAGAGGGAAGAGTTGGGAAGGTCAACAAGCAGGGCATTCGTGTAGTTAGTCCAGCCTGGATGTGATGAAGCCATGAATGAGAGTTTCAGTGGTCTGAGAAGTGAGGTAGTGGCGGAGTCAGGCAATGTTGCAGAGGTGAGGGAAGGCATGGAGGGTCATGGCTTGGATGCGGGGAGAAAAGACACTTGAGGATTGAACAGGACACCTAGATTCCCGACTGGCTTGGTGAGTTGCCATGTGCAACCATGGAGGTTGATGCTGCCAGTGCTCGATGTGTGAAGGCGCTGGCACGAGCTAATCAGGAAGGACTTGGTTCTTGTTGACATCCAACTGTAGAAAGTTAGCAAAAATAGAAAAAGAGTAGCAAAAGTTAAGGACAAAATGAAAATGTTTTTGTCCCCATATTCAATCAAAACCAGATAAATATTTTATTTTAGATTTTCGTGTTGATGTGACAGTAATATACTGTAGCGAAGCAGCAACTGATTTATTATTTGTGTTTTATTTCAGCATCTCATTGTGTGAACATGTGTAAATATCTGAAGCAGTGAGAGATAAATTTCCCCGGAATGGGTGACATTCAAAATGTTAATAAAGGAAGCAATCCATGTAAATGCTGTATGTTTTATGCCCATACTTGTGACGCCGACAAATATATAGTCACCACACTTGCCAGCAGTTCCCTGTGAAGCACTTTGAGACGTTTTGATGTTTGCAGATGCTCTATGAGATGCATTATCATGCTGAGCGAAGGGTTAATTACAGCAACATGAATAACTCGCATTTATATAGCACACCTCACATAAAATATGTCTCGGAGGACTTGACGGAGAAGAGGAAGGAGCAGGAGAGAGAGCCCATAGGTGCAGATGAAGAGGTGGGTTTTAGTGTACAACTTGAAAATGGATAGAGAGGAGATTGCGAAATTAGGTAAGCAGGATGCCTCCCTCCAGAGAGAGATTGCGCATTCCATTCCATCAAAGGGACAACAAAGTTACAAAGGGATTTAGACAGATTAATTGAGTGGGTAAAACTGTGGCAGGTGTAATTCAACGTGGAGAAGTGTGATAGCAAAACAGAATATTTTCTAAATGGTGAGAATCTTAAGAACTGTGGAAGAGCAAAGGGAGTTTGGGTGAACCATGTACACAAAAACTAATACAAGCTCACAGGTGCAATAAGTTAACAAAACAACATATGGGAGATTATCTCCATGGGTCTAGAATATAACAGAGGAAATTATGCTTCATATATATAGAGCCTTGGTTAGATCCCTTCTGGAGTATTGTGTTGAGTTTTGGGCACCACACCTCGGGAAGGATTTGTTGGCTCTGGAGAGGATGTCGTGCAGATTCATTTGATCAATACCAGGGCTTAACGAGTAAAATCATGAGGACAGTCTGGCTCCTCCACTGGAAAGCGATTTGAGATGCTCCTGGTGTAGAGGGTGCTATATAAGTGCAAGTTGTTGTTGACAGGTTACATAAACTTGGTCTGTATTCCATTGAGTTTAGAAGCTTGGGTGATCACCGTTTTTAAAATATTAGGGTAGTTACAGAGAAATTATTTTTGCCTGGTGGAGAATCCAGAACACAGGCGTGTAATATTAAAATTAGAGCTAGACAATTTAGGAGTGAAATTAGGAAGCAGTTTTTCACCCAAAGTGTAATGGAAATCTGGAACTCTCTTCCTCAAAAGTCTGCAAATCTGTGACCCTTTCACATTTTCACAGGAGGATAGATACCGTATATCTCCGCGTATAAGGCGCACTTTTTTGCATGTCGGAAGATCTCGAAAGTAGGGGGTGCGCCCTATACGCAGGTACAAGCAATTTTGAGCCTCGGAAATACAGTAAACAGGAGGGGCGGCCGGCGCACTGTCAGCCGGGGTTTGGTCAGTGTGCGGCGGGGGTTGGGAGAAGCGGGTGACGGGGCTTCGGCCTCGGCCGCCCGGGCAGCGGCAGCAGCAGCGGACTTCAGTGCTGTGCTTACCTTCTGCCGAACCCAGTCTGCCTGCCTCACTCCCTGCCGCTCTCTCTCCCTGCCTGCCTGCCTGCCTGCCTCTCCCTCCCTCCCTCCCTCCCTCCCTCCCTCCCTCCCTCCCTCCCTCCCTCCCTCCCTCCCTCCCTCCCTCCCTCCCTCCCTCCCTCCCTCCCTCCCTCCCTCCCTCCCTCCCTCCCTCCCTCCCTCCCTCCCTCCCTCCCTCCCTCCCTCCCTCCCTCCCTCCCTCCCTCCCTCCCTCCCTCCCTCCCTCCCTCCCTCCCTCCCTCCCTCCCTCCCTCCCTCCCTCCCTCCCTCCCTCCCTCCCTCCCTCCCTCCCTCCCTCCCTCCCTCCCTCCCTCCCTCCCTCCCTCCCTCCCTCCCTCCCTCCCTCCCTCCCTCCCTCCCTCCCTCCCTCCCTCCCTCCCTCCCTGGCTGCCTGCCTCTCTCCCTCTCTCTCTCCCTCCCTCCCTGCCTGCCTGCGTGCCTGCCTGCTTGTCTCCCTCTCTCCCTCCCTGGCTGCCTGGCTCTCTCTCTCCCTACCTACCTGTCTCTCCTCCCTTCTGCCAGCAATATCATTGAAAATGCTTCCTTTTTTTGTTCACCAAGAAAAGGTCAAAAGTGGGGGGTGCGCCTTATACGCAGGTGCGCCTTATATGCGGAGATATACAGTAATTGTTAAATCAGGATATCAAAGAATATGGGATAAGGGCAGCTAATTGGAGTTGAGATATAGATCACCCACGATCTTATTGAATGGTTCAAGGAGCTGAATGGCCTACTCCTCTTCCTAATGTTTCTAATTTTCTAACAATCCATTTCTGGAATTACCAGAAAGTGTAGGAGAGATGCAGGGACATCTTAGTTTAGTTTGGATATCCTGAAGCATGGTGAAGGGTTTCAACTTGCCAGACGGCAGGCTGACCAAAACAAAATACAGGTACCCCAACCGAGGCCTCGTCAACCGCGAAACTCACGTATCCACGGTTTGTTAAATGTGACAACCCTTGCTAACCACGCAATGGTTATTGCTTAACCCTTGCTTATCCACGGGTTTTAACACTAACACTAGCGTTTGGCGCTAGGACCCAATTGGATGTCGCAATCAACCAGCGAGATGTCGCTTCTCTCTTAGGATTAAGGTAAATCTCTGTTGGTTTCTCTCTCTCTCTGTGTCTGCAGATCCTGGCAGCCAATGCTCCCAAACTTACTCCCCCTGTCACCATGTCACCCACCACACCACCTATTGCACACCCCCACCCCAACCACCCACCCTCCGTGTCACTCCCCCACCATGTCGCCCACCATCCCCCACCCTTCGTGTCCCACCACACCACCTTCTGCACCCCCCCCCGCACCCTCCGTGTCACCCACCATGATTTCTCTCCCTGTGTGTAGGTCAGACAGCCTCGCAGATTGTTGCAGTTGCGCCCAAGCTTACTCCCCCCCCATCCCCATGTATGTTATAACAGTATGTGTTTTTTTTGTGTTTAGTTTTACTAAACGCAAACTTACTTCCCCTATCCCCACGTTTCCAATAGGGCCTTGCATTTTCCAATCGCGAAAAAGCAAACTTACTCCCCGTATCCCCATATTTCCCGTAGGGCCCTGTATTTTCCAGCTGCGATTTTACCAGCCACAGAGGTTTTCAGGAACGTATCCCCCGCAGTTGGAGAGGGATACCCGTACAGAGAAAGTGAGGCAGAGCGGTCGAAGGAGGGAGTTCTGGGGGTTTGGGCCATAGAGTTAAAAAGCTTAGATACGCCTGGTAGGAGATGCACTGGAACTCCAGCCAAACAGAGGGAAGTGAGCATAGGTAACTTACTTCACTCATATTTGCCCTATTTTCCACTTGTCAGTAAATGTACTCACCTTGGAGGTGTGAGCTTATAATGGGAAGCTATCGACAAAATGGAAAATAATATGCACTCAGCAGCAAGGCTGGTACACTGACTGCCGTTGAAAGCAAGGCAATGTTCACTGTACGGGCATACTGACAAACGCAGAATAAGCCTCTGTTGTTTTTATTTAATTCAGTCAAAACTTTTGGCGTTAGAGAGACTGCAGCTCAATTTGTTTCCAACTGTTTCCTTCAATGAATATTTAGCAAAATGGTAATACAATAGAGCTAAGGTATTTACATAAAAAACAAGGGGTGGCAAGATCCCATCACATGTATTCAGTGAGCCGAGCCCGTAGACAATAATGAGACGTGATTGGAACTGACCTGTTTAATATTTATAAAACATAAACTTGTACTGACTCAGGCAAGCAGATGCAGGTCAGCTTATATTATAAATATTTCAGGATGATGAAAATCTGTGCAACAAATTGCAAAGGAGGATATCTCTCCAGGTTCAGAATCTATGTGACATCATGCTAATAACCAGCTAACCTCCTCACGGATAGATGCAAGGAAAAGCACAAATATCAGTAGTGTTCTGTGTGCATGGAATTTAAGGAGGTTTGCTTTGGGCACGCCCTAATTCTGCACAGGAAATCACAATTGCCTATCTACAAATTGACTTGACTTCTCTATTTTCTTCTGCCATGACTTATGCATCTTTCAGATTGTCAGATCTGTCTGGATCAATTTGTATCACTCTTGATCCTGTCTAGAAGATCATGGGTTGAAGCCCTGCATCTGGATTTTCAGCTCATTTGCTCGCACCATTGCCTCCTTCAAAACCCAACTCAAGACTCTCATTTTCGACCGTGCTTTCAGCCTCCCCCCCCCCCCCACCCCCCACTACCTCTCTGCCCCCCCTCATCCCAAACCCTGCCACCTTCCCCATGCTCAGATCATGACTCCCGACTCTTCAGTGCCTTGGGACGTCCTCCCGATGTGAAGGGCGCTCAACAAATGTCATTTTGTTGTTGTTGTTGTCATTGCCTAGGCTGATACCAGTGCAGTGCATTGTCAGAGGTGCCATTCCATGGATGAGACAGTAAACCGAGGTACCATCTGCTTGGTCAGATGAATCTTGTAGCTCCCATGGTATGAACATAAAAAGAAGAGTTTCGCCCAGATGAAGTGGCGTATTCACCTTGTAGCTATTTGTGGGCTATTGCTATGTACGAATTGAAACCTCTTGAGTGGATTTGATGTAATAGGCAGTACATCAACTGTAAGGATTAATATGCCCACATTTGTTGTGACTGTTGACATTTTCTTAGCTCACAGGAAACGTGATGCTGCCTATGTTTACTGCCCACAGTGAAAGTATGCTTTAAATTCTTCTTTGTCTCATCCCAATCCCTTTTTCTGTGTTTGTCAGTCCCGATAGTTGAGGTGAAATTTTTTTGGGGGTGAATACACACAGCTTTATTCCACAACTTACATCAAGACCTCTCTCCCGAGAGCTTCCTCTGAGCCGCAGAATTCACAAGTCGCTGAAAAATGCCTCACAGCTACTATGGATATGCCGCCACGTTTTCTGTTTCACTCCGAGCTCTGTCGATGGAAAATAATCTGAAAGGGCTAAAGTTTGGGATTAATAACGCAGTTTAAGAATTTTGTGTTAACCATGTACAAACCTTTTTGTCGAGCTTCCCCCATTTGCAATGTAATTCTTAAGTAATCTGTTAACCTGCGCTTCAGTCACAGATAAAAATACACTAACTCTCTTGTCCTCTGGTGGCTTTGCAGCTAACCATTGCTCAAATCGTTCCATGTACTGCTCACTTTTTTGAGCTCAAAAGATCAAGGTAATCTCTTGCCTGATCCATCGAAAATATTCCCAGACTTTTCCTTCCCAGGCAGTTCTGGTTACTTTCATTTTATTTTGACCTCTCATTGGTTTGGGACATATATACATTAGAGAGTCTCGGTAACCGGCAAACAAAATTCTCATGGAAATAAATAGAAAGTAATTTCCAACAGGTTCTCTCAAAACTAAATTCCTTGCCGACAGCACATCACGTTGCATTCCAATGAGATTCTGCTGAGGTAAACACGGGGTTAAAACTAAATGGACCGGTTACTTTTCTTAAAGTTGCGCTAATTCTCATATACTTTACCACACTCAAACCCCAAAGAAAGGATGGTTAAAGCCATCTTTACTCCACCTCCCATCCAATGCACATTTTGGGTCCGCCTGGCTCTGATGCTTGTACACTTTGGATTTTAGTCTATGGTGTCTATGGTGACACTCCCAATGCAGTTCTGCATTGTCGGAGGTGCCATCCTTGAGTTGAGACGTAAAACTGAGGTGGACGACCAGTTGAGTGAGACATAAAAATATAACAAGAAATAATATAATAATCGTTGCATTTAATATGGTGATTTATCCAATTTGTTGATGTTCCAAATCGCTTTACAGGATGTACTGTAAAGTATTGCAACTAGGTGTATTCTGTGGGGTGTCACAGCAACGAATTTCCACTCAGCAATGCCCTACAAACAGCCATGGAGTGAATGCCCAATTCTACTTGGAGAATTGCTAGCCAGGGCATCAGGGAGCAGCTCCTTTACAACTGGTTTCATGGGATCTTTTAATGTCTACGAGACAGATGGAACTTCAGTTTAATGTCTCACCCAAGGGATAACACCTATGACAATGCAATGCCTCCCCTGTTACCAGATCACATTGTCAATTCCAAGGTACCATTCAGGGAGTGTCTCTCAGTGTTCTGGCCAACAATCACACAGTTAAAATTGACCATTCACTTCATGGATGTTTATAATAATAATAATAATCCTTGCATTTGATACACCGCTTTTCACATCTTCTAGGCGTCTCAAAGCGCTTCACAGAATATACTGCAAAGTGAATTGACTGTAAATATGTGGGTGAATCACAGCAGCCAATTGCGCACAGCAGTGTCCCACAAACAGTCATGGATTCAAAATGATCAATTTATTATTGTGTTTTTTTTGTAGGGACTAGGTGTGGGCAGTGAGGAAACTTGCCCAAGGTTTTGCCCTGCCTGGTATATGGGACATTACTGTGCGCAGACTGGCTATTGTGCCTTCCTACAAAATATACAGTCACTTTACGCCAAATCCTGTGTAGCACTTTGAGTCAAACTCCTGGCATGAAACTGCTTGATCAAATTTAAGGATTTTTTTTTTTTTAATCACAGTCAGAATGGGGAGGTGGGTGGGGGAGAAAGAGAGAGAGAGAGAGAGAGCACACCACCCACAATTGACCCGAAGTAAACAGAGGACAATAAAGTCACCCGATGATGCTCGGTATATCCAGTCTCAAAGATGAAGGTTTATCGTGCATCAGAAGAGCTGCTTCTTCTCAGTAAGCAGTGCCCCAGAATGAGCAACCATCTCCCAACGGAGGTGAAAAGGGGAAAATTTGAACCTTCAAAAAATTCAGGTGAATGATGTCTTCCATATGCTCAGCACATTAGAATGGAAATCTAAATGTAAAACACATTTGTTCTCATAGATGTGACTGCTTTGTATTTACTTTTCACCTCGAAGCCATCAAAACAGATGTGAATTGCAAACAGTCCAACCAATTGAGTGGGTTCTCTTTTTTAAGACAATGTTTGGGTATCACTTCATTCCCCCCAAAATACCCTTTTATCCTGCAAGATAAAAATGCACTGACTGTAATATCTGCTTGAGAATGGTAAAAAGCTATGGGCTATCTCTTGGAGGCAAAGAATAATTCAAAAAACAGAAAGTGTAATTTATATACATCCAGTTCCTTCAGTCAGGGGCTAAATTCACGTGCTGTACAACTAACTGATACTTTGATAACATTAAAAATGGTTCTCCAGGATGTCCAATTGCTGCAAATAGCATCATTAACAACTGAACTAGGTACATCAGAAAACAGGAACAAGAGGATTTTGGTAGATCTTTCAATCCCAATTCCCCACCCTTTTCTTCTTGCCTCTTAATATGTCTTCTAGCCAATAATATTAATAACAAGCACAGTATGAAATGCAAGGATTATTATTATTACCCAAGTATTTGTGGCTGTCTCTTTTGAATATCCCTATGATTTCATCTCTACAGTTTTCTGAGGCAGAACGTCCCACATCTTCACAATTCTCTGGGTGAAGAAGAAAAATGTTCTGACCTCAGTTATAACTCTATGTTAAGGCTTTAATGTTCTCCCCCCCCCCCCCCCCCCCCCACCCTTGTACTGAATTTAGGAAGTTTTAACAAGTGTATCTTTTATTCAAATGGATAAAACTATTTTCGGATATCTCTGTTGATCTTGTGGGTCAATTCCAATATATTTTACGTAAACCACAAATTTTATGCTGAACCACTTCAATCAGCACCAAACGTGGAGTCCTGTATCTCAGTGGTTAGAGTACTCGCCTTACAAGTGAGAGATCTGGGTTCAATTCCAGGCAGGGTGAAACCTTGGGTAAGTTTCCTTACTCCACATGCCTCATAATAATCCCTAAAAAAAAATTGGTCATTTCAATCCATGACTATTTGTGGGACACTGCTGTGAACATTTGGCGTTTCACCTACATATATACTCAATATATACATATACATACAGTCAATTCATTTTACAGTATATTCTGTGAAGTGCTCTGAGAAATCATGAAAAGCACTATATAAAATGTGTGGATTATTATTATGATGATAGCCAGCCTCCCGACATGAAAGGTGCTTTACAATGTAAGCTGTTGTTGTTGCTAACTTAAATACAAATATTAATCACAGTCTTGGATTAAACGAACGCTAAGCAACTGCGGGTAAAAATGACTGTCAGCTGCTCTTTACCTGTTCATTTAATTCAGCTTTTTATTCCTTTTGTTTCCCACTAGCCCCAGGCCAGTGATAAATCGAAGAGCACCTGCTGCGTGTATGCATCACTAATAGGCTCTCTCACAGGCCACGCTCCCCACTGTTAGACCTTTGCAAGTCCACAGCCATAAAACAGCAGCGCCTCCAATTAACTTCAATTGGCATTTGATTGTTCCCAGCTCCTTTTATTATTATCATTATCATTATTGTTTGGGCTGCTAAACTGAATGTTTCAAGGTGACTCAAAGCCCAGTCTTTTTTTTAAATGTCTAATAGTCTTGGACGAAGATGACAATTATCTCGGTTTTCTATCCGCGAAGCACAAGGGAATTGCTGAATCAAGCTTTTGTCTTATTCTCTTGAGACTTAAATGTGTGGCTACATTGTCTAATTCAAGTAAGTATTCTTGAGTAAATTAGTTCAGCCTCCTTCTGAAAGCTGGACTCAGCTTTATAAATGTGTGCTGGGGGCAGAGATAGATAAGGCTGAGGTTAGAACAATAGTCTGTTTTGGGAAAGTACAATGTTTCTGAATGAATAGATTTCTCCTTTTTGAAGGTCTAGCTATCTAGTTACCACTGCAACGTAGACCTAACATCCATATCCATTCAGGAGAAACACAGATGCTGCTGTTAAAAATGACAGTTTCACAATCAACAGCAACACTTAAAATAGCAGACAGACAAGGCAGGCAGGTACTCACCTCACCCCTGACTTCCACCTTGGCTTTAGGATCCAGAAATTAACCTGCTTAGCACTCACTGTGGAACAACAGATAACACATTTTAACATCCATCTGACCAGACAAACAGTTTAACCTCTCATGTAGAGAACAAAACCTCAACCCTCAGCATTGTATTAGAATGTCAATTCAGACTATGTGAGCTCAAAATCCCAATGGGTTCACCATTTCCAAGGTTCTTCCCCCACAGGATCCCATTTTAATTCTCCCACTGTAAACCACTTTGAAATGAATTATGGATTATCATTGTATGGGCCCTGAATCTGGGTGATAGGTCAGGGAAGGTGATTCTATCCTACTCCTACCTTCCCTACCCATCCTGATCCCACCTTCCACGTTACTTACTCTACACGCCTGTTATCTAGCAATAAGTAGGAACCTGGTTGATTCCTATCATTCCAAGCTTCATGACCCCCATCTCCCTCATCCTCGCCCAACTCCATTGGCTCCCAATCACCCAGAGGATTCAATTAAAAATGCTGGTCCTCACATTCAAAGACCTCCAAAGGCCTCGCCCCACCCTACCTCTGTGACCTCCTATAATGGTAAACGGCCCACCATTGGTAAAAGATTGCCTCCCTCTGCTCCAGAATATAGAAGAATTAGAGGTGACCTAATAGAAACCATGGCATTAAAGGGCATGACAGAGTAGACAGTGGGAGACTGTTTCACTGGTTGGAGAAACTATAACTAGGGGTTATAGTCTTGCACAGAGTTGAGGAAAAACTTCTTTACTCAGAGGGTAGTGAATTTATGGAATTATCTACACCAAAAGGCTGTAAATGCTCAGGCCTTGAACATAGTCAAGACTGAAATTTATAGATTTCTTGTGGATAAAGGGATTAAGGGATATGGGGGATAAGGCGGGCAGGGGGAGTTAGATTAGAAGATCAGCCATGATCTTATTGAATGGTGGGGCAGGCTCGAGGGGCCGAATGGCCTACTCCTGCTCCTTGCTCTTATGTTCTTTTGTAGTGTTTTCTGAAATAGAGAGACTGAAATTGCATGCTGTACTTCAGATACAGTCTCACCAATAGCCCATACAAATCCCTCATTTCAATCAATTTACAATCTTAGCCCTACATCGCATTATTTTGTAGATTGCTCCCCAAAAAATTGACTTTCTTGTCGATAACTGAAACCCATTTATAGTGTATGTCTATGCTTTGCATAGCATGCAACACAATTGTGTAGGATTGATTTCTGCTTTGGGTTTTGTTGGGTGCAAATTGGCTGCTGTGTTTGCCTACCGATGCAGTCAGCACAATTCATAGAATTCACGTGAGGCACTTTAAGATGCCTCGACACTTTGATGAGGCGCTTTTATCAGGTGCAAGGATTATTACATTATGATTATTATTCTTATTATAAATCCAAGCAACTGGAGAGTGGAACACGCAAACGAATATCAGCCTCGATAGTGGCCAAATCAAGTATCCTCCAGTAGATCAGTTTTATACCAGAGTTCAGTCATTAGCAATGTACACATCGGGGAACTTAAAATAAAACACACTGGGAGGCAGTTTTCAGTGCAAGTCTCAGAAGCTGAAATTTAATTCAGATCTGTCAGATGGAGAAAACTCTACATCAGAGATACTGTGTGTGGAGTGTTTTGAATATAAACTGGTTTATTAGACTGATGGAGACAGATTTGAGTGAACTGTTCCTACAGTCTGATTCCATCTCATATTTTATTAATTCAGTCCCAGAGAGCAAACAGAGGCAAATTGATCTCATGTATGCAAGCAAAACAAATTAACTTGAAATCAAACATGTAAAACAAAATTGTTGGCAAATCAGCCTGAATGCTGATGGGAAGACTTCTTAAAGTCTTCCCCAACTGTCCTTCCTCCCCCACATCCAGTCTGTCACCAGCACTGCCTTCTACCACCTCCGACAGATTGCCCGTCTCCAGCAATACCTCACCCCAAAAGCCGCCAAAACCTTGTTCCACGCCTTCGTCACCTCTTGGCTGGACTATTGCAACGCCCTCCTCGCCGATCTCCCCTCCACCACAATCCACAAAATCCAGCTAATCCAAAACTCTGCTGCCCGCATACTCACCCGCTCTAAGCTTCGCTCCCCCATTACCCCAGTCCTTGCCAGACTTCACTGGCTCCCTATCCCAGAGAGGATCGACTTCAAGATCCTCACACTTGTCTTCAAATCCCTCCACTCCTCTGCACCCTCCTTTCTCTCTGATCTCCTCTCCCCCCAACCCAGCATCCGCTGCCTTCGTTCCTCTGGGTCTGGCCTCCTCCATGTCCCCCCGAATCCTTCTCTCCACCCTCGGCAGCCGTGCCTTCAGCCACTACGCCTCACCCCCCTCTCTTCCCAGTTTCAGGTCTCAGCTGAAGACCTTTCTCTTCGACCGCGCCTTTGGTCACCTTTCTCTCCCTGCCCCTGCCTCGGTCCCGGGATCCGCTATTGTGAAACACTCTGATACGCCATCCGGCATGGAGAGCGCTACATAAATCTAATTTGTTGTTGTTGTTGTAGTAAAGAAGGTTAAACTTGAAAAATGATATGTATATAGTATTTTCTAAGAGGAAAAGCTCCCGACTTCTCTCCTCACTACCACCATTCAGGCCAAGCTCATTCATTGATCTTTTCTTTTGCTCACGAAGAAACCTCCAGTCCTCCCACCTCTTCTTTTCACCCCCCCGCCCCCCTTTCCAGTAGCTATCATCAGTCAAAGGAGATGTGCTGTGCCTCCTCAAGTTTACTTTATCTCAGTATAAAAGGTTAAAGGTAGCTTAGTCCGGCCCCTCTCTCCATAGCTGGGAATAAACAGCTCAAGCTGTAGCCTATCCTGACTGTTTGCAGGTCCCTGCTCCTTAAGAGCCGGCCCGTGTAATGTGATCCAGGGTAGCGTTCACGATCCCAAAGAATCAGCTCTCTGCTCCTCTCTCTCTCACACACACATATATACACACACACACACACAGTGAGGGAAGAGCCGGCAGAGAAAGGTGGGTGATCAGTTGGCTGCCTCTTTGACCTGGTAGGCAGACCAGGATAAACAGTGATTCTTGGCCGTGTGTAGTCATTAGTAGCTCATGTTGCCAGAGCGAGTTAGCTACCCTGGTGAGTGTTCCGAGAAATGGCAGAATGGGAAAGTAATCAGAATTGGAATGGACTTTTAAACTCTCATGTGAAGTGAGTGGAGGTATTTTTGCTTTAGCCACTGTGGGGGCCGAATAAGAGATTTAGCAGATGTCGCGTTGTGGTTTTTTTAACGGTTTAACTCGTTTCATAAAATGAGCACGCAATGCCTTCTGGACAAATTTAAAAAAAAAACGTTGATGTTTACTTGCAGTTTGTGATCTTGTTTTAATTTGTTGCGGAATGGTTTCTTCTTAAACAGTGCATGTTTCATGTTTACTCTTATCGGGTGTTTCTAAGTGATTGATTGCTTATAATGTGGAGTGGTTTTAACAATTCAGCGGGGACAGCAACCCTCCACCACCCCCCTTCCCATCTCTTTCCCGTCTCGTTCAGACTGTTCCTCACCTTATGTGACCGAGTGCTGCTGTAATGAATGCTCCAGAACCAGTGTAACTTGAAAAGACAAAAAGCCTCTAGTTTTTCAGCCTTAAAGAGAGTTAATGTGAGCAAAGGCAGCTTCCAAGGGAGGGTGTGGAGGGCTTGCTTGGTTTAGAGTCTATTACAACACAATTTAGTAAAAAAAAAATCCACAACCTATTGTTAATTGATTCCATTTGAAACGCTCAACATAATAAGGCAGGAGATGAAGGAGGACATCCCTGTTGAATATTAACCTGGTAACTGAGATGTGTGCACACTTGCGTTTTTGTATTGCAATGCATTCCACTTGAAGATATTGGTGTAGGATTTCATAATGCTTTGTTCTCAGCTATTCTTCAAACAATACTGAGTTGTTAAAGGAGCTGGAATGAATGTTTCCTTTTCATTGTGTAACGATTCTGCCACCAACATCTACAGTAGCAAGTTCTGCAAAAGCTTTATCAGCGCCTTGGGATGTCCTCTCGACGTGAAAGGCGCTATATAAATGTAAGTTTTGTTTATGTCATTGAATAGCCATCAGCTGGAGTATTCTGTCCAATTTGGGGCACTTCAGTGAGGACTTCAAGGCCTTGGAGAGAGTGAAGAGAAGGTTTACCAGGATGGTATCAGGGATGAGTGGCTTCAGTTATGCAGAGAGACTAGAGAGGCTGGGATTATTCGAGAGTAGAGAAGGTTAAGGGGAGATTTAAGAGAGGTGTTCAAATTTGTGAGGGGTTTTGATGGAGTAGAGAGGCAAAAACTGTTTCCACTGGCAGGTGGATCAATAACCAGGGAACGTAGATTTAAGATATTGGCAAAAGAGGGGAGATGAAGAGAATTTTTTTTATAAGAGTGGTCTGGAATGCGCTGCCTGAAAATGTTGTGAAAACAGATTCAACAATAACTTTCAAAAGGGAATTGGATAGGTACGTACTTGGAACAGGGAAAAACGCAGCGGTGTGGGGAAAACAGGCGAGTCAGACTGATTGGGTAACTCTTCCAAGAGCCAGCACAGGCACAATGGATGAATGGCTTCCTTCTGTGATTCTAACAGTATGTCCACTAAGAGCGTACCATTTCATATATGTTCACTGGGGTCAAATTTACAGGTGAGGAATCAGAACTGGATCAGCGATTTTTATATCAATCATAATCCATATCCCTGCATTCCCATCCGTGCCTTTCAGGTTTGGAAGAGGTCTCGAGACGTTTGATAGGACTTTCTATAAAATGTAGTGGTCTGTGTTCTGTAGGCAAAAATGGCAAGTCAATTTACACATAGCAATGTCCCAGGGACTGGCATGAAGTTAACGACCGATTTTATTCGAGAAATTGTTGGCTGGGACACTGGGAGAAATTTCCTTCTCTTTTTGAGAAGTGTATTAGATCTTTGACGTCTACCAATATCGACAAATGGGACCTCTGTTTAATATACTCATTATAATAATAATCCTTGCATTTGACATAGCACTTTTCGTGTCTTCTAAACATATCAAAGCTCTTTACAGAATATAATATAAAGTGAATTGACTGTATATTTGTGGGCACAACCCAGCAACCAATAGGGCACAGCGGTATCCCACAAACAGCTGTGGATTCAGTAACCAAATCAAGGGATTATTATTAAGCATGTGGAGTAAGGAAACTTGCCCAAAATTTCGCCCTGCTGGGAATCAAACGCAGGTCTCTCGCTTGTAAAGGGGACTGCTCTAACCACTGAGCCTCAGAACTCGGCGCCAGAAAGGAAAACGCTTGGAACAAAAATCAGAAAGTGAAACAGAATGAGGTAGCCTTATCTCGCTATCTCGTTATTAGTATCCCAATTGCCACTTCCCACCTTTTTGTGAATAATGTAAATCAGACTTCATACCTACAACCAATTACTGTCTTGTTGAAGCACTTGTGGTTACTCTCATTTAATAAATGCGACAAATCTTAATTTCATTTGCACAGGTGCGTGAGGGTGGAGTAAATTATGTTGCGGCGCTAAGAGCCACTTGTTTTGTCCCAGCTATATCCAGATACTGTTGCAACTCAGCACTTTGTCTAGTTTGCTGGTTACAGAAGCTCATTTGGAAGCAACATTACTGCACGAATAGGAGAGAAAACTAGCTGATTTTTGAAGTTGTCCCTCAGCTCCCCCTACTGGTGAAGAATATGCAGTTTTATAGCGCCTGATCACGTCAAAGGTGTTTCAAAGCAGTTGACAGTAATTCTAGTGAAGTGTAGTGACTGTTTCTTGTAGTTTAACGCAGCAGCCATGAAGTAAACAACCAACTAATCAAGACACCGGGAGAAACTCCCTTCTCTTTTCGAATTGTGCCATATCCATCTGAAGAACACACAGGCAACAACAATAACGAATTTCATTTGTGTATCATTTTTCACGTCAGGAGAGCATCCCAAGGAGCCTAAAAGACTATGGAACAGTCGAAATAGGAATCAAATTACATTGGAAAAATTCAAGAATAACTGTGGAACCTGGCATCCCGGTATTGCATTTATGCTTCTGGAGAGCAGTGGAGTGGGAAACCTTGATTTATGTATTCTCCTCTACATCCCATTAGGCCATCAAAATGTTAGCTTTCAATTTTGGAGGTCCACACACACTAGATATTTATAAAATATATATTCAACAGCTGGACAATGCTTGAATATGTATTATAAATACATAAAGAAGGGAGTTATGTATAAATACATAAAGAAGGGAGTTCTGATATCTTGGTGAAAAATCCCCAAACAAAGTCATTCACTTCAAGGGTATCCATGAGACATTGCTGTGTGCAAATTGACTGCTACATTTACCAACAAAATACACATTGTACGCTTAACAGTATATGTTATCAAGTGTTTTGAGACGTACTGCCACGAAAGCCTTACTATCAAATTGGCTGAGAAACTTTTCGAGGGGCTTCAGGAGGTCAGAGAGTTATGGAATTAATCCCACTGCCTTTATACTGTGCTGGGAACAAGCAAACGCTCCTGAAACCACTTGCTCGAGTTTTGCAGCAAATCGCTACCAAACGCTTGGGGATTAATGGCTGCCTTTGGTTTGGCTATGTGCAGCGTTGTGTAAAATAATCTGTACAGGTCACAGTGTACCAATTCCAAAGATAATAAAATGTGGGAGTAAATGAGGTTTCTTAGAATAATAAGCATGTACAGAAATATCTCAGCAAGCATGACAGAATCTCCTGTTGGTGATCGGAGCTTTTCATTTATATTACTGTACACTGTGTTTTGTGGCAGAGCATATTATTCATCAGGGTCGTACTGTATATACAACTGTTTAAATAAAATGAAGGAATGGGACAAATTCAATCTTTCAACCATTCCTCTTTTCACTCGCTTTGATTATAACAATTTCAGCTCGCAGAATTCAGACCTGCAATTAATTCCAGAGTATATTTAGAACAAGATAATAACAGCTGGGATGAGGCTAGGAATACTAAGAAAAAAGGGCATAATTTGCCTTGTTTTTGTTGACAGTAACGTTTCTCTTAAATCCAAAACATTAATTTTTCTTTAAAAAGCTTTGAAGGTGTGCGATGCACTTGCATAAGACTAAATTGAAGTTTAAAAAGTGCTTCTTCTCTCAAAATGAAGGGACATTCTTATTTGTTTAGGGAATAAAGTACAATTGTAGAGATACAAAACTGAGATTCAAAACTGGCACTTTTTGTCATGGGTTGACTGATGGAAAATTCAGGATATTTATCTGGTGGCATCTGTACTGAGGATTCCAGAAAAGGAATCTTCTGTTTGTTGCTTCACAGAATACACTGAAAAGTGAATTAACTGTATTTGTAGATGCAACATGGCAGCCAATTCCGTACAGTAGTGTCTCACAAACAGTCGTGGATTGAAGTGACCAATTTATTATTTTATTTCAAGGAATTATTACTCCCAGAAAAACAATCCCGCCAATCAAATAAATGTGTTCCTACTTATTGCTGGATATACAGGGGTTATGGAGTAAGGAAACTTGCCCAACATTTCTCCCTCCCGGGAATCGAACCCAAGTAAATGAATGCAGCATCCATTTAGCACACAGGGATGCCCCAAAAACAGCCATGAAATGAGCGACCAGTTTTATTCGGGGAGTAATAGCCAGGACATCAGTTAAGACTCCTTTGCCTTTTCCGTGGAATCTTTAAAATCCACATGAACAGGCAGAAAGAAACTTGGGTTAATGTCTCAGCTGAAAACTGGCACCTCTTGACAATGCAGCATATTTGGATAGACTGTGAATCCCAAGTCCCAAGGTAGGGCTTCAACTCACAAACCACTGACTCAGAATTTGTGCAATTATTATTATTGTAAAGGAAAGTTGGTGTTATGGAAGGGTGAAGAAGTAAAGCAGGCTGAAAGGCTTGTTTATCTGAACCTCTCGGGTGATATTGAGATTGCTCGCCGCGATGAACCCAGTAAAGGACAATTTAGTCCAGTCAAACCATTTCCAAGAATTTCTTCTTGTGCTTCCGGATAGTGCTCATATTGAATTTTGCTTTTACAACATGATCTCTCTTTACTTCACCCGAAGGCTCCAAAGCACAGAAAGTCCTTTATCCTGTCAACAATATTCTTCTCTCCTAAAGGTATTTGACTCTTTTTTAGCTGATAGAAGTCTCATAAAGTCACGCCAATAAGCAAAATACTGACAGTAAAGCAGAGTTTGTTTGCCTTTGGCATTGTCCTTTTTTTAAAAAGCAAATTTGAGCGAACTTGCCAGTGCCTTGGGATGCCCTCCCGACGTGAAAGACGTAAATGTAATTTTGTTGTTGTTGTAACTTGCGATTTGAGAGAATGTTGCCATTAGAGCAACGCCCTATTAGCGAATGATTCATTTCCATCCTCAATAACTGCTGGGCTTGTGTCTTATTCAGTCGAGTGCTATTATAACAGAGTTGTCGGGATCCTTACGTTCCCACCACACTAATAAGTTAGACTGTGCTCGCATACAGCTGGCCGGTTCGTACACTTAAAAAAAAGTCTGACATAAGAGTCATCAGGAAGTTATGTGAATGGAGACCTAATAACCTGAAGTTGACCATTCAATGACAATGGGGCCAGTTACAGAAACGTGCAGTGAAGGGTTCCACATTGCCAATATATTACTACTAACTACTACGAGTAATAATAATCCTTGCATTTGATATAGCAGTTTTCACGTCTTCTAGACATTTCAAACGCTTTGCAGAATATACTGTAAAGTGAACTGACTGTATGTTTGTGGGAGAAATGCAGCAGCCAATTGCGAACAGCAGTGTCCCACAAGCAGTCGCGGATTGAGTGTTATAACTGAATCAGGCGATATAGAAATGCGTTCGTGTGTTATTCTTCATGTACTGCACACCAACATCCACAACCACCCCCCACTCCCACTCAACTGATTCCACGTCCCCTTTTTCTAGTATCCCAACAAAGTAGCTTAATCTTCTTGTCTGAAGGCAGCCAGCAAGTTCAAAACAAGTCCTGATATTTTTCTTCTTCTTTCTCACCCACTGATAACCTCTACTCTGACCTCCTCCCCTGAAGGTTATGGTACATATTGGATGCATTTCCACATCTGTTTGCAGCCATCTGGAAACTAACTCGAGAGATCGTGTGAGAGTGTGTGTGTGAGACAGCCAGTGGACACAGATAAACCTCATCTTGTCTTTATCTGACTTTCCAGCAGTGGTGACGGCAATCACGAGCGAGGAGACATCTGACAAATTATTTATCTCTCCTTCCAGCCTGGGACACGGGGGAGACTTTCATTGTGCTTTTTGATGCTCCTGTAAGTGAGAAGTTACGTTTTAATCATTTTTCTCCCCCTCAACCTTTTTGAATCATCTGATTCTTGCTAGGTAACCACCTCTTGTACCTTTCCGTAGAGGCTATTGTTCGTGTCTGTCAACAAGTGTCTGGAGGTTATTTCTCTGTGGAGGGCACTAATCCAGCTCTCACAAGACTGCAGTATGGAAACGGGATTCCCCCACCTCCCACACAGACGCATATAGTTTCTAAGATGTGGATAAATGTTGTAGCCATCACCCGCGAACCCATAATGTAAACCAATGAATGGTACAAAGAGTGTCAGTGGTTTCACACTAGATTTACGATGGGAAACACTCAAAATGTCAAATTATCTGGGAAATATATGTTTGCATTTGAATCTTTCTGGAGAACATAAATCACAATTGTCCGCACTATATATATGGGATCAGATTGGGAATGAGTCAATACCATAAGTATCACCCTTTCAGGTCCGTCTCCTTTTTTTCCATTCTTTTTGAAGCTATCCGTAATATCTCAATGAATACTATAACTACTATTGCACCTGATACAATTGTAGAAAATTAACTGGTCTTAATTTCGAGATTGGCAGTTGTGCTAGAAATCCCACCAACCTGTTCTGGGAATAATCCGCATTGATGTGGAGATCCTGGGGGTCTGCATGACGGACTTCAAGTTACCAGGAGTTCCCTTTTGCATGACTCAGTTTTAAATCCTGCATTTGCGGTTTTAAATCCAGCATTTTAGACCCTGACTTTGTGAATCACGCTTTACCAGCTGTCTACCGAACCAGCTAAACACGAGGACAGTGCAGCGAGGGCTTGCAGTTATTCACGCTGCCAAGTTGATGTGACATTTCCCACTCAATAGAGGGAAAACAGAATCCATCAACTAGGCAGAAACAAATTTTCAAATGTGGTCATGAAGTATTGTCAGTCAGTTAGGCATCCGGTCTTTGCCAGAGAGCAACATTTTAAAATATTCATCGTGTTTATGTGTTTTCTTCTTCCAGGAACGTTTGTTAAATTTTTACTAAGACAGACTTTGTAATTACTGCAAATCTGATGGAGGAAAGTATATTTTGCACCAAATTCTTGCCTTAAGGCAGATTAATTGGTCGTGGATAGTGCAGAAATGATGTGTCCAATCAAATTACTGGAAAAGGAAAATATGTGTGTCCTTCTCTTTCCCCAATAAAGTGTTTTACTTAAGTCTTCGCTTAAGGATATGCTAAAAGGCAGGTTTATTTAAACAAGGCCATTTGGATTAATGATTAGGTCAAGCTTTGATGCTGGGAAAGCACCGAAATGCATCATTCTTATTGAGCACTCTCAGAGTGTGACCTTGGCTGAGGTGGAAAGAGCCATTTGCCTATGTTACCACAGTGCAAGCTCCCAGCTTTATCACAGGAGCGACTGTCAAATGTTACTGATTACTATTTCCGCTCTGAGCTTTTTCTCCGCTACATTCTGACTAATTGTAATTAATCTAGAGCTGAGAATAAAGCTGGACACCAGAACAGGAAGTTTTTCAGGTCCCATCTGAAATCTATTACGAACAGTTAGCCTCATGTTACCAATACCTGCAAGTTGTCAGCATGTGGCTAATGCTCCAGCAACAGTATATAATCTGTTTGCTCAAGTGGTGGGATTCTGAAGTGTTGGAATTTTTGCAGTTCTTTTCCCACCCTACACTCGTGTGTTTATGGGGATGGTGGGGTAAGATACGATACAGTCCCATAGTGCCAATAGTTTTTGATACCTTATCCAAGTTGAATGACATAAATTACTAGAAATGGTGGTTGAGGCCAGGAACTGAAACGATTTGAAAAGAAGCTTATTGACTGTGATTTTGTTGTTGTTCTAACTCGGAAGCCAGGTAGGCTGATAGCTGATGGTAGAGCTAATGGGAGAGGGGGTATTCTGGTAGATGGAGCTCCTGTAGCTCATTGGTTAGAGCGCTCGCCTTACAAGCGTGAGACCTGTGTTCGAATCCAGGCAGATCAGGACCAAACCTTGGGAAAGTTTCACACACCTAATAATAATCTGTCCAAAAAAAACCAATAATAAAATTGGTCATTTCAATCCATGACTGTTTGTGGGACACTGCTGTGCGCAAATGACTGCCGTGCTTCGCCCACAAATATTCAGTCAATTCACTTTACGGTATATTCTGTCAAGCGCTTTGAGGCATCGATAAGTTGTGAAAAGCGCTATATCAAATGCAAGGATTATTATAGTATATAAATCAAAGTAGCTAAAGGGGCTTCTTCATCCAAATCAATCTTGCGCTTGTAAAACCTCTGAATCATTTCTCAATTAACTTTGAATTTTGAAGCTGGTTTTCCACAATTCACATTGGAAGTTAAATGGACTGTGGAAACACACACCTCTTTTAACACTGCAGCTCCACAGCTGTCTTTCATCTTAACGTTTCAAGACAATGATTGCGAATCCAACACAGGTGAATTTCAGGCCTTTGAAAAGCTGCTCAAAAGAAAGGCTGCTCTTCAATAGAATAATAATAATAATAATCCTTGCATTGGATACAGTGCTTTTCACGTCTTCCAGATGTTTCAAATGCTTCACAGAATACACTGTAAAGTGAATTGACTGTATCTTTGAGCCATTAACACTCCCATTAAGCTACTTGACATTGCCCATGAAGTAATTTACATTGAGGTAATCTCAACAATTTTATCTAGCGCAGGAGGTTAATTCTCATGTGCTAAGTGTCTCGGTCTAAGCTACGTCTCTCTCTGTATATGAGTTCAATCACCACTGCTGCCATTGATGGTGTTACTGGCAACATCAGCTGTTTCTTTCCCATTTGGCTGCTTGTTCTGATTTCCCTCAATAAAGGCGACACCTCTGTTTTTCTCGGTCTGCCTTTCTCGTGTCTCTCCCGTGTCTGGTATCTGGGTATGTGTGTGTAGACATATTGGAGAAGTGATATTCCAGTTGCGCTAGTGTTTGTAGATACCTGAGCTGTACCTCTCATTAAAGACATTTTAAAGAGGCGCCCACAATTAATCTTGTTCCAGGACCACCCGACTGTTATTTCTAACGTGATTAATCCACTATTGCACAACACCACATTCCTTCTCTGGTCTGCAGAGAATAAGTTGTCGGTCGGAGTGTTTTAAGTCAGCCTTTCAAATTGGTGCTTGTCGACTGACTTATTTTTAGTCCTGACAGTTTTTTTTTCAGTCTCTCACAAGCACCAAGCTTTTACCCCTTCTGTGTCTTCTTACATTGAGGCACTTGGTTAACTGAGATAATGGATATGGTTTGAATCCTCATCTGCTCACTATCTTTAATTCCTGCCCAATAACATCTTGTTCCTTCAGCTTCCCCTTCTCATAACCACCACCTCCTCCTAAATCTCTGCACAAGCTCTCTGGTATCTTCTCCCACTTCAAAAACAGATCACTCACAAGTCTGCCAATTCTCTTAAGTGGACCTCAAGGGCTTTAACTGCCTGAAATGTGTTACCTCTTCAACCCATATCCCCAAAATATTTTCTTCTGTGAACTATGTGCTCGTTTAAGCACTATCTTTCGTATGATACATTAAACGAAAATCCCAAACGCCTGTTCAGATGGATGACAAAAGATCTGGTGAGACTATTTGGAAAGAAAGGGGAGCTTTCTCCCAGTGTCCTGGCCAACAATTCTCCAGATTAGCTGGTCAATCCCCTCATGGCAGTTTGATGGGCATTGCTGCCACAAACAGCTGTCACGTTTGCTTGTGAAGAAAAACAGTCACTACACCTGGCGATAATTTACTTGTGTAGAGATTTTGAGAGTTTTCAAAGTGATAAGCTGCTACAACAGGGTTCAGGAAGGTTAACCATAAATAGATTGTTTCCTGCTGATGGGAGTCAGCAAGCACAGCACACATCTATAACATAGAGACCAGGGGATCCAAACAAGAATTTCAGAGGAAATACTTCACACAGAGGGTAGCGAGATTGTGTATCTCGCTATCTGAAGCGGTGGTAGAATCAGATAATATAGATTTATTCAAGAGGAAGCTAGACCTTCAGATGAGGGAGAGGGGAAAAGAAGGGTAAGGGGAGGGAGTGAGGAATGGGTGTAGACTTGTGTGGAATATAAATACAAGCACCAACTGGTTGGGCCGAGTGGCTTGATTCTGTGCTGTACAGTCTTTGTAAATCTTCGCAAGTTATTTTTGAGGGTTGCAGAGAACAAAAAGACAAGAGATGGGTTGGGAGTAGCTCCCAGGTTAGTGGGGTGGGGGTGGGGGGGAGTAATTTTGTGTGATGATGTGGTGTTAGAAGTGGAGTTTTGATGGGCATTGCTGGCACAAACAGCAATATAAATCCAGGTTGTTGTCAGTTTGGGTGGGTGGGTGGGGTGGGGGGGCCTGTGAGTATGAAGGTCTTGGATACAATTAGATATAGAAATAAAAAGACCTTGAATTACTTTGAGTCATAATCAGTAGAACTATCAATAATTTCACGGCTGCTCCTGGCTTCATCTTCGCTTGCTCCAGCTTCTAGAAAATATATCATGAGTTGCTTTAAAAAGTCTGCATTGGTAAAGCTCAGTATTGTGTACGATGTGATTGAGTTGATGTTGCTAAGTGTCGGTCTTTGTAATCTCAGCCCTGCCGAAGGGTTGCTATGTCTCTTTAAGTGCTGTCTGCGTGTAAGACTTCAGGCACCGTTCCAGGGCCTCCTCTAGAGATTAGACCTGCTTGGCCTGAGACTTGCTCCTGGCGTCAGTCAGTGCCCCTTTTATTGTATCCATCTTCAGTTAATGATCTGCAGGCTTCGAGTACAAGATTTTTAAAATACACTTCATTCTGAATGAAATGGAACGGCATAATGAAAGAGTGTAGTTTAATCTATTGGACTGCAGTGTTTCCATAGCGTAGCTTTACAGTCACTTAATGTAGACTCTGCAAATGCTACAGCAATACATCTTTTTGATAATGCCTCAGCAGCTTTCAGGTTTTGTCCTTCAGCTGCCTTTTAGCTACCCATAGAAAGAAGCTTGTGTTTTGTGCTTTGTTCAAATGTAAGGTTTGAGAAATGCACCAATTCCACAAAATATTTCTCGATTAATTCCCATTCATTCTTTAGATTATTTTGGCAGCAAAATGTTTACTCAGGCTATACGGCTTTGATATGCTTGAAGTATCACCTTCAGTGTTATTGAATTTTTGTGTCGCCCCAGAATAAGCATGGTGTCCAATGTGCCTGTATGCCTTGGAATAATAGAAATATTAATGTTTTCATTTCTTTTCGACCGCGCTTGTGGTCACCTACTTCCCCCTCCACCCAGCTCAGCCCCAAGATCCGTTATTGGGAAGCGCTCTGAGTCGCTGTTGGGTGTGGAAGGAGCTATATAACTCCACGTTGTTGTTGTTGTATATAGGGAAGGTAAGAAAATGGTGCATCATCTTTTAAGAAATATTCGAACCTAGTTGCAGTAGGTGGGTGTATAAACTAAAATCTTACAACCAGACGTGAGCCACAGTGGATGTGGCCAACATCTAGTTCTATCCATTTCGAAACAGTCGGGTGGAGAATTTGCACATTAATTTCAGTTTTATACTGCCTCCGTGAAAACAGAAAAACAGGAGGAGGGTAGGCAGCCTGTTCCACTAGTTTATTAGATACTGTCAGATGTGTTAATCCCAATGCCTGACTTTTTTGTCGTACCCTTTTGATCCTGGAATATAATGTCTGCTTAATTCACAGTGCGATGAATAAATACATTCATTCACTAGGATATTTTACTCAGATAATTTTAGGATCACTTTCATTTCAAAGAATCTTTACTTTTATTGCGGTATTTTCCTCTGTTTGTGTTCAAATGAGGTTGCTGAACAGTAGCTTGTGGTATGAAGATTTGCCAAGTGGCATTCAATTAAGTCCTGACCCAAGAAACATTCTGGCAAAAAATAGTTTTTACTGAGTACATTTGATTTTGCTGCAGGAACACAAGCAATTCTCGAAGGATTAATGTTGATTGAATCCTGAGACGTATCGAATAGCTTTTTTACTCTCTCCATCTTCTTGATCTCTCCATTTCGCTCTCTTTGCCCCCTCCCTCTCACCTACTTTTCTCTTGTTGTATCTCTAGATTCACCATATCCTCTGTCTACAAGATTGATCAGTTACCTCTGACATGCATGATAGGTTGACTTCTCTGTGGATACCATTAATAATGTTACCTGGAGGCACAAAACTAGAAAAGAAAGTTCATATCATCCCTTCTCTTCCCCAAGCCGTTCCCCTGACACTGTGGAAAACCTGACAGGGAATGACATTTATAACTTGAATTATTGGACCTCTAAGTCAAGAGTCTGCAGCTTAACATTGCAGCTATCAGGCAAATTCAACTCTAGCTTTTCAACCAGCAGTAGAAACAGTGTACTTACAGTTGGGGAAAATGCCGCCAGCATTGCATTAACCTGCGTGTCATGTTGCATTGCTATTTTTAATTCTGAACTAAAGAAATCTTAAATATGTATTCTCCAGCTAGTCCTACTGGCAAATCTTTTGCATTCAGACAAATAATTGATCACTTATTAATGTTAAGCACTCAAGGATTTCAAGTCAAATTTTACAGACTCATTTATTACACTCTTCCTGCTGAAATGGTCCCGTTGGATGAGGTCTACTTTTTGTGTTACATATTCAGAAATATCCCAGAAGAACGTTTGATTTTCTAAATTCGGGAGTTTTGTTTCGAATTCCCACTGGGTTCTAATGTGGGATCGGTTAGCTTTTAGGTTTTTTTTTAAAAGGTGTGCTAATAGATTGATAGCTGGCATCTGCGCAAAATATTTACATGACTCTTGATCTCGATTTGCTGATAGATTCAGCAGAATTCATTGAAAAATAACGCGGTGTAATTCCTCCGTTGTGTTGCATCAAGCTTTTATGTGAGCAATACAAGTGGACAGCTGTGGTTACATTCGCACCACTCTTCCTTTAGGAAAACCAGAGCTCATGCATGCATTTAAGTGTATGCATCCAGCTCTGCCACTGGCCTCTTGACTGCCGGTCACGATTCTAACATTGGGTTCATTGGCTTTCTCTATCCTTTGCACTAAGAACACACGACAGACCAGCTGAGTGTAACATTGCACAAAGGGGCACTTTCGGGCAGCCTTGGTACAATAATGACCGTTACATTTGATACAGTGCCTTGGACGTCAGGTGGACACCTGGCAGGATTCACTGTGAAGTGTAGTGTGTTTTGCGGACAAATGTGGCAGCCAATTTACGCACCACGATGCCCCACAACCGGCCGTGAAGAATGCAGACGGGGAACCTTTCGCGGTAAATCTTTTAACATCTACCTGGCTGGCTGGCCTTTGTGTCTGTTCCAAAACAAGCTAAGCACTCCGAGACACGAGCCCGTGTAGACGGCACTAAATAAGTGCAAGTTGTTGTCGGGTCTCGTCTGAACGACGTGGGTCCCCAGCACTGCATTGCTATCGGCCCTACACAACATGGGTCTTAAACCCACACACCTACTGAACTACTGAAGTGTCTTTGCCTACAAAATACATTGCTTTATACAGTGAAAGTGTTCATTCACATGGCTGTTTGTGGGACATTGATATGCGCAAATTGGAGGCTATGCTGCCTTACAAAATACAGTGACTAAACTTTTCAGTAAAATCCCATGAAGGCTTTGAGACGATACAATAAAGTTAAAGTTGTTGTATCAAACACGAGGTTATTGTCATCTTACGCAGTACTTAGTCCCATGTACAAGGTCACTCCAATAACGTATGGGAGAGACCAGAGGCTCTGTCGATTGGAGGCAAGACTCGTTGAACCTATTCAAAACCACCACAAAAAAATTTAAGTTCTTTTAACACACACCAGACTAGGTAATAGCAGATAGTAGCAGAATATTGCTTTGGTGCTTGTTGTTGGGACTGCTTTCTTGCGTTTCTCACCTTTACTGATTGGGGTTTGCAGTCCAGCGATTCTTTCTGGGGGGGCGCCAGGCGGGTGAGGGAGGCGGCAGTGTGATTTTAAAGTCACGCGACTTTACTAGCTGCAAGCCGAAGCCCTAGACTCCACCAGCGGCAAACCGAAATACTGCACCTGCGCGACAATGTGGGTTTTGGCTAGCGTTATCGGCTTGCCGCTAGTATGACTTTGAAGTCATATGCGCTCCCGTTTTTTTCACCCGCTTGGCGTGCTCCATTTTGGGAGGAGTCGCTGGACTGTAAACCTCAACCGCAGCATCGTGGCTACAAGAACAGCATCTACCAGCGGGGGTGGGGGGCGCAAGAGAGTAGTTTTGACAGTGAGTGTCAGTACAATATTCTGTTATTATGTTATTATTTATGCATTTACAAATGCTCCACTGCTATTGTTCTGGATAAGTTCTGGTTTATCGAATGGGGACTTTTTTTTTGGCGTGCCGGTTATACGGACGCGTCAGTTCATCGAGTCACGGGTAAACGGGCTTCTACTGTAAATTTCTAATGGGTGTGCTTAATACAAAATATACACTGCTAGATTTAACAATAATAATCTGTGCATTTTGTTTGGCATCTTTTATGTCAGGAACATAATACAGTAATATAATAATAATGCTTTCACTTGAGAAATTGTTTCACAAGATATTCTGTAAAGTGCAGTGACTTTTTTTCTGGATGAATTTCATTTTGCCCCTTTAAGAATATTTGCAAATGGCATTGGCAAGCAACATGAAGGAATAAGTAAATTTTCAAATATGCGCAAGATACGAGTGAATACCCAATAAAGGAAGAGAAATTGAAATCTGTCGACATCCATCATGTTAACTCCTCTACCATTATCTTTTAACTTCTGAGTGGATACTTACTTGTTCATTCCAGTCTCACTTTTTACAAGATTTACAGCAGAGTGTTCCTGTTCCGCATTTTCCATGCTATTTATGGCATCAGTTGCCTGCATTCACCTACAGAATACTACACTTGATGGTAAATCCTGTGAAGCGCTTTGAGACTTCCTCTGCGCGAAAGAAATTTCATCAAAATGTAAGTGTTATTATTATTTTGATCATTTGGCTGCCATGACAGCATCATGCATCTCCTAGGCTCACCATCCCTCCTGGTGATTTCATTCCAGTTGTTAATCATCCTCTATATACAGGCAATTTTTTGTTGTCAGTTCCGAAATTGCCCTTCACAAATCTGAGCTTCGTGCCCTACTGTCCCGCTACTTTATTGTATCTGAAAGTATTTGCGCTGGGTGTACCTTCTCAAACTTTCTCATTTGGTATCTTGATGTATTGATGCCTCCAATTGGCTGGTGGACAAGCTGGCTGGCACGCCAAGATGCACAAAAGTTAATTGATAAAGCTTTAAAAGGAGTGGAAAAGCACAACAATGCCCCACAAATAGTAATGGATTGAGTGACCAAATAATTTATTTATTACCTCTGGAAAGCAACCCATCAATCGACTTAACAACCCCGTTCCTAATTACTACTGTGTAAACGGAGATATCTGGGAAGATTGCCTACAGTTTCACCTGGGAATCAAATCTGGTTTGTCTCGATTGAGAGGCAAGTGTTCCCAAGGATATGAGGTTAAAGACAGGAGATTGGCACTTTCAGAGAGCACGTATAAGCACACTGAGCTAAATGGCTCCTTCTGAGCTTTAAATGTCTGTGGTCTTGAGGTGGTCAGCGAAGGCAAACCTATTTAGTATGCATCGTACAATTATGATTGTGTTCAGGCAGAATTTTATTTTGCATCAGGAGGCGTAATTCATATGTGCCAGTGGAGACAAATCATCCATAATGTTCCCACACCACTTATATCTCACTGATTTCAGTGGTTTCAGATTATCGTAGCATCAGTGAAGGTTTACAGCAGAGAAGGATCTATTCTGCCCATCAGATCTGTTATGGCATTCGCTCTAATTCCTCCTTCCCCCCCCCCCCCCCCCACCCCACAATCCTACTGGAGCTGTCTGATCCAATCCTACTTCCTTGCTCTTTTTTTCATACTAATTAATATTATGTTGCCTCAACTATTTGCCCAATTCTCTTTCAATTCGACTTGGTTTCAGCAGCCATTTGGAGTAAACTATGCCATATTCTAACCAACCTCTATGAAAATAAATTCATCCAACCTGCTCCTGGCCTCCCCACCAACCACCACCACAATCATAATAATGAAATGATGCACTCTTGTTTCTGCTTTGATACAGAAAAAATATAGAAAGAGACTATTTCCCAAATCCAAAAATATCCGCCAGGCAGCGTCATCCTCCTGCCTCTCGTCTCCCAGATACCAAACCCACCCCATCCCCCTCACCCTCCCCGTGATCAGCTCCTACCTCGACCCCTTTCCTACACTCCTTCTCCCCCGTCTCCTTTTCCTCCCTCTCAGGCACTCTCACCTCCATGAAGCCAACCATCTGCTGCCTCGACCCTATCCCCACCAACCTACTGCTCACTCAGCTCCCCCCTCCTCTGCCCACTGCTGGCTGATATCATCAACCAGTCCCTCTCCACAGGATCAGTCCCTGCCGCCCTCAATACTGCTGCCATCTCCCCCCTCCTTAAGAAACCCTCCCTAGATCTCTCAAACCCTAGTCACTACCGCACTATTTCTAAGCTGCCCTTCCTTTCAAAAGCACTGGAACGTGTTGTTGCCAACCAACTCTGTGCCCATCTCTCCTCCCACTCCCTCTTCGAACCCCTCCAGTCCAGTTTCCGCCCTGCCCACAGTACAGAGACTGCGCTTGTGAAAGCCACAAACGACGTCCTCTCTATCTGTGACCAGGGCTCCCTCTGCCTCCTTATCCTCCTGGACCTGTCCACTGCGTTCGACACAGTCGACCAAGCCATCCTTCTCCACCGCCTGTCCTCCATCATCCACCTCAGTGGGACCGCAACTCGCCTGGTTCGAGTCCCTACCTCACAAACCGCCAGCAGCACATCTCCACAAACGGCTTTTCCTCCCGCTCTCACCCAGTTACCTGTGGGGTACCCCAGGGATCCATCCTTGGCCCCCTCCTCTTCCTTATCTATACGCTCCCTCTTGGGGATGTCATCCACAGACATGGGGCACACTTCCACATTTATGCGGATCACACCCTTTGTGACCCCCAGTCCCCTGATGTTCTGCCAGCCGCCTGTCAGACATCAGGAGCTGGATGAGAGCAAATTTCTTGCAGCTGAATGTTGACAAGACGGAGGCCATACTCTTTGGCTCTCGTCAACGTCTCCATTCACACGGCTCTCACCTCCTCCACCTTCCCGGCCTGGCCCCTAAAACTCTCCAAACCTGTGCTCAACCTTGGCGTCAGATTCAACCCCCAACTGTCCTTCCTCCCCCACATCCATTCCCTCACCAGCACCTCCTTCTTCCACCTCCGATGGATCGCCCGTCTCCAGCAATACCTCATCCCAAAAGCCGCTGAAACCCTGGTCCACGCCTTCGTCACCTCTTGGCTGGACTATTCCAATGCCCTCCTCGCCGGTCTCCCCTCCACCACAATCCATAAAATCCAACTCATTCAAAACTCTGCCGTCCGCATACTCACCCGCTCCAAGCTTCGCTCCCCCATTACCCCAGTCCTTGCCAGACTTCACTGGCTCCCTGTCCCAGAGAGGATCGACTTCAAGATCCTCACCCTTGTCTTCAAATCCCTCCACTCCTCTGCATCCCCCCCCACCTCTCTGATCTCTTCTCTCCCCAACCCAGCACCCGCTGCCTTCGCTCCTCTGGGTCTGGCCTCCTCCATGTCCCCCAAGTCCTCCGCTCCACCCTCGGCAGCCGTGCCTTCAGCCACTACCCCCCGAGGCTCTGGAACTCTCTTCCTCACTCCCTTTGCCTCGCCCCCTCTCTTCCCAGTTTCAGGTCACAGCTGAAGACCTTTCTCTTCGACCGTGCCTTTGGTCACTTTTCTCTCCCTGCCCCTGGCTCGGTCCCGGGATCCGCTATTGTGAAGCGCTCTGAGAAGCCTCTTCAATCATGCCTTCTACTGCCTTCCAAACTATCTCCCTCCCTCCTAACCCTCTTCCTCCCCTCTATCCTGCCCCTCGCTCTTGCTCGGGTCCTGACCTGACTGTTCAGCGCCTTGGAATGTCCCCCGACGTGAAAGGTGCTCTATATAAATGTCATTTTGTTGTTGTTGTAAAACGGGTTCCAGTTAGTGAGCAATAGTCCTGCACTACATCAGGACTGGTTACTGCACAAAAATGAACTGTTGAAATTCTGACAAAGTGCTGGGAGGAGGTTAAGGGGATGCTTTAAAACTGTTGTGTGAGCAGAAAGGCGAAACAGCACTGAAAACACATCAGACAAAGATCTGTATGTGGCAATTGTGTCTTCAAATCTGAATTGTGATCCCTGCAATTATTTTCAAATGAGCACAAATACAGTCACTACATTTCACAGCAATTCCTGCGAAGCGCTTTGAGACCTGCTTCCGACATGACAAGGCACTATATCAAGTGCAGATACTATTATATCATGGAGGATAAATTAGCCAAGCTTCTGCTCCCATTCATTATTTAGAGACACTACCCTTGGCGCCCCCACCTCCCCACCCCCTTTCTCTTGATGGGAGGGGAGTGTTTGCATAAACATTGAGTGAAGACAGAAAACTGGACCCGGTTGTAAAGCTTCCCATCTCTCCTGTGCGCTCTCCCAACTGCAGCTACATGACAGCAGTCAAATGTCTCGGCTCATTCAAGAATAATGGGCAAGGGAGCAGAGGGCGCCTAGCACCTATTGAACGGTTCCCTAATGGACGGAAAAGCAGACAAATGTCTTCAGAAGGGGAAGAGAGGAGAAAATTGAGAAAGAAAAATTGGTGTGGCATAAAAGCAAATGACCAGAAAGATTCAGCACTCGGGGGGTTAAAGACTTAAACTGGAAGCTTTTGCTGTGTTGCCCACGATTGTCTGTCCCTCTTTAAACCACGCCACAAGCAAGTGGAAGACAAACGGAATTATTGGATTTTTTTTTATTTTAAAAAGGCTCAAAGCTCATGAAATTCATATTTAGGTGGCAATTACTGTATATTTCTAATGGCTCTAGCCAAATGAAACATTTGAAATATTAATACAAGGACGATCGCGTCAACACTGGTTCAAGCATCATAAAAGGCACAGAGCGCCACTTGAGAAATTAAAACTGTAATTAGTGTTTCTCTAAAGATAGATGTCGGCACTTTGAGCCTGCCTTTTACATTATTTCAATGGCTCTAATCTTCAATTGTAGGAAATTGGATGAGTGGGGGGCGTGGATGGAAACGGGGCGGTATTGTCTCTGCAAATTTAAATGAAGAACCTCTGGTACCATTGTGGCTGGGCTGAAGCAGGCTGAAGGCAGCGTTAATTATTTGCAAGGTCTCCCGATAGCTCAGCGGGGTTGCATCCTTGAATGAAAGCAGCTGAATTGACAGTTTGGGTCGCCCGTTCGTGTGTACGGGTAGCGCCGGGAGAAGTTTTAACGTGGAGTCGGAAACATCTGGAGCGGCGTGAACGGGATCAATAGGGAAATCCAAGCGGCTCGTGCTTTTGTCGGGTTGGGCAAGGGAGGGAGGAAGGAAAGGGGGGAGAAAAAAATCTAGTAAAGCAAAACTTGAAAGTTAATAGCTTCACACACAGTGGATGCATCACGTGTCTCAGCCCGTAGAACACTGCAGTGGCAAATCTCTTGGTAGCAGAGTATCTCAGCTTGCAGTCGACTTTGACATCCTTCAGCTTTCTGCTTTTCCCTCAATTTTACTTTTAAGCAGAAGGAACAGATAATGGGAATATTCTCTCAAAGACCCCTCCTCCACCACCCCTCCCTCTCTTCCCCAAGCCAGTGCACGTTTGAACAACAACACTGTGGGAGTCTTCTAGCAACACAATGAATTTCTGTTCCGGTGCGTTTCAGCAACAAAAGCATGATTTCAGGAGCTAAAACCCCAGCCAGTAAATTCTCAGGTAATTATAGAAAATAATCAGATCGGGGCAGGAGAAGATTGCGTCTGTGCGGAGATATGATTTTTCAGAATCAAAAGGCTCTTTGCGTCATATTTGTTTCTTGCATAAAAGAGTTTGGTGGCTGTTTGATGCGATGTCAGGTTATCAGATTCCCAATCTTAAAACATTATCTCTTTTTATCTATTCTCTAGGTGATGAAGTATCAATGCTTTTACTTTGTCGTGTAAAAGAACTGTGCGTTCATGCTCCTCTGAACCCTTCACATTCGTGCATTGCTGCCTTGTTATAGACACTAATTATATTTGAAATGAGACCTGTGCTAATTGTGCCTCCTCATTCTGTATGTCACAATAATCACAGCAGTATGAATAACGGCAATCCGTATCCGGACCCACCTTTTTCTGTTAGATTTTTTGAGTGAGGATAACAAAAAGTACAGTCCTAAACCTCGGAACTTTTGGCTTTTTTTTGTACAGACCAAACACTTCTGTGGGTTGTGGTTTTTTTTAAGCCGCTACGTTTGTCATTCAGTTGTTTAATTCCATGCTCAACTGGTTTTGAAACATTCTTTTTGAATAATAATTGGAATAACTATCTGAGGTTCAGTGACGTTGGTGGCTTCAAGAAGACGCATTGTTTTTCCACACACTTGTTAACCCTTGAAGGGCTGCTGAAAAGTGCAACCGGTAATGAGCGTTTGGGTAACAGTGCAGCTCTTGCTCAGAGAATCCTCAGCTCTCAGTGCTGGCCTGGGAGCGTTAACACTTACAGTTCAGATCCCCAGTCAATACCACGTGGATCGGCTCAGCAATTTGATACTGTCCCATTGTGCGGCAGATTCTCAGCAGAGGCTAATGTCGATACTGCAAGGTTATTTTTAGCTCTCGCCACCTTTATAATGATAACGATAACAATAATAATAAGAAGAATCCGTACGTTTGAGGCAGCACTTTTATCACGTACTCTCTGTCTCAGAGCATCTCACGGAATTTTTGCTCTATGGTGTAGCAACTGTGTAGTTGTAGGTGAATCCAAATGCAATGATCTATGCGTGGCTGTGTGTGGTTTAAAATGATGCACGTTTTGATGTGTGTGCATTCATAATACACACACATCTTACAAGGAAAGTGATGGAATTGAAGAAGCGTTGCGTTGGACAACCCTCTTGGTTTGTCACGAGGAATCCGCCCCGTGTTATTTTCATGAGTGAGCCTCTGTCTCCAAATGCAGTGACGTTTAGTATTTAGGTTGTGTGTTTCTAGATGATCTCCAGTTAGTGAGAGCTTACATTTCAGCAGTTTGTTCAAATATTGTTTTTTTTCCTTATAATTTTCTAGTGATAAATAGTTGTACTGAAAAAACCTTTCAGGCGGGTGAATTTTGCTATTCGAATAAGTTACCTGGGATTTGTTCACAACACAATTTGAACCAGTTCAGAATCCTCCGGTAAAATAAACCCAGCACAATAAATTTTAATTGATTCAGGGGCATGGAGGAGGATGGAAAAATTGGTGCTTACAATTGGCGGTAACAACAATTTTACATTTGTCCAGCACCATTCACGGTGGGAGGATGTCTCGATGCACATCTCGGAGGCAACTGGGGTTGTGGGGGGAGCTAATGAAGGATGGGTGAATTGAGGAAGAATGTGGGATCATACAAGTGACCAAAAGCCAGATTAAAAAGAAGTATTGAAGGTTTATCATAACAGAGGAAAGCAAAGCTTCGCTCGAGGTATTTACTTTAAAAAATCTCTTTTTTTTCAATGGGACGCTGGATCATTTGGGAAACAGTTTGAAAGAAAGGGTTGTGCTCTTGAGTGATATTTTTAAATATAAAATGACTCCAATGTAAGTAAGCGAGTGTCGGTTCTTTAAAATTTACCGTATACTAAAAAAAATTGTCACATGTATCATGAATCCTCAATAGATTTAAAGTAGAAGGGAGAACGATATTGTTAGTCCGCTGCATTTGATGAAGAGTCAGCCTTGTGGCTTTTTAGGTGGCAGCTGTGGTTTGTTTCAGTCTTAATTTTTTTCCCATCATTTTTTAAAGTAACTGCAACCTCTCTGAACCCGCTTTACATACTTACAAAAACAGCTGGATTTTAACAATGGGACTTCCCTGGAGCCAAGGAAGAACAGATTTTCTTTTTAAATAAATATTTTCTTATTAGATTGAATCAGTAAATAAATCATAATTAGCGCAAGCCTCACCCTGCTTCTTTTTTCAAAGTTGTGTATTGAAGCATCCAAAGGGTTAACCATCACTTCCGAACCATTGCACTGAACCATTGTTTGTACTCGGCACACACCATAATATCTTTACATAGAGGTATCCATTGTAATGCAAGATTTAATACTATCGCAGGAGCTTTGAGCTGCAGACACTACTGTTAGACTTGCTTTGTGGTTGAGAACATGCAAACCTGCCTATTCATGTCCCTAGTCACAAGCAGATATTGCAGTGCTATGTGATCCGCTTCATGTCATTACTCCTCAGGGGTGCTGTGAATGTTTTACAGCATGCTCTACAGCATTTAACCACTCAGAAGATGTACAACGCTGAGATTGTTAAGACACCGGCAATCAGCAAGCTACGTTGACTGATTCATTTCTGGGACATTTACCTTTCTCCGAAAAAGTCTTTGCTACAGAGCAGAGGGTCTTGTGTAGTTTACGCTTCCCATTGAAATGGAGAATCCTGATCATTTGCAGAGTCCATTGTTTTGACGTTGCCCTAGGCGTTGTGGATACCTGAGCAGCGTGGTGCAGAGATGCTCTCAAGTTGTTGATCGTACTGACGAGAGGCACATTTGACTCGACTCAACAAGCCCAGTAGTTGGGTTGAGCCCAAACTCTCAATGAAAGCGCTGGATTAGCCTGTTCTACCGAGTAGGTCCATTCCACTCATGATTGGAATTTGATTTGGAATTTGCTTGGAACGCGTCCAATCAAATTAGGCGAACCTTTCTTAACGCTAAAATTATGCCACACTCGCAACGAGAACCCAAATGTGCCTCTAAAAATGTACAGGGACACTTTGTGTACTACCAAGGATTTTCACAGGTCAATAATGGGTATCTAGATATGCCAGGGAATAGCAGAGGTAAGTGATCACTCTTTATATTGTTTTTATGAAATACTTTAACCTTCATTGATGGTGCATTTTGAGTGTTGAGATTAGTTATGTAACAGTTGTATACCACCCAGTCGTTCTGTGGTTGGTTGATATTCTTTGTGTTAATTTCAATGGTCTGTGGGTGTTCCTTTCAATAGTGAATTGATGGGCGTGTGTAAAAAGGCAAGTTTTTTTTTCTAACATGGGCGGTCCTAGTTTAAGGGAATAGAATGTATGCAATCTGTAACGATCCAGTTTAGTTCGAAAAAATAAGGTCTCATTTATGGCGCAGAGATGAGTGTTACTGCACCATATTCAAGTCAGTAAGGCTATCACAAGTGATTATGCCTGATCACAGTGAGTTCAGCTCAGTTTGGACAAGGAAGGGGAGAGGGGAAAGAAGAGGAAGCTGCAGATCACCATTGGACCAGTCCAGGCTACGGTCGTATCAATTAATTGACAGTCAATCTTGGGCCAAGAGTGGGGTTTTATGTCTAGTGATTCAGTTCAGGCCTCAGGCTAGATTCTGATTATTAATGGTCTTGTGGTGGTTGTGTCCGAGTCCCAGTGCTCTGATACGGATCACATTGCAACCATTGAAAATTCAGCCTTTTGAGTTTGCAGAAGCTCTACTTTAGACTCTCCAAAGACAGGAATTGTCTGTTTTCCCCATCTATTCCTTAACCTGACCAAACACTTCAAAATAACCTTGAACATGCCAAATTTAAGGAATTTCTCTTCAATCCTAGACTGTTACAGCAGAAGCAATTCAGTCCATCAGACCTGCCCTGTGTTTTTCAACACATAAACCCCCTATTTCTAATTCCACGGATCCTGATCTCTCTTAGTTACAGTAAATAATCTCTGTAAATTTAATGATCATTATGAAAAACTGCCAAGCAGACTTGCATTACCCAGGTTAATCCTTGCTGGTATTCCTGCAAGATTGTAAATAATAATAATTATAATCCTTGTATTTGATATAGCACTTTTCACATCTTCTAGATGTCTCAAAGCACTTCACAGAATATACTATAAAGTGAACTGACTATATATTTGTCAACGTAACGTGACAGCCAATTGTGCACAGCAGTGTCCCACAATCAGTTGTGGATTTAAATGATAATTTATTATTGTTTTTTGGGTGAGGGATTAGTACTGCATTAGATGTGTGGAGTAAGTAAACTTGCCCAAGGTTTTGCCCTGACCTGCCTGAATTTGAACACAGGTCTCGTGCTTGTAAGGCGAGTGTTCGAACCACTGAGCTAGAGGACTCCACGCTGTTGGAGGGGATTATATTGGAACCAATAGAACAGAAGTGTTTTATTGGATTTGATGGGATTTGCTCAACAACAATCCAAATCCCTAAGCAAAAAGTAACCAAAGTTGTAACATAGAGTGGGAGGAGGTGAGTGAAAGTAGCACATGCACATCAGTGAAACCACATGTCACCAATGAAAGATACTATAATGCTGAGGGAGAGAGCCGGGCTCATTGTCATGTATTGTAAAATTTGCATTTATATAGGGACTCTTCACACAGTAAACTCTCAGAGCACATCAAAAGGATAAGTTTGGACACTGAGCAAGGGAGAGGGGAAAAGTATCTCACACTCGCACTTCGAATATATGAGCGAAGGACAGACAGAAAATAGGACTGCTTTTTTTTTGCAGTGTTTCTGTGAGAAAGATTAAACGTGGTGTAAAACAAATCTGTGCCTTTTGACTTGAACACAGCATTTTGATTAGGAAATCCCTCCCGTATACAAGAATGTTTTTTTTTTCCCCCACGCCTAAAAGTTGCTGCTTGTTTTGATTCATTTTGTATTAATAGTTTCTGTAGAAATAAAACTTCTGGCTAATCCATCACACTTAGATTTTCGCAAGCGGCAAGTAAACATGCAACCCCCACTCTCAGATTTAGGACAAATAATGCAGTACAGTTTCCTGCCATACATTTAGAGAGGGTGACATACAGCATAATAATAATAATAATAATAAATCTTGCATTCGATATACAGCCTCATCACATTGTCAAGGCATCTCAACTCTCTGTTCATAATTAAAGCGAGAAATCAAAAAACGTTTCACAGAATACCCTGTAAAGTGAATTGACTGTATATTTTGTGAGCAAAATGCAGCAGTCAATTGTGTACAGCTATTTTCCACAAACAGTCATGGGATTGAGTCAACAATTCAAAAAAACATTGAAGGGATTATTACCCCCGGAAAGCGATCTGCCAATCGACTAACAACCATGTTCCTACTCACTGTGAGATAAACAGAGGCTGGTAGAGTAATGAAACTTGCTTTGGAAATTGAAGCCAGGTCCTTTCACTTGCATGGCAAGTGCTCTAAACAAAACACTACAGAACTCAACTTGCAGATAGGGTGTCACACAGTAAATACAGGGTGTAATCAAACAACTTCAAGGTCTAATGTATCTCATCCAGTGTGTAACACAGCACCTATAAGGTCTCATGTAGCTGATACAAAGTCAAATGCATACAGAGTAGATTTGGGAGCAGGTCAGGTCCAGGTTTAATTGTGACGCCACTGATGTTCGACAGGATTGAAAGATAATCACACAAAAGAAGCTGCTCTTTTCCCACTGTAGACATATCGAATTGGAATGATTTCGTGGCAGGTACTGGCACAGAATTGACAGTGCACACGTCAGGGAACTCTGCAGCAAACATTCATAGGAAAATAGAATATTTCATCTGCGTTTCACATTCTGGGAAGGAGACAAAACAAGTGCACACCTCAAAAGAGTTTAAAAGGTTAGGCCATCTATCTGTAGCATTTAAATCGATAAAAACGCTAAAAAGATGGTTGGGAAAGGATGCTTCTTTGCTCAAGCAGAAACCAGCTCCCAACACCTTAGTCGCTCAGCCTGTGAAATTGTAAAATTTAGCCATTTATGCCTAGATGTAATTTCTGTGCTTTTGGCCCACTAACAAAATGAAAAAGACATGTCCTGGGAAATGCAGACACTAACAAAATGAAAAAGACAGGTCCTGGGAAATGCAGATTGGCACAAAGCCAGTCGCTTCCTTATCTAAGCATTTTACAGGACAGGGAACAGTAACTTCTGCAAACCTTGAAGAAACTGTGACATTGTCTAAACTAGACACCATCTGGAGATAAGCTTGTTTTTAACATTTCACTTTGTTAGAGAGACATGGATTGAGTGATGTCACCATTCGAATAGTTGTTGGAACCCTGTGATTGGTAATACTTTTGTAACTGTCTTTGTGTGTACTGCAAACCCCTGCCTTTTTGGGTATAAAAAGGCTGCATTAACTGACCACCGGCAGCTCATTCTTTTGACTGTCAGGTACTCTACTTGGAGACTGTTGACTTCTGAGAATCAGCTCTTGCTATAGCAAATAAACTTTACATTTTCTTATCCACGGTGTGTGGTCTGTTTGTAAGACAACGGTTCTGGGAACGAACAAAAAATTACAACTTCACAAGCCCAACAGATGATAACATTTCCAAAGGCATGCAATGCTGTAGACAGCAGATATCTGCAAAATGGTGTGAATGAACCAGCAACAACTATTTTTAGCCATACAATCCATTTCAGTAACTTCATACATCTGTGTTATTTCAAATACTCAGTCGTCTTTGTCAAGGCTGGATTGCGCAAAGGAGAATATTCCTGACGGCTTTCAAATTTAAATCCAAGTACAGCCCAGCTCATGTTAGCATTTGCCTCAAGGGAATATTAACTGAAGTGCTAAGTGTCAGCCTGGATCAGTGGGTAACACTATTGCCTCTAAATCAGATGGTTATGAGTCCAAACCCGTGTCGGGGCTTTGCGCTCACTGTCTCGATTAACAGAACAATTCAGTGGTGTGGGTGTGCTGCATTGTTGAGGTGTCGTCCTTCAGATGAGGCGATTACATCGAGATCCTGTCTGTCTGTTCGGGTGGATGTCAAAGATCCCTTGAAAAGAGAAGGGAGGTTCTCCCAATAGCCTAGCCAACGTTCCCTCAGATAAAATTGGTCATTCACAATAATCCTTGCACTTGATAAAGCTGCTTACCACATTGTCATTTATTAATGCATTTCCATCTACTTTCGAATGTGGCTTTGAATATCGCGCTGAATGAATTACTGTGTTTATTATCAAAATAAGGATCAGAGGAAGATCGTCTTGCTGTTCAGAAATCTGTCTTGTGTTTTCAAGAAACCAATCGCCGTGTGAATCTTCTAGCTTCCGGAGTGTAAATGCCCTGTTTAGTTAAATCACCACATTTCCGCGATCAAGTAAATGTAATGTAAAACCCTTGAGAGGTTTTTGGTTTGGTGCAGACTCAGGCGTTCAGCCGCCAAGCGAACGCTGGTTGGAACTCAGCAGCTCCTGCATGTTTGGCTGGCGGATTTTTGTTTCTGGGGCTTGTGGTCTTTGTGCGACAGTAATTCTTACACGTCTTGCAATATTGGCAAAAGTTTTCTGAAGCTTTCTGGCAGCGCTCTTGAAGTACAGTAATTGAAAGCATCTGTGGTTATTGGGTTACATACATCTGTGAGAAATGTGACATGAGGGCTGGGGAAAGCAGGAAACAAAATATAACCAGAATCAACAAGACGAGGGATCATGAATCCTAGCAACTGAATTGTCTATACTTAAACAATTTTTATTGGTCAAACTCGGCTCCTTGTTTGATAGTAATTCCGAAGGCTACTTCACCCTTGGTAGCCCTTTGGTTGGTAGTCCCATCACTGGGGCAGACGGTAGTAGGTCGAAGCTGACATTCTACTCAAAAGAGTACTCAAACAGAGAAGGGAGTTTCTCTCGGTGTCCTGGCCAAGAACTGCCCCCAGATAAAATTTACCATATCTTTTTCACTTGATATTTGTTTGCAGGACGAGGCTGTGTGCACAGTTATAATGGTCAGACTGGGCTTCACATGTTGATAATATTAACCGTCTAGGGTCACATGTAAGGAAAATAACAGAGCCACGTTACAACATGGTAGTTTGGGGAGGATCAATAAAATCTGTGTGTGTGTGTATATATACGCGTGCGAGAGCTGGCTCATTTCAAAATGCTGCCTTCTTTCTTCACACTAAGAAAGGGGCAACTTCCTGCACATTGCTCTCAGATTTATTTGTTATGTCAAAACCCTAACCCTCGTTATTTCTGGTTAGGGTTAGAGAAGGAAGTGACATGAGTGGCAATCTAGAAGTTGCTCACTGATGAGCGCGTGAAAAGCCAGCCAGCATTTTCAATTTTTGTTGAAAGTAAATGTTGAAGTCCATACTTCAAAAAAGTGTTACTATAAGAGACCGAGTGTTATAATGAAACACATTGTGATGGGGGTTCTGCTTTAGTTACTTTGATGAAGTATGTTTAGGCCGGCCTGTGGATGAGAACCCCAGTGAGAGTCAGGGCTTCCAGTAGAGCAGGGTGGGTACTGTGAGGAACTTTTAAATAAGAGGGAAACTCAGCTGAAACTCATTGAAGCAATGTTGCGTAAACAGTAAAATCTGTGGAAAAGTCTGACTTTTATTTGTCCTAAATCTCAGAGAGTGGGGGATGCAGGTTTCGCTTGCCGCTTGTGAAAATCTAAAGTGGTTGATGGATTAGCCAGAAGTTTTATTGTTTGTGTGGAAACTTTTGATGCAAAGTGAATCGGAACAAGCAGCACGTTTTAGGCAGGGGGGGTAAAAAGAGGGGAAAAAAAGCATTCTTGTATACAGCAGGGATTTCCTAAAATATTCAAATGGAACACACTTTAAAACTGAGTCTCAAACCATACTGGCCACTCTCCCAAGCTTTTATTCCGTAAAACTGTAAATCCCAATAGGACACGATGCCTGAAATATATTGTGTAGTGTATTCACAACAGTCGTTTTACAAGCCATGTTACGATGAGATGTTTGTGATCCATAACATTTCAATCAGTGCTACAATCGTTGGTTGGTGCTTCTGTAAAACGCAATGATTTTTATTCATTGCACACGTGTGCACAATGAAAAAATTCCGACGAGTGGAGTTCCGCACATAGGAAGTGACATTGGCAATGACCTGTTCACCCAAAAGTTACTCATTTTGCTTCCCAGTATACTAGCTGGCGCACTGAAATGGCAATGGAATGGGCCTGTGCGCCTTGGATTTTCCTGTGCTACATTGTTTAAGCAAATCCCATGCGCATTATAATGAAATTCTTTATAATGGCGGTCTGATAGTTATGTAGTGTTTTAGTGTTGGTTAGAGTTGGTTGAGCTCTACAGTGGAGTCTTGTAGCTCAGTGGTTAGGGCAGTCACCTTGCAAGCGAGAGATCTGGGTTCAATTTCCAGCAGTGCGAAATGTTGGGCAAGTTTCCTTATTCCAAACGTCACTGTTGTACCTAGCGGTAGGAACCCAGTTGTTAGACAATTGGCGGATCGCTTTTCCAGCGATAATAATGCCTCTTTAAAAAAAACACAATAATAAACCAGTCACTTCAATCCATGACTGTTTGTGGGTCACTGCTGTGCACAATTGATCGCAACGTTTTGTCCACAAATACACACTCTATTCATTTCACAATGTGATACGTGGAGTGCTCTGAGACATCTAGAAGATGTGAAAAGTGCGATCCCAAATGCAAGGATTATGAAGTGAGATGTTAAAACAGTGGCAGATTTTTTCATTCTTCCTTGGTTTCGAGATGTTATCCTTCGTGAAAGGCAAGTTATTTTAGGTGCAAGTTATCATTGCTTCACCTGCTTTAGATGCCTGAATAATGTTTGAAATCATTTGCCTGGTGACTTTCCATTAAATCCTGCCCCATATGCTTGTCACATGCCAGTGAAGCATTTCACTGGATTAGATGCTGTATTCGGAATGATTGTTATCTCTGCTGAGAGCAGACTCCACTCTTTTCATCCCTGCTCCAAATATAGTTGTGGGTTTGAGCTTTTCCTTTATTACATTTTCTTCCTTATTTGAAGCAAATAATGATAGTAATCCGTACGTTTGAAGTAGTACCTTTCATATCGAAAGTTCTTCAGAGGGTATTCTGTAAAGTTGAGTGACTGTATATTTCGTAGAAAAACGTGGCACCAAATTTGAGCACATTGATGACTCACAAACAGCCATGAAGTAAATGCCAGATTTCATTTGAAGGATTGTTGGCCAGGGCACGGAGAGAAACTCCCTTCTCTTTTTGAATAGCGCTATAAGACTTCCACCTGAACAATGAGGACCTCATCCTAAAATCTCACCCAACCCCAACAATGCATTGGAAAGTTGGTTTGAACCAGGCGAGTTCAAAAGTTGAGTGTGGACCTTGAACTGACAACCTTTTGACTCAAGAGGCCAGGGTGCTGCTAACCGAGCCAGGCTGACATACGTAATATCCACTCAAATACCCCGTTTTGCCAAGAGGAGAGGGGACCAGTGCTCAGTTTGACATGTGGTGAAAGTACAGTCAATGCCTGCTTGCATATGTATTAAATTCCTAACATTTTATCGCTGTGTGGTCTGACTTGCTCTCGTCGGTTTCATAAAATCAGTGTTCGCTTCACTTCTGATGGGGGATCACGTCTACAATGTTTGCCTTTGCTGGTTTAACAACTGTGCTAAGCCAGTGTATTCCGCTTAATTTTTCCAGCGCTCTTCAGTTTTTTCTTCATCTAGACAAAGATGAATGAGACCTCTCTGATCTAATTGGAGTCGGTCAGCCTGGGGTGGGGGGGGGGGGGGGAGGGGACTCACAAGAAAGAGGAGTGAGATTTCCCAGTGACTTTTTTTCCGCAAAAGACAAACTATGTATGTGGTAGTTTAGAAATGAGATTTCTAACATTCAGGTGAAAAGCAGGGAGCAGTTGTGTTACCTTCCTGTTATCTGCGTAGGATCCGAGGCATTGGGATATAAATACATTTGTTTGTCTGTTTGTTTGCTGAGGTTGTCAATTAGTCCAAATTAGCACCAAATCATGGGCAATTCTGTGCTATTGGCTTGCGTCAGCTCGAAATTCATTTTCACTTTTGACCCGACAGCCAATAGTGGATTAGGTTCCACTGCATTTATACCTCAAAATGCCTGAAATCATCATAAATCAGAAGGGGAGGTGGGACCCGCCTGTCAACCAGAACGACATAAGGTTGACCTCTAAATAACTGAGCCAAAAAAGAGATCGGGAGGGTCCCAGGGTTAGGTCCTTAATTTCTGCTGATTGATCTGAGTTTGGAGGTCCAGATCCAATAATTACCACCTGTTTTTTGAGGATAGCCTTGAGGTGGAGTTTAATGCAGTTTGTGAGTCAGTGCTGTGCATAAATTCCTTCCCGCGTTCATCTGTAAAATATAATCACTCAGTACGGGTCTCCTCTCCAATACTACGTGTCACATTGACCATTTTCAGTCGAGCTGAAAAAAGAAGTCAGATTGTTTAAAATAATTTGAAATAAAACTGAAACGGAAGGAACATTTTTTTTAACGTGTGAACATTTTCTGGTATTATCCAATTTCTCTTTTTTTTAAAAAAAGAAAAGATTTAGTATTATTCATCTACTTGATCCAGTAATTTTTTCACTCAGCGAGTTGTTCGAATCTGGAATGCATTGCCTGAAAAGGTGGTGGAGGCTGATTCGATAACAACTTTTAAAAGGGAATTAGATCTTTATTTAGGGAGAACAGGTCTATTAGGCTATGGGGAGCGGGCAGGGCAGTGGGATTGAATCGCTCTTTTCAAAGAGCCGGCACAGACTAGATGGGCCGAATGGCCTCCTTTTGTGCCGTAAAATTCTATGAATCTATGAATCACAATATTCTGCTCTTCTCTAAACTTTAATAATCCTTAGGTTTGATATGACACCTGATTGCTTCATCAGAACATGTCAGAATGCTTTGCAGGATTTAGTGGAAAGTGTACTGATAGTGTATTTATTGGCAAATATGGCAGCCAGCTTGGGCACAAAGTGTCCAACAAACAGACGTGAAATTGAAAAAAACATTGTGTATGAGGAATTGGTGAGAAATTCCCTTTCTTGGGACCCTAATTTAACATTTCATTTGAAGAATGGCACCTGTAACAATACAGCCCCCCCCCCCCCCACCCCCCCCACCCAGGAGCTATGTTATGTCAAGTGTCGAGACCAGATTGTGAATTCAGTGTAACAATTGATGGCTTGAACCCACGACCTTCTGGCTCAGAAGAGAGAGTATTATCAACTGAGCCACACAGACACACTTTAATGATCATACGAGGGAGCTTTCTTCGGAAACTGTTTTCACATCTCCTAACATCGTTTATGCAGCCATATTAATTATAAAATAGGGATATTTACCTATTAATGAACTTTTCCTGGTATAACTAATTTCATAGGAGCTTGTTCGAGGTTTAATTCATACCTTTCTTTTCTGATGTTAAATAATTGATTTTTTTTTCAGAGTTTCTCAGAATAGAGTAGGAGTTTTGTTAAAACTGGGGAGAGAGCCGGGGAGCGGGATTGACTTTGAATTGCTCTTTTCAAAGAGCTGGCACAGACACGATGGGCCCAATGGCCTACTTTTGTGCTGTAAAATTCTATGATTCTACGAAAACGTGGTGTTTGGGATCTATAAAATCCCAACCCAGCTCATGATGATGCCGAAATAGGCAGCTTCACCCTATGGTATCATTGTAGAATTATAGATATTTACAGCACACAAGGACACTAGTCGGCCCATTGAGTCATCGAGTCTGCACCAGTTCTCAGCGCAAGCTGTTGATTTGCTCCCACGGCTTTGCCCTATCCCATACACCTAGAGCCTTTATCTGTCATATACAGTGCCTTGGGACATCTTCACTATATGAAACATGCTAGTATATGAATGCAATTTGTTGTTTACTTCCTTCATGAAACCAACAATGGTCTCTGGCTCAACAATGCATTCCGCTTTCAGTTCTAAACAGTGTTCAAAGCTCTCCCTTCTGCAATGGTTGTTCTTTGTACTGATTGCCTGGCACCAGAGTTTTTTTACCCAGCATACGGTATGTTTTTTGGGGGGAGACGGGATGATAAGACGATGGATGCACAAAGAGGAAAAACAAGCTGGAAATTCTCAGCAGGAGGTTAGATCAGTATTTCAGACTTGGACTAACTTGTACACAGCCAGCCAGCCAGCTGGGTTCCTGAATGCCATTCGATTCCCATGTTTTTTAAAAAAATAGTTCCCAGCTTCTCATTGCTGTGTGCAACTTGGATGCCATGCTCACCTGCAAAACACACACAGTTACACTGATCTACTGTATATCTTGTGAAGCACTTTGGAACGTCCTTCTGATATGCAAGGTGTTATACCAAATGCAAGAATTGTTTTCATGTGGCAGGCACCCAGCTACCCCACCCCCAGGACACTCGCCCCGAAAAAATAATCACCACATTTTTTACATCGGCTTCTAAAAGGGTAAGGTGATGAATTCACGGTTAGAAACTCTAGGCTTCAGATACAGTGACAATATTATTAAAAGACAATATGTAATATACAACTGTAGTAACAAGGTTAGAATTTCTCCCAAGTCCATTGTTCCAACAATCAAATATCTCTTTCTCTCTTCTGTACGTGAAAACAAATCAATTGTGCCTTTAGTTATTTTCTGAAATGTTTGGCATTGATAAAGTAAAAGACAAACTTTGGGGGAAAAAAAGCTAGTTATACTGGTGCTCTGGTGAATATGGGCAGAAACATAGATTCCATAGTTTTTGTACTTTTTTTTAAAATGTTAAAATAACCAAGTGTTAATTTTGTTTGGTCAACTGGGTGCCTGACATATGTGGATTTGTTTTATTCTGTCACCTAAAATAGTTGCTTTAACTGAAAATCTTCTATAGGATCCTATTTTCATTGCTTCAGGATTTTATTAAATTGATTTAAATCTAGGCCAAATATATAAGAATTATGAATTCAGTATAAATACAGAAGGGGGACTGAGTGGCTGGGGATTTTTTTGTCTATTGGGTGCCTAACACATATAGAAATCCAGCATTGTGCTTTAAAGTACCCAAACTAGACTGCGAGGTCGACATTATGTATGCCACCTACATGTGGATATGTCCCTGTGTCTGGAATGGAATGCAGTCTCTCTCTCTTTGAAAGGAGGTACCTTGGTTACCAAATAAGTGGCCAAGATTATCAGGTCAGTGAGAGTCAAGGTTTGGGAAGTGTGTTTTTGGGATACTGCTAAAGTTCAATCAACTAAAACCAGAGGTGCCATTGAAAAAATGTTGTGTTAGATTATGCTACAGACACTTAATGGATAATGAGTAAGAATCATTAAGTACCTGAATATAATTTATAAATCTGGAATTCTGCTTTAGACTTCAGTGTTGCTGCTGTTTCACCAATACTGCACAGTTTGATTTCTTTGGGAACCGTTTATCTTGCCCATCCTTTTCAATGAAGGTGCCCAATTGTGCAGCTTGAAACATCTCTTTGCCCAACAGCGTCATTATTGTTGCCAGGGTACATTTCTCAAGACAGTTACAGCTTATTCATTTTATTTTAGGAAATAAGATCTTGGGATACAGTGTATAGCTTGGGACTTGACATGTGCTTGCGACTGTGAGGTTGGTAGAAACCGGAGAGACCTTGGGCATCATTCATCAAGCAAGTTTTATGTTCTCAACGTAAGTTAGTTGAAAGACTAAAGACCAGCCTAACAAGTTAACAAGACTGTAAAATATCATTCTTATAAACAACAACAAAAATATATTTATAAATCGCTCTTCACATCAGGAGGATGTCCCAAGGCACGGGTGTTGTGTTGCAACTCACATCATATATTCACAAAATTCCCAGTTCTACTTATTTGTAGAAAATAAAGCAAGTTGTATATTTGTTATCCTGTATTGCCTCAGGCTCTAAGGCTCTTAGCCTTCTGTTAAATTATTTTGATTATTTCCTGAATACTACAGCTTAAAAGCTTCAAAGATCTTTGGAAAAGTTTGCCTTTTCGGCAAGGTTGGATGAAAGAGATTCAGTAATTTCATAAAACAAAACCAGAAATCGCTGGCAACACACAGCAAACGGGTCAGGCAGCATCCAGAACGCAGTGAGATGGGTTGTGACTCAGGGGCGTGGACCCAGAACATTGACTCGCTTTTCCTTTCTCCATAGATGCTGCCTGACCTGCTCGCTGAGCGCAGCCAGCGATTTCTATTTTTGTTTCAGATTTCTGGCATCTGCAGTATGTTGCGTTTTTGAGTGTAGCTGCACGGGAATCCTCGATCAGCTCAGTGATAAAAGGCTGGCAATCAAACACCTGAGCTATTATGCTTGTGGGTGTTCGTACCAGCTTTGCTGCTGTGGGGTTTGCAGTTCGCTGGTCATGAATTTTGCCAAACAGAAGTCGCAAGTGAGCGCAGTTAATCTGCTTTGTAGATATATTGCAAATTGTTTCCCAGACAGTCTTCAGAGAATATAAAATGTGTCGTGAATCTCACAGGAGACGTCTATGCAAACAAGCAAAACGTGCAGTGAAAAGCAGCTTAAATTTAAATGTATGTAAAGCACTCTAGAGAGTGGAACAAATACAGTGTTCGCCTACAAAGTACACAGTCCGTATACTTTGTATAGTACATCCTGTGCAGCACTTTTAAATGTCTTCGTGACGTGAAAGGTGCCTATAATCGATCACTAAAATTGTTATTTTTAACAATCAGCAAAGATAACAGGTAGATATCAAAGCCAATTGAGACGCTGTTTCTGTAAGCAGAAATATATTAATATTATACAGATAACTATGAGGAGCAAGCTTCTCGTGCGTGAATGACTGATCACTGCCAATGCCATTTCCTGCACACTGTGCAGTGTGCAGCCGGTGAGAAGCACATTTTTTAACACGGCTGACAAGCGAACAATGATATTACTGGTTGGTTATGTTATGATGCAGAAGAGCTGACTGTCAGTCGTGTCCCATTATAAGACTGCTTGGAATTACTAGGTTACAACAGAGCTCTTTAGTAACAATAGAGATTTCCTTAAAATCAAATTATCTTTTCCCCACTTCCAGGTATTGCAGAATGAAATGCTTTATTTTTGTTTTTTGCAACATTTCTTTTAAATATTTTTATTTTCCTCCCTCTCCTCCTTTCCTCTTGTTATTTGTGTGGGTTCCCATGGGATCAGAAGCAGTGGAATGAAAGGTAACCTGCAGCATTACCACCCACAAGTATACAGTTCATATTAATTTTAATTATAATATAAATCTGTTTAAAGAATGGAAAAAAATACAATTGACAACAGAAGAGTTACCGGCAATGTCAATAGCCTTACCATCTCACATTACCACTTTAGACTCTCTTACCAACTCCCCACGCCCAACCATCTCTCCAGTTTAAAATGAATACTCTCATTAACGCAGCTCCTATAAAATGGCAACTTTGATTGCTTCTGACCCGAAAACAATTTGTCTTCATTCATTTTTAAAAAGAATTTTCAGGACTGCATTCCCTGTTGATGTGGGTTTCTATCAAATATCTGTGCACAATGCTCGGTCATCATTTTATAAGCACCAATTATGAAACTATACACACTCATTATTAATTCATTAATGTCTTCTCCAACTGCATCAGTGTCGCGACAGAACTTTAAGGGACAAGTTCCGGCCACAGCCCTGCTTCAACTCAATTTAATCAGCAGTACAGTACCATCTGATCCATTGCATACACATGGAAAATATCTGGTTAACAAAATTGTATATGCCAAGAAAATTAAGAAGAATACTCCTTGCATTTGATATAGCTCCTTATCATAGCTCTCGATGATGGAGTCCTGTAGCTCTGTAGTTAGAACACTTGCCTCGCAAGCAAGAGACCTAGGTTTGATTCCCGGGAGGGTGAAAACGTTGGTCAAGTTTCCTTACTCCACATGGCTTTGTAGTAAGTAGCAACCTGGTTGTTAGTTGATTAGCAGATCACTTTTCTGGGGGTAATAATTCCTTCAAAAAAAATAATAAATTGGTCACTTCGATCCACGACTGTACATCATAGAATCATTCCCGGTACCATCCTGGTAAATCTCCTCTGCCCTCTTTCCAGTGCCTTAACATTGTACACAGTACTCTAGCTGAGGCCTAACCAAAGTTTTATTGAGGTCAGTCAGAACTTCCTGACTTTTGTACTCTATGCCCTATTTATAAAGCCTAGTATCCCGTATGCTTTTTAACAGCCTTGTCTACCTGCCCTGCCATCTTCAAAAAATCACTTACACAACCCCCCAGGTCTCTCTGTTCCTTCAAACCCCTTAAAATTGTACTATCTAGCCTATATTGTCTCTCCTCATTTCTCCTCCCAAAATGCATTACCTCACATTTCTCCACATTAAATTTCATCTGCCATGTGTCTGCCCATTTTACCATTCTGTCTATATCTTCCTGCAGATGGCTACTATCCTCCTTACTATTTACTATTTTTCCTAACTTTGTCATCTGCAAACTTAGAAATGGTACCCCCTATACCCAAGTCCAGATCATTAATATAAATTAAAAAGAGCAGTGGTCCCAATACCGATCCCCGGGGAAACGCTACTGTACACTTCCCTCTAGTCAGAAAAATAGCCGTTCACCACAACTCTGGATCCACGCTGCCACTGTCCCTTTAACACTGTGGGCTTCTATTTTCCTTAAAAGCCTTTTATGTGGCACTTTGTCAAATGCCTTTTGAAAGTCCATATAAACTACATCAACTGCATTACCCTCATCCACCCATTCCGTTACCTCATCGAAAAAACTCTTATCAGATTTGTCAGGCAAGATTTACCTTTAAAAAATCGATGCTGGCTGTCCTTTATTAACCTTTATTAATGGACACTGTTGTGCTATGAAGTCAATTGACCTGCATATTTTGGAATGATCTTTGGTGGCATTTGTCATGAGATGAAGATAACTTCAAGGTAACACCTTTTTCTGCAAACCACATGACACATTAGAATGATTTGGACAATAAGGCTTTGTAAAGCCTTTCTTTCCTATTGTGTGCACTTTCATGGCTACAGGAACTCTGTTAAGAGTTATCACTTTAAAACAAAAAAGTATTTATTTTGCCCCAATCTTGGGGTCAGTATCAGATCGTAATTTTTCAAATTTCTTATGCATCAATTGAATGATTGCAATTAAATTCAAACCTGACTTTACATCATCCAGAACTTGGTTTTGCATTAAGATATTTCACCATGGGTTCTCAATTAAGTTAACTTCATTCTGCCTTCTAAACATGAGATATGAGCAAAATACATGTTTCAGTAAGGTTTGCGCAGAAGGCACTCAATGAGAACTTACTCTTTTTCCACTTTGTTGGTTTTGGAGATTAAAGTTAACATCCTGTGGATAACGTATTTGGTGGTGGTGACTCTTACTCTTAGTAAGTTATTCACATGTGTCAAGAGTGCCCAGTGCGTGCCTGCAGCATTCTCAGAAATAAACCAGATCTCTCATTATACTGAAGTATAACGAAGTAAGAGACAAGATTTTAAGCTGTAGTTGTACGATTAGTGCATGATCAAGTGTGGTGACATGAATCCTGTTTTGAAGTGAACTCGGTATATTGCAGCTGTTTACCATATTTAAAAATATATATTTTTTGTGTCACAAAATACAAGGCCATTCCTGTCATAGTGACATTAATATTCATTTTCAATTGAGATTGTAATACTGTCAGGACCTGGCTGCCTGAACATACCAATGAAGAGAAACAAAAGCAGAAGTTGCTGGGAAAACTCAGCAGGTCAGGCAACATCCATGGAGAAAGGAAAGTGAGTCAATGTTTCGGGTCCACGACCCTTCGTCAGAACTGGTTTGGTTCTGACGAAGGGTCATGGACCTGAAACGTTGTCTCACTTTCCTTTCTCTATGGATGCTGCCTGACCTGCTCAGTTTTCCCAGCAACTTCTGTTTTTGTTTCAGATTTCCATCATCCGTAGTATTTTGTGTTTTGTTTATACCAATGAAGAGATTGGTAAATTGGAGAAAGTACTCCAGTACTTTGTAGCCAAAACCCTTGTCCATGCATTTGTCACATCAAGGCTCGGATATGAAATCTCCCTCCTCATCAGCCTTCCCAGCTCTTCCGTTCACAAGCTGCAGATCATCGAGAACTCTGTAGCCCGTGTCCTCTCCCACACCAAGCTCCACAACCACATCACTCCCACCCTCGCCTGGCTCCATTGGCTCCCCATCCCCCATAGGATCGAATTCAAGATCCTCGTCCTCACCTTCAAGACCATTCATAACCTTGCCCCCCCCCTCCCCCCACCTCTCCAACTGCTGTCCCCTATGAACCTCTCCGCCCCCTCCGTTCAGCGGGCTCTGGCCTGCTCCCTTTCCCCGCCCAACCCACCCTACTATCGGTGGATGGGCTTTCAGCCTCTCTGTCTCCACACTTAGGAACTGAATCCCAAAGTCCCTGTGCCTCGCTTCATCCCTCGCCTCCTTCAAGGCCGGTCTCCTTCAAGGCCGGCCTCCTCTTCGATTGTGCCTTCTGCTGCCGTCCCAACTCTCTCTCTCTCTCTTATAATCCAAAAGGTTGCGAGTTAGATTCCATGTGATGAAGGGAGAATGTACTAAAATCCAATTTAAGTTATGCAGTAGTTGTGGGCAGGAGTGCAATGGTTCCATCAGCAACACCTTTATAAACATGAGGTAATTTTTCAGCGAAAATAATAATGTTTTCATCTAAATCTGCTGAAAAGAGTGAAAGAGCTCTCTGTCCATATGCTTATTAGTGCCTCAGCACATGTTGATATGAACACAGGAACAGGAGTAAGTCCGTCGACCCTATTCCACTATATTCCAAGATGGTGGCTGTTCCCTAACCACATTCCACCTCACCACCCCCACCCTCTCTCCATCTGTTTCGCCCACATATACACAGCCAATTCACTTTACAGTATAGTCTGTGAATTGCTTTGAAACGTCCAGAAGACGTGAAAAGCACTATATCAAATGCTAGGATTGTTATCATCCCTTGATACGAATCGGAAGATTTTTTGACAACAATAACAACTTGCATTCATATGGCACAATTTATGACAGACAGCATCTCGAATCCCTTGACCGGTGAAATAAGAAAATATAATTCACATACCAAGACAATCTATAAATACTGCACTGCTTTCTTGTTAAATTCAGAAACACATGCTATCTTTTCAAAAGGTCTTCACTGCAAATCATTCCAAAAGATGTTTTTGGCAGACAAGGTAATAATGTACAAAGACAAGAGCAGTGAACCTTTCCTGAACACAGAGACTGTGCAAATGCGAGTCCTGCAGAGTGTAAAATGTCACTGTACGAAGGGCACAGTCACTAAGCGTTTCATAGAATCATAGAAATTGACAGTGCAGAAAGAGGCCATTCAGTCCTCCGAGACTACTTGAGCTATCACAGCGAAGATGTTCTTTCAAAACCCATGGCGTTGCTTATCCCCGCAGCCCTTCAATCCTCGATTTATCAATTAGAAATGTTCTCCTTATTTTCAGTGGCTGATGTTCTTTCAACAGTTGGAATGGAAAACACATATGGTCGTTAATAAATTATTCTACCTTATTTTTGATCAGCCATGTGTCTGGCACATGCAGAAACCCATCAGTTTTGCTTACAAATATGTACACGAGTGCGAGTGTTTCACATGTGTGCCACATACTATCTCACCTAATAAATCAGTACCAGGTTTATATGGAGCTTTCACTTTGCTGCAAGAAATAATAATAACTTTCATTTATAAAGTGCCTTTGATGCAAGAAAAAGTCTCACCAGCTCATTACAAAGATGAAGTGGGGGCCTGAGCAGAGTGGAAAATCAGAAGTGGGGAGGAGGGGAGCGAAAGCAGAAATGGAGGGTGAGAGGCGAAGGGCAGTTGAGGAGTTTTCCAGAAAGCAGGGACGGGGTGACTGAAGCTCACCCACTGATGCACGTGAAAAAAGCCGACACGTTAGAATTGAGCGATGCTTGGGTAAATGATTATTGGCAATTAGCAAATAACGCCTAATGGTCCACAAGGTTGCATGTGGGGCTACTCTAAGGGCTTGCTTTATCACAGCTGCGTCTCAAAGCGTTCACAGAATATACCTTAATGTGAATTAACTGTATATCTGTGGGCAAAACGCAGCAGCCGATTGCACACACACAGCAGTGTCCCAGAAACAGTCATGGATTGAAATAACCAATTTGTTATTATTTTTTGAGGGATTATTATTAGGCATGTGGAGTAACGAAACTTGCCCAAGGTTTTGCCCTGCCTAGAATTGAAAACCGGTCTCCTGATTCTACGGCACATCCTCTAACCACTGAGCTGTAGGTCTCCACGAGACCAGACACTTTGAAAAGTACATTGTTCTAGAAGTGGGGGCTTAAAGTCCAGCAATTGTTTTCACAAGTTGGCTTGACCACAAGAGCGATAGTGGAAGGCCACACATGGGAATTGAGGGAATTGACTTCACTCAGGGGAAACAGACACCTTGTATCGTGGGTGGCTGCCAGGGAAAGTACCTGAGGTGTAAAATGGGTCTTCTCCAGAAACCCCCACGTACCTCAAGTCAATCCCGCGTGAACTCAGCTCTGGCAAGATCTTGAGATCGGAGCTAAGTTCTCGCGGATCACTGTGACGATGATAGGTTGCTCAGATGAGATGCTTTTTACACCCCGAGCCGTTTTGTCTTGCATCGACAATGTATTTAACGCTGCACTTTCCCACCGAGCAAGAACACCGGTAGTGCTGATATCACCTCCGTGCTATCCGAGCGCTCCTGTGAAGGAAAACAAAAGAACTTATTCTGTTCTTCCGTTTATTTTAACATGACCTGGGGTGTGTTTACACTCATAACAGAATGATTCATGAGTAATATATTCCCAAATCGCACCAACAGAGCAGTGAAGCATTCAAGGTCTGTTCCTTGGCTGCATTTTGATAGTTTTAGTTCTCGTGAATGATAATACAGAGATAAATTGCAGTATAGTCTCTGATGGGACAGATTGACACAGACACTTCATTCAGTGCTGGTGTATCTAATTAAACAATTGCTTAGTGTGTCAAGATTGATAAGAGACGTAAAGGTTGCTTTTTTCCTTGTTTAGGTATGTTACATCATGAATCTCTATGCACGTTACTGTAGTTGAAAGGTTATGGAGAACCATTTGAGTTTACGGATAATGGGAAGTTTTTCTTAAACCGAGTCAACAATGCCAGTCAGCGTTTTCTTTTGAAGGTGTTGATTAGCTGAACTAATGAGCTTGCTACACCACCGCAGTTGTCTCCATGTCTCGCTGAAAATAGTTTTGTCTGATGTATCCAAACATCGAGATAGAATTTAATAATAATAATACTTAAATTTGATATAGCATTTCTCACATCTTCTAGATGTCTCAAAGTGCTTCACAGAATATACTGTATATTTTGTGGGCGAAATGTGGCAGTCATTTGCGCACAGCAGTGTCCCACAAACAGTCGTGGATTGAGGTGACCAATTTTTCATTAAAACATTTTTTTCGTGATTATTATCAGGCGTGTAGAGTAAGCAAACTTGCCCAAGGTTTCGCCCTGCCTGAATTGAACCCGGGTCTCTTGCTTGCAAGGTAAGTGCTCCAACCACTGAACTAAAGGACTCTCAAGAACATATGGAGTCAAAAAGGTTCAAAATCGGTTAGGAGAAGATTTAAGGTGCTCAATCAATCAAAAATAAGACAAGGTGGAGTGCCAGCAGAAGAGAACTCGGTTATGTTGACAAAGTTTCAACAGCATAGAATGCACCCCGGATATCATACTTTTCTTTAAAGTGTGCCACTTGGCTCACAAAATAGTTGAAAACTTTTTACAGAATATCCTGTGAAGTATTTGAGACATCTTGATGATGTGATAAGGTGCCATGTCAAATTCGAAAGTTATTATTTTAATTATTACAGTTTATGCTCATACACACCACTGCCACTAATTCCATATCCCAATACTGGTAAATCCTTATAATTCCTAACATTTCTGTTGGCACTGTCCATGTTAATTGTTTACTCTTTCTCACTTTTTCTTCCTCTGACTTTGATCACTGACTCAGTCTGATGATGAACTTGAGTTCATTCACGCTCAAGCATCTACTGCCTGTGATGATCTTCAGGTTGTTCTGTTCGGTCCTTTCTATCACTGGATGAGTGAATCCCTGAACAATGATATCCTTTATATTTGTGTTACCTGTCGATCCACATGCTAAAATATGAATGAATAATACAGAAATAATTCACATACACTGTGGAACTTTCGTATAGGTCATTTGTGGTGTTCTCTTGTTTATTTTGCTTTTGGATACTTTAATTGTCTTTATATCCTATAATTTTAACAATAAATGCAGAATCCAGCTTCAAGGAGATGGATACCAATTCCTTTGAGGCTCATGAGAACATCCATGACTCACTTTTGTGGACACTAGTAGGAGACCAAATAGTTCACATTCACAAACAATTACTTAATGTTATTCCTAGTCACCATAGAAAGCCTCCATAGAAAACAATTTTGGTGTTTTTGACACTGACACAATATTTATTTCTATCTACATTTTTTTTTCCATCTTGTGGTTGTATCATCGACCACACTTGTCTGGTTTTACTGGCACCGTGTTCATTTGTTTTCATACAGATTGCCATTAAGTGTAATGAATTTGACATATGGATAAAACTTATCACATTATTGATAAATACAGTCAATACGTCAGTCACTAAAGTCTGTCTGCAAGGCTAATTCTTTTCCTCTTCCTTCCCACTCTGTCACAATCGTTGGGTCTGAAACGGCCCACAGTGGTCACCCCACTTAGCACGATGCTGGTTTACGCTGAGTTTGGCGGGTTCTGCGAAACCCCAGTCATTGTAAAGGAATTGTTGGGGCTGGGGGTGGGGTCACATCTCTGCGTTGTTAGTTGTGAACTGGACTTGTGGCTCATGCTCATTTCTGAAGTGATAACTATCACCAGTATCACTGAATTTAACGCGCCATTTAATTGGCTGCATTTGAAGGCTGACGCAGCAGCCTTTTTGCGCACAGTACTCTATAGACAATCGTGAAGTGAGTGACCAACTTTCCCTGGAGGATTGTTGGCCTGGACATTGGAAGAAACTCCCTTCTCTTTTCGGAAAGCGCAGTGGAATCTACATAGCCAGCTGACGCCACCTCCAACAACGCAGCTGTCGCCAACAGTGCCTTGCAATAGAGCTCAAAGTTTCAACGTGGGACTGGAGCCACACAAGCTTCTGACTCAGGAGGTGAGAGTGCTACTGAGCCAGACTAACACGTGAACTCAGTCTGAGTCATGTCCACATATGCCAAGTTCCTGCCTGTCTTTGCAGTGGACACTTACATTTGTTTGTTTAACCAGGGCTTTCTCATCCGTTGCAGGTACGCTCCAAAGACGTAGATTTTTTTTTGTTTAAATCACCCTGAAAGCTCTTGGTTTAAGAAATTTAAACTGAATTACATTAACTTTAATGTAATTGAGCTGCATCTGTTTGACATGCACTTAGTGAATGTAAATTTTTATAGATTATTCCCCCAAAAAAACTAGGTTAATACCATCCAGAAATAGATTTGTAAATTCAATCAAGTGGAAGAATTAATGTTAAATCACGTCGGTAAGATCAACTACCTCCCAAATGAATGAACAGTTGACTTCTCACCTATTCAAGATTACATTGGTCAACTGAAGCAGAAAAATGCATCGCCAACTAGTGTGCTATGCTGTTAAGTTACATTTGATATTAGAATAACAATCACCCATAGATTTGATGCAATGCCTTATTACATTGATTAATCGCCTCAAAGCGCTCCATGGGATTTGCTGTAATGTGTAATGACCAATTTCATCTGAAGGATTGTAGGACTCTGGGAGAAACTCCCTTGTGTTGAAACAATATCAAATTGCATTTATATAAGAGCTTTTACGTCAGGAATGTGATTCATTTAATGCATTTGAATTTAAAGCAAGAGGCAGATGATTTTGTACGTTTGAATCAGGCTCCACCTTGTCGGTGACATGTAAAAACTGTGCTTTCGGCCACTGCTCCGCAAACCGCTTGTCTCAATCTCTTCACCTTCCCCCGATTACACCTGAAGACTTTTATCTTTGATGTGCCTACTGTCACCTGCCCTCTCTCCCAGGCCTGGCATCATACAATGCCCTTGTTGAGCGCTGTGAGATGCCACACAAACCGCTCTGAAGTATGAAGAATACTATATGAATACAGGTAGTTGTAGACATCACAAGTCAATTTATCCTTCATAGAGTATTTTGTAAATTGTAGTGAATATGTCTGTAACTCGGCAGCTGATTGCGTGTATCAGTGTCCCGCAAACAGTGGTGGATTAAGTGGCCAATTTTTTTTTAAGGGTTTACTACCCTGAGAAAGCAATCCACCAATCCACTGACAACCAGGTTCCTACTTACTGCTAGTTAACAGAGTTACAAAACTTGCCCAATGTTTTGGCCTACCTGGGAATCAAACCCAGGTCCTCGTGTTTGCGAGGCAAGTGCTCCAACCACTAAGCCTCAGGGCTCCATAATTGTGTCATTCTTAGTCTTGAAAGACGAAATGCTTCTGGCAACCATACCAGACTTTGAAAAATGAAACGGGTACGCTATGGCCTATGGTTTTTGTATTGAGTCTGAGATGAATCCAGTCTTGACTGATGGGATGTAAAGCTCCTCTCTGAATGTCTATGTGCGCAGTTATTTTGGCCCAACTTCAATCCAGTTCTCAGCAGACAGGTCTGAGACAACCACAAGGTCTGACAATCACAACTAGATGCAATTCAGCACTAATGAACACTAATAGGACAATCTTACTCGGAAGAAATTGTAGGGACGGCTGGTGCAGAAAATGAAAGTGTTTCTCTGGTGCAGCAGGGATGCTCTTCTGATGCTGTGTTTAAGCATTGAAGCAGCCTAAAGAGAATGTTAACCTAATCCTGTGATAATAGTGTTTAATTCCTGGCATTATACCAATGTCACAGAATCAACTCTGCTGCTGTTTACTTCCAATAATAATAATGTGTATTTGATATAGCGCCTTATCATGTCATTAAGACATCTCAAAGCATTTCAGGGAATATACTGTAAAGTGAATTAACTGCATATTTGTGGGTGAAATGCGACAGCCAATTGCGCACAGCAGTGTCCCACAAACAGTCGTGAGTTAAAATGACCAATTTATTCATGTGTTTTTTTTGGAGGGATTATTAGGCGTGTGGAGTAAAGAAACTTGCCCAAGGTTTCGCCCTGATCTGCCTGGATTCGAACACAGGTTTATGCTTGTAAGGCGAATGCTCTAACCACTGAGCTACAGGACTCCACATATATATTGTATCCCGAGATATTATTTTCTAACATCAAATCATACTGTCCTACTTGTTCCCCATACTTTTCAACATTGTTCCTCTTCAAGCTTCCCTGTATAAAATAATTCCCTGTATAAAATAATTGGAGACTCTGCCCCCAACTTGTGGCAGAGATTTTCATGCTAAAACCACGATCAACCTCCCCCATTAACATTTTCTTGACATTTTGTCCTCTGTACAGCTGCAAGGAAGCCTAATTTACTCTCTCCGTCTTAAATTGGTTGGCTGATCACAATAATAATAATCCTTGCATTTGATACAGCACTTTTCACATCTTCTAGATGTCTGAAAGCACTTCACAAAATATACTGTAAAGTGAATTGTCTGTATATTTGTGGGCGAAGAGCAAATGTACAGTTTTTAAAAATAATTTTAATAATAAATTGAATAATAAATCAGTTGTTTAATAGCGCTTAATACAACGGTCGCCCTGATTCTCAGACATCCAAGACTTTTTAGGAATGATTTATGGCACACTGAGTCAAGAGAGATTCACACCCACAACCTTTATGGTGGATTGGGGTTTAATCTTGTTCAACTAGGTAGTATTAGGATCAGAGCTCAAACAGGATTTATGCTGCATTAGGCTCAATTTATGTTAATAATAATCCTTGCATTTGATACAGTGCCTTATTGTGTCATTATTATAATATTGACTCTGAATTGCCTTACATAATTGTGATGTTCCTTCAAAAAATATAAGATAAACCCACCACCTCAACTGGCGCTTGCTACACATATAGACTGTCTTTAGACATTGTATATATAGTATTTGCATGGAGAAAGAGAATTACATGTTTTTTTCAATTCTGGCTGGGGGAAAATTGCAGGGGAGGACGAGAAGATGATGGGTAAATATTGATTTGCTGAACGAATAACATCTTTACTGCAGCAATGAAAATATTGAAATGTTAAACTATTTCCCCCGGAGACTAAACTATGTTTCAGAACAGCTGAATCCCTGAAAAACGTCAGTCAATCATTGACCAGTGAGGCTCCTGAATAAATAAGAAAAACAATCGGAGAGACGTATCACGCTGTGTTTAATTCCAGGCTGTTTCCGGAGTGTTGTCTTCTACTTCTGGCAGTGAGAAACATCACTTGCCTACACCCTGAGATAGTCAAAATGATTGATTCAGACACATTAAACCGTATAGTTTTTCCACTGTTCAAACATTCAGTGCTTGGGATTAGAATTTTGTCTTTTGAACTGAAATGACCAAATATCTAACTTGTGCTTTCCACCGTTCTGCCATCATCATTCAAACCTTTACTTTTTCCCTTGAAAGGTTATTTTGGTGCTTCAGCACTGAAATAATAATCTTTTTTTTTACTGATGGTCTCACTTTAACAAAGATGTGGGCACACGGGGGTTATCAGCGCAGACTTTCAACTTACAAAATTGGCCTGTAGTTGAGAATTGCTGCAGTTCATTTAAAAGAACACAGTGAATTGAATGCTTGTAAACCTAGACTGGTTCTCAGAATAAGGCTCCAGCATTGAGTACTGACAGCTATGAGATATTAATTTTACTAATTTATATATCTGGCCAGGGTGCTCAGGAAAGCTTGGTTGATATTTCATTCAATGAATCTGGCACTTTGAAGTTCATTTTAGCCAATATATTAGCCTTGAAATGAATTAGCTTGCTAGCCAAATGGAGGTTGATTAACTATTTATTTTATTTATGATTATAAATAAGTTTTTTTTTCTCCAATGCCTTTCCCACTTGGCTTGCCATTTGGCTTTCTTGTTTCTATTTACTCGGGTACATTTCCCCAAGTGTCTATTGCCATATGCCAGCTTTAACAGTCAGTGTTGACAGAACGTTTAACATTGTAAGGAGGGGATATTACATCTGTGTCCAATTCTGTCCTGACCAAATTTCCACATCCATGTACTTTCCAGTAGAAATCTCTCTAGGTAACAGCCTTATAACATGAAAAAAAATCATAGCTCAAAAGGTCCCTGCAAGAAGGAATAGGAGAGCATGTGAAGATGTTAGCTGAAATTTGACAGAATATATGTTGTGCTTGTCTTGGTTTCTTGAGGAAGTGCTATATTGATAGAACATTAGGGAATCTGACTCAAAATGAAATGCCTTTTCTTGTGAATTTTTCCAATGTACATAACCGTGCCTTTCAAAATATTTCCTTTCTGAGGCTCAATAAACTGCATCCAAATGTTTCAACCGACAAGACTTCAAAAGTGCTCTCATTAAAAATGGATTTGCTATTGAGTCAGAGCACTTGGCAAACAAGAATCAGCTGTTGTAAAAGAGGAAGTATTTTCCATTTAAATTTACTCAGGGCTTTCTCCACAGCACAGAAAATCATTGGTAAATAAGTACTGTGCAAAGTACTGTGCCTTGTATTTCTTAAATGGAACATAACCAACCTGACACAACTGTACAACAGTCTTGAGTGAAGATGTGCTCCATCGATCTTTTGCCAAAGGCCTGTTCACAGTTATTTGGGGAAAGGGGATATTTTGTGTTGCTCATTGAGAGATGTCATTACTTTATAGAAGGACACATTTTCCCATTTTGCTTTCAGTATCACCATTCTTTCGCGTTGTTTGCTAATCTGCTATCGCCCAACGATGGAGTGGAAATTGCACCTGGACTAGATTCACCATATTCAGGTAACATTTCAGGGAGTCCAGAATTTCGCAATTTACTGAATTCAGCCTTGACTTGAAAGCCAGTTTTCTGTAGTTTTGTAAAATAAACTCTCAGAAAATATATATCAAAATTAAGACTGAATTTAAGGATATGCCAATTTCTGGAGACTCTGAAATGTTATGTATACATGGTAAATCTGGACCCAGGTGGAACTTCAACAACAACAACAAATTACACTTATAGAGCGCCTTTCACGTCGGGAGGACGTCCCAAGGCGCTGTACAGGAGGCGTGTGACCCGAGCTGGGAGGGGAGTGTTTGGGAAGGGGTGAGACATGAAGGGGAGGTCGAAAAATTCGGGATGGAAAAAAAGGCACGGTCGAAGAGGAAAGTCTTCAAACCGGCCTTGAAAGAGGAAAGGGAAGAAGCGAGACGGAGGGATTGGGGGATGGTATTCCATAGGTTGGGAGCGGAGAAACTGAAGGCCCGGCCTCCGATGGTGGGGCGGTTCGGGCGGGGGGCTTGGAGCAGGACAAGACCTGTTGAACGGAGGGTCCGGGTGGGTGTGTAGGGGGAGAGTAGATTGGTTAAATAGGGCGGGGCAAGGCCGTGTAAGGCCTTGTAGGTGAGGACGAGGATCTTGAACTCGATCCTCTGGAGGATGGGGAGCCAGTGGAGACGGGCGAGGGTGGGGGTTATATGGTCGCGGAGGCGGGTGCGGGATAGTACACAGGCTGTAGAGTTTTGGATGACCTGTAGCCTGTGAATGGAGGAACTGGGGAGGCCGACGAGGAGAGAGTTTCCATCGTCCAGCCTCGAGGTGATGTACGTGTGCACGAGTATTTCGGCAGCGCAGGGGGTAAGATCGTTGCGGAGCCTGGCAATGTTGCGCAGGTGGAAATAAGCGGTGCCGGTCAAGGCACGGATGTGAGGGAGGAAGGAGAGTTTTTGATCGAACGTGATGCCGAGGTTCCTGACTGGCTTTGTGAGGTGGAGAGTACAGCCTTGGATGTTGAGGCTGGCAGCGCCCGATGTGCGGAGGCGCTGGCTTGAGCCAATCAGGAGGGCCTCGGTCTTACTCACGTTCAATTGCAGGAAGTTGTCCCTCGTCCAGGACTCAATGTCGGACAGACATGCTGTCAGAACATCGATGGTCTGGGGGTTGAGGGATGAGGCAGAAAGGTACAGCTGGGTGTCGTCCGCATACATGTGGAAATTTACCCCATGTTTGCGGATGACATCGCCCAGAGGGAGCGTGTAAAGGGTGAAAAGGAGGGGGCCTAAAACAGCCCTGAGAAACTGTGCGGGGGTTTGAAGAAAAACCGTTGGAAGAAACAAAATGTAAACGGTGGGTCAGGTAGGAATGGAACCAGTCAAGGACTGTGCCTTGAAGGTTGAGGTGGGAGGAAAGACGTTGGAGGAGGATGGTGTGATCGACTGTGTCGAACGCAGCAGACAGGTCAAGGAGGACGAGGAGGCAGAGGGAGCCCTGGTCACAGGCGGTTAGGATGTCATTTGTGACCTTAACCAGGGCAGTTTCTGTGCTATGAATTGGGCGGAAACCTGATTGGAGGGGTTCAAGGAGTGAGTGAGTTGAAAGGAAAGAGCAGAGCTGGGAGGCAACCACTCTTTCAAGGACCTTGGATAAAAACGGGAGGTTCAACCTTAGATGAACTGTCAACATTACACTAATGCGACATTACCTTTTTCCAACCAACTCGCATTTTGCCCTCTCTGTGAGTGAGCACCAGTTGATATTTAAAACCATTTCCCTTATCACACAAGGAGATAGTGGAAACATCAACCAGAAGTCAAAGTACAGTGTGCAAAGCTTTCTTCAGACTCCCTTGGTAGCTTAAAGGAAAGAACTTACACTGATTTGTGCAGTTACTCATATTGCTTACGATGTACTAATGGTGGAGAAATCCCTTTATACACACATGCCACTAAGATCAGTTAACTTTACCTACCAGCGGAAATCTACCCTTTCGGTCTTCAATAGACTGTTCGTGAGAAATACGGTCTTTTAAGTATTTTTGGATAAAACTTTAGTCCGTGCACTTTAAAGCTATAATATCATTATTCCACAATTGGTGCAATCCAGATAGTAATAATAGGATTCCTTACATTTGGTAAAGTGTCTTATCAAATCTTTGAGACGTCTCAAAGTGCTTAATAGAATTTACTGTAAGGGGAATTGACTGTGGGTCAATGTTTTGTGGGGAAAAATGCAGCAGCCAATTGCGCAAACAGTCTTAGATTGAAGGATCATTTTTTAAAAGCAATTATTGAACTTGTATAACAGATGGAATAGTTCACAACTGTACGCAATAGAGTGTTTGGGACATTTCTTAGAGGAAGGAAACAATGGGGAAAAATGTACCAATTTTATTAGGTACCGATGGGGCACATGAACATTATCTTATTGAAACTAAGAAATCTGCTGTCTGTTCCTGAGGAGTAAGCCATTCTACCCATTCAAATCTAGTCTGCCATTTACTGGATCAGAACAGATGTTTTAACACATTTCTTCTCTATATCTATATTAATACTGTACACTTTTTTTCCTTAGCCCCTTGCTGATTTCCCCATTAAACAAGCCAATTGATTCTCCTTGCTCATCCATCTCTCAACCCTTTGTGTGAAGAAAATGTTGTTGTTGTTGAGCTCACTAATAATTGATTTGGGTCTATTGTTAAGATTCCATCCCTTTGTTCTGAATCTCCTACGAGCAGCAAGAGTCTGACACTAACCCAACTTGTGAATTCAAAACAGAAATTGCTGGGAACACTCAGCAGGTCTGGCAGATCTGGAGAAAGGAAAGTGAGTCAACCTTTCAGGTCCCGACCTTTCGCCGGAACACGCCTTCATCAGACGTCCCGTCAGTTCTGACGAAGGCCAGTGGACCCGAAATGTTGACTTACTTTCCTTTCTCCATAGATGCTGCCTGACCTGTTGAGTGTTCACAGGCGATTTCTGTTTTGTTTCAGATTTCCGGTATCAGCAGTATTTTGTGTTTTGTAACTTGTGAATTAAGTTGTGCTCTTCAGAAACAAAAGTCGGTTGGGAACCTGTCCTCTTAAGGGCTGTGGCGATGACAGCCTGACCTTTTTTTTTCTGTCGAAAGGTACTTGCATAAGTTGTCTAGTTAAGTTTAGCCTGATCACCGATAATTAATGCGACGACTAGAATGTTGATGTAGATTTGTCAAGCCTTGTGCTTTAAGTGTAAGACTCATGTATTTAAAGCCGCTGTCGCACTTTCGAACTCACATCTCTGCATCACACTGCAAACCGTTGGTGTTGATCCGTTAACGTTTGTTCTGCTTAAAATTCACAAGTGTAAAAAAAGAGATTCCTTGTGCCTCTCAAACTGCTTAGAACAAGTGTAACTTGTGAACTCAATCCGAAATAACATGGCACCAGCATTTGTACATCTGGTGAAGATGACAATCTGACTTAACCCCTCTCCTACTCCCGTCTCCCAACTCTGATGATACCAAGACAGCAACTGGCAACCTTTCGCACTTGGGCTGAGACTCCTGAATCACGGATCCATTTTTACCATTTTCAAGAGATCTTAATCAAAAATTGTTGTAAAACTAGCAGTGCGGAGTGTGAGTGAATGTGGGGGGAAGGGGGTAGTGTGTGGGCGAAAGATAACTGCAAATGTTGACTTTGTCATGGGGTTTCCGTGTTGCTGGTTTGTTATTATCTCGATAGGTGAAGCTATTTGATCAAACTAAAATAATATATGCAACTTCATTCATCTAGAGCTTTTTGATCACCAAAGCTGCGTATATTGAAGTGAGAATGCTGAGAGAAATTCTCTTTATTACAGTTCAGTCTGAAAGGCTTGGTGCCAGAATGATGGAGCAAAAAAGTATCAATAAAACATGTTCTGAATTACGTCAGACAGACTGAGTGTGAACTAACGTTATTTAAATCCAAGACAGGATTATTATCTGAGGTCAAAAGAACTGAATCAAAATCATTCATTTTATATCTGTGTTTCTATTATTAATCAAAGCAAGTACTTCTACATTGAGTCGCAATGGAGACTTTTCAATTTCCTTTTAATGGCTCCTGCCTACTTACGGTACACTTTTGATTAACTATCAAATTAATTGGAAATATTATCAGCTTTAACATTAATGGTTTGTGACGGATATGATCATTTCTGAGGTTCTCTTGTCCTTTGCTTCAAAGCTTTTTAATCCTTTTTTATCAAGTCTACTGGGAAAAAGATTCTGGATTGTGGAACAGACTTTAAAAAGGCAAAATCCATAAATCAGCTTGAATCTTGAGATGATTCCATCACGTTTTCCAGTAGCATTTTTAATGATGTTCTTTTGGAATTAAGACACTTCTTAAATTTTGTTTCATACATTAACTGCTGCCATTTAACTTGTGGGAAAGAAAGCTGCAAACCACAGCAAAATCAAGCAGATGTCCTATGCATAGGTTTGCCATGTCAATGACCTCCTAAGCGCTCACTAAATTAACTGTTATCTTGTTACATTAAGAGAAATTATCCAGTCTGTGCAATAAGTGTAGTACATAAAGTAATGAAAAAGACTCGTATGCAATTTATAAATTATAAAGACCCATATAAATTGTTTCAGCCAAATTAAGCTCATTTTGAAGGCAGAGTGCTACTTAAATTGCTTAAAAGAAAGCAACTTGGTCTCCATAAGCAAACATTTTATCTGTGAGAGTGTGTTTTCTTGTTCTGCGTGCTGCAGCTGTACTGCTTTCACAAAGCTTTATAGAGATGGCAGGATAGCTCATCTGACATGGTTGAGGACAGCTTCCTCTCACTTGCACAAAAGCCCCGTGGCATTAACATAGGTTTGCTGTATTTGTCGACTGTTGTGCCTCTTGGGCAACAAGCACTATATTTGAAGATCTCCAGTGAGCTGTCCTCAGAACACTAACAATGGAAAAAGTGAACTGAAGAGCAACTTGCAGTAAATAAGTGGTGATTGTGTTGTGGATGTCATCCATCACTGCGCTGCGTTCTTAAAGGAACAGTAAATGTCGCCTACAAAACCCGAATACTTTACAGTAAATCTTTTGAAGTATTTTGCGACGTCCTCTTCGTGTGAAAAGCACCATATCGAAAGGCAAGCATTATAATTGATACGAATCTTATGTGGATGTTCATAGTTGCTCAAACACAGGCAGACGACAGTACGAGCGGCAATTGTCCAGAATATGAAACAAACAAAAAAAGTTCCACCTTCATGCGGTTTGATCTGTTGCCAGAGTACATTTTCGAATTCAGATGATCCAGTCATACAATCAATAGGATGTGGATAAACGACCAGGATTAAATGCTCAATCTCTAGTCATTTGCCACAATTGCTGCCACGTCACGCAGGTTTCTGTTCTGTGGGTATATATATATATATATACCGATATATCGATATCACCGTTTTTTTGTATCCTGTGTGTGTGCGCGAGGTCCCCTCTGAAGTATCTTCTCTCAAGACTGAAGAGCTCCATCTTGTCCAATTGTCGCCCATAGCTGACGTAGTGAGCGTCAGGGCAACAAACTTTTACTCCTCATTCAAACTGATTGCAATAGGAAATGTATTTGGATAGAATTTGTTGCTGGTTCCCCTCCCCGGTGGAAATACATGAGGCTTAACTGTATCCAATGCAGACCGCACACCTGTACGCCACCAACGTATGGAAATTTCCCTAGGCCTCGAATGGAATGCTCACTGTCTGCCTGGAGGGAAGCACCATGTTTACCTAATACCGGAAAGCACCAGACTCAGGTGGGCAAGAGCCAAGGCTTGGGGACTTGAGAGTGTGCGCTGGGGTGTTAGGATTTAATACTGCAGAGATCGCTGTTGACAGTACTGTCTGGCAAGCTTCCCTCCGCTTGACCAATTATTTTCAAAAACGAATAGATGGAACAACAAGGCAACTCTGCATGTGTGCCACTGACACGGGATTTTAAATGTGTCTTCTCTGTGTACTCGGAAAGGTCACCACAAAGTTCGTAAAATTAGTGGAGGAGCCGAAATTAAATTTCAGTGCCAATTAACTTTGAATCTTAAGCTGTAACAAGTTGCCAAGCTGTGTGCAAGGCTGCTCTCAGTCACAGACAGTGAAATGACTTTATCCCTTATAGCAATAACTGGACACATATAATGAGAGCCGCGTTCGCTCTTGGGACAGGACTGACACCGACAATAAGGACATATCGTCTGCCTATAGATCCAGTGGCCACGTCACCCATTCATTCTGAAAGTAATATTTGGACAGATTCAGGCTACATTTTAAGTCAGACGAGTATTATGGGAGGGGAGTGTTTGGGAAGGGGTGAAACACGTAGGGGAGGTCGAAAAATTCTGGGTGGAACAAAAGGCACGGTCGAAGAGGAAAGTCTTCAAACCGGCCTTGAAAGAGGAAAGGGAAGAAACGAGACGGAGGGATTGGGGGATGGAATTCCATAGGGTGGGAGCGGAGAAACTGAAGGCCCGGCCTCCGATGGTGGGGCGGTTCGGGCGGGGGGCTTGGAGCAGGCCAAGTCCTGCTGAACGGAGGGTCCGGGTGGGCTTGTAGGGGGAGAGTAGATTGGTTAAATAGGGCGGGGCAAGGCCGTGTAAGGCCTTGAAGGTGAGGACGAGGATCTTGAACTCGATCCTCTGGAGAATGGGGAGCCAGTGGAGACGGGCGAGGGTGGGGGTTATATGATCGCGGAGGCGGGTGCGGGATAATACACGGGCTGCAGTGTTTTGGATGATCTGCAGCCTGTGAATGGAGGAACTGGGGAGGCCGACGAGGAGAGAGTTTCCGTAATCCAGCCTCGAGGTGATGTACGCGTGCACGAGTGTTTCGGCAGCGCGGGGGGTAAGATAGTTGCGGAGCCTGGCAATTTGCGCAGGTGGAAATAAACGGTGCCGGTCAAGGCGCGGATGTGGGGGAGGAAGGAGAGTTTTTGGTCGAACGTGATGCCGAGGTTCCTGACTGGCTTTGTGAGGTGGAGAGTACAGCCTTGGATGTTGAGGCTGGCAGCGCCCGATGTGCGGAGGCGCTGGCTTGAGCCAATCAGGAGGGCCTCGGTCTTACTCACGCTCAATTGCAAGAAGTTTTCCCTCGTCCAGGACTCGATGTCGGACAGACATGCTGTCAGAACATCGATGGTCTGGGGGTTGAGGGATGAGGCAGAAAAGTACAACTGGGTGTCGTCCGCATACATGTGGAAATTTACCCCATGTTTGCGGATGACATCGCCCAGAGGGAGTGTATAAATGGTGAATTGGAGGGGGCCTCCTTTTACGTTGCAATGTGAAAAGTCCGTGTGCGCTAACATCTCGGTTACAACATGTGCACATTGATCTGATCACAGTAAGTATGTGTCAGTGAAGCACAACATATCATGGCATTAAAAGCGTCTTCATTTTTCCAACAGCATCCGTTTGAGTGGGGTGTGTGCTCATCCAGCCATTCATATGCATTCATGAGTTTATCCACCTTAATTTGAGTCTGTATTTTTGGCGAGAGTTAGTGCCTGATATGAAAACCTAATTTGGGTACCAAGCTTACCATTGGGATGCACAGTGATATTCAGTGCAATGATAGCACCATCAGAAGCCATCACTGGTGTCTCTTAATTCCCCAGAATGTGCGTTGCAAATAAACAGTAGCTAAATGTTTTTCCTAAGTTTCACGTCACCTGGTATTCCCCCAGAATCATTATTTGAAGAACTGTTCGTCGAATGAACCTACCTGTACTAGCACATCATGCGTCTTTGGTGCTCTGACAAGTTTTAGACAAGTTAGTTGTGAAATGATGAGATTTTTTAAAGTGAAATGCAAGAGTGCAAAGAATGAGTCGATATGCGAGTGCGGTGGCTGACTGATAAATTAAGTGTTTCTAATCTTTGCCTGATGCATTGTACATTCTTGACTCTCCAGTACAAAGTGTGTAAGTGTCAACCTGGCTTAGTCTCTAAAATGTCAATGAACTCAACACAAACCGGGAATACTGTATGTGCCACGAAGTACAACAGCAAAATTACATTTATAGAGTGCCCTTCACATCGGAAGGATGTCCCAAGGTGCAAAGTTTTTATTCTTGCAAAGTTTTTATTTTTGGCTCTGTGTGGAGTCCTATAGTTCAGTGGTTGGACGACTTGCCTTGCATTGTGAGTGACCTGGGTTCGATTCCTAGCAGGGCAAAATATTAGGCAAGTTTCCTTACTCCTCATGTCTCCGTTTAACAAGCAGTAAGTAGTAAGTCGATTGGTGGATTGCTTTTCCAGTGGTAATAATTCCTTCAAAAATAATAATAAATCGGTCACTCAATCCATGACTGTGTGAGACACTGCTGTGTGCAATTGGCTGCCGTGTTTCTCCCACAAAATTTACAGAACTGCATATTCTGTGAAGTGATTTGAGATGCTTCAAAGACATGGCAAGACACCATATCAAACGCAAGTATTATTATTTATTAATCTGCTGAGATGTTTGGAAAGCATGCTTAATCTGGAAAACATCACTTAATTTCATGAACAGAATGAACTGCGGGAGCTTTACCTTGCTTGGTTCAATAAATGTCAATAATTAGTAAATCATTCAAGTTTATAGACTAAGAACATCAGATATCGAATATTTTGATAAATATCTTGTCAGGTTTGCTTGCTTTTAAATCCATTAACAGGGTTAGGGAGCAGTGAAGATGCATCCCTTATCAGTCCAGAAAGTGTTCAGACAAGGACTTGTTAATGTGAGCAGATGTTCTGGTGATCCGAAATGCTAATAAAGTAAAGTAATCCTGGAACCAGGTGAAATTTCTCCCCAAAGATGCATAAACACACTAAAACTGAGAGATTTAACAGTTATGTTGTTGAAAGTTTGTTTCTTTTGAAGCTGATATCTCAAGACTGACTACCTTGGGACTGTGGAGGAGAAATTCCTTCCTCTACTTTAACAAGAGACTTTGACAGTGTGAATTAACACAAGATGAATGCACATGGTCAAAAGGGCTCTACTTGGAGGCAAAAACACTTTCCCAGAGAATCACACTTGATTTCTCTCTTTGTGTACTTGTCACTCTGGCCATAGACTTGTTCACAGTTCTCTCCCCAATGCCATGTCATGTCACGCCAGGTGAAGAATCGGGTGAGGCCAGAATATTTTAGATGACATTATATATCATATCTTATATTCTTTTTACATTACCCGTGGGGAATAACTTCAAATCTGTTTGATGCGTCTCACAGACACCAGGTTGGAATTGGGAAGTAGAGGTGTGTGGAAATGAAACCTGCACCAAATGCTGATGCATTCATGAGTCTCAACACAGTCAATTGCTATAGCACATCTGTGATATATTTTGAGGGGGGTAGGGCTGGGGGGTGGTTAAAAGCTTGCTGCCAAATGCAACATTTTTTAAACAAAGAGCAAGTAATTTGGGACTGCAATACAGTGCCTGTTGACCTATTTTTATTCTGAAACTGCCAAAAAAAAAGCTAGAAATGAATTTGCCGTGGACTGATGAGATTTTTTATTTCCTCTCATGTGTATGACATCTTCTGAAATATCATTTGAGAATAATTTTTCCCGAAAAAACATATTAGGAGGCACTTACTTGAAACCTGAAACTAGAGGGAGAGAATTACCATCAGCATTATGTGCTGTTGTGTTGCCCAGAGCGCATTGTAAATCCATTAGGGGTGTGAAGGTTATTTATTTTACTGATTGATTGGTTATGAGACCAAATCGATTATTATTCAATTAGTCATTTTAGCCATCGCTCCTCAATTTGTTCAGGAAATCAATAGCGTAAACAGCACTGTCGGCAAACTTTCCAGGAATTCAAGAGCGAAGAAATGCTAAAATATCAAAGGAGAAATGCCCCTGATTAATCCTGATTTACCTAATCCCCAGTGAAGCTAATCCCAGACTGGACCCCTTTATAGAAATTGAATTTGTTATCGCACCTATAACATCAAAATGCTTCACAGTCATTTCTCTTATGTGAAGAGGCTTTTTTTTGAGGCAACCGTGGCAGCCAATTTGTACTCCCTTTTCCTTTTCTTTTCCAATAGTGCTTTGGGATTGTTGAAGTCCACCTTGAACAGGCAAATGTGATCTATATTAATATCTTTCAGAAGTCTTGACAATGTGATAATATGCTCTGAGAGGCTACCCCGAGTGAGGGACAACACTATATGAATGTAAGTTGTTGTTATATCAAAGGCAAGGGTTTTGAAAAAGCAAATCCAGATTAATATTTTAGGATGTGTCATGACAGTAGATCAAGAGGACATGGGTTTAGAGTTGTAAAGGATATATACCAGGAAGTTTTTCTTTATGCAGAGAATAATCAATGACTGGAACAGTTTGCCAGGAATGGTATTGGAGGTCTGGATGCTGGAATTGTTTGTTTAAAAAAAAACAATTGATGGAGTGATATGGAGAATGTAGGTGGATGTTCTAGAGGAATGAGGTCCGATAAAGCCAAAGGGCTTCTCCATTCCTGACAAATCTTGTGATCTAGTGAATACTCTTATAAAGGAGCAGAAGAGGACAGGTTGTGGGTTTGAGTCCCAGCACTCCCTCTCTGGATTGTGTGAGGGAATGTTATCAAGTCTCACCAGGGCCACTGGCGCAAACCGCAAATGTATTTTCTTGTCACAGTTTCCGCTGGCTCCTTTAGACAGAATTTTCTGCCTTTGTGGCAATAAGGGAATGTGTCTGAAGGCAACTGGTCTGAAACGGAACCCATACAGGAATCAGGAAAACAGGAGGAAAAAGGAAAAACATGGGAAAAAATAGTAGGGAGCCTAGAAATTGAAACCCACATTTATATGGTCCTTTGCACATTGGAATACAATTCTGCTTCCATTTCTGTGTTGCAATAGTTTCTGCAGTAGGCTATGTCTAGGCTACATTCAAGTTGTGCCAGTTTTACTTTGTGGCTGGAACAAACTGCCAAAAGAGTTGGTAACGTGCTTTGAGAGATCAATGATGGCGTTTGATTCTCAAGAGAAGCAACGAACACAAGAATGGTTTATTAAAGAGAAAGGAAAAGGAAATGGTCCCCAAAAGATGAAAGAGAAATAAAATACATGTCAATGTCAAAGCTGTAAGTGTGAGGACATAGGAGCCACCAAAATACTAGCAACCATCAGGATGAGAATTTGTGAAATCCTGTTGGCCAGTCATAGCACAATAACAGGGCATTTAAGTCTGACGTTTTTTGATCAATTGTGAAACTGAATACACTTGATAATGATAAAACAGACTCTCAGAAGAAATGAACAACTTGAATTTGATATTCTGTCCCTGCTACACAGAATCTGTAATATCCCAGCATTAAACCTGCAGAAATCATTAGTATGATCAATACACCAAGGAAAAGATTTTCTCGTGGTTTTTGTGAACCCGATTCCTCTGGGCAGTGTCTGAAATGGTTTGAAAATGTTTTTTTTCCAAACAACCAGCAATGAATTTATGTGCTTGGAGTCTAGTTATCAAATATCTATGAATTGTGTCTTAAATCCATTCCCAATTAGATAAAATTAGTGATTTGCTGGGGCAGATTGGTGTTGCTGATCATTCAAGCAATGGTAGGATTTAGCCTTGTAAGAGCTTTCCCTGTACGCATCAATTTGTTGATCTTAATAAGGATTTGGGGGTACCTTAAAGATCATACTTCTGGGATAAAATCGCACCCCAGTATTATACTACTTACACCGCAATTTAGAGTATGCAGAAGTTGGCGATTTGTGGTATTGAGTCTTAAATTTGATACCTGTTTTTTTCATTTTTAGGAGATTCGGGTGGAATTGTATCCTGAGTGTTTTTGCATAGAATTGCATGGAACATTACATCACAGATGCAACCCATTTGGCCCAATGAGTCTGTGTCAGTGTTTATATTCCAATTATATTCAGTGTTTATATTCCCACTCCTCCATTGTCAGTACACGTTGTTGTTGTTGGACCAGCAAAAGAGAATACATGGAATGTGATGCACACCACAAGATCAGAAGATTGGTTTGGATGAAGAAGCTTCTGCAGCCCATCTTTAGCGCATCTTTCCAGAATACCCCTCTTACTGTCTTCCCATCACATTATCCTGGCTTCAATACCCAGTAAAGACAAACTTTCTGGTATTTATCTTGAAATTGCACTTTGCAATCCTAAACTTCGTACACTTTTTCTACTGTCTCGGTGGAACCAAAAATATTATTCTGCGTTTACTTTTTGAATTGCATTTAAAATATTGTACATCCAGTCCTCTCTTAGATGTCTCTTCAAGACTGAGGAGCCCTAGCTTGTCTCACTAACAATCAACAACAAAATTACATTTGTACAGTGTCTTTCATGTCGGGATGATGTCCCAAGACATCGACTAATTTTTCTAAAACTGAGGACCATCCCCGCTGCTCTCCACTGAACCACCTCTCACATTTAATGTTTGCCAACAAATACATCACTAAAATTAATAAAGTAATCCCTGCATTAGATATAGTGCCTTAGGCATGTCTCAAAGCACTTCACAGAATATATTGTAAAATGGATTATATAGTATATACTGTATTGTACAGTCTGTGTAAAGTCAAACACGGCAGCCAGCTGCACACAGCAGTGGCCCACAAACAGTCATGGATTGAGTGACCAAATTATTATCATTTATTTGTTTTGAAAGAATTTTTGTATTAATTACCTGGAAAGAGATGTGCCAATCGACTAATAACGGGGCTTCTACTAAACAGAGAAGGTATGGAGTAAGGAAACTTGCTTAAGATTTCACCCTGCCCAGGAATAGAACTCGTGTTCTCTCACTTCTGAGGTGAATATGCTAACCACTATGCTGTAGTGCTCCTTTTGACACCCAAAACTTGCAAAACACCAATAACTTTGAGATATTTTGATGTGTTCAGGAAGTACGAAAAGCATTTTTTTTTCTTTCTGACCAGTAATTTTTGAAGAATAGTGCACAAAAAGCTTGGGAGGGCTGAGAAAATTGCAGTAATTGCATAAATGTCTCCTTTTGTAAATACATGTATATAGGATTATGTGTAAATCGGATGAATACACTTCCTCTTCAAACGCTTCTCTTGAAATAATTTCCTTTAAGTGTCTGCGTTCCCGGTGACCTTCTGCATCCCTGTTTATTAGGTTAGTGGATATTCAAGGTCTGAAAATATTTCCGAACACACTGTACATCTTGAGAATCACTACTATTTTTAGATTGTGCATAGTTTTATTTTTGATATGCCTTGAATACTCTTTATCAAATTCTCTAATATTGCACTTAATATACGTAGTTCACAATTGCAGTATGAAACATTAATTTTTCTTCGGGAAAGATCCGTTACTTCATCAGTAGACATTCCCAGTTGGTTTGATATGAAATATCATCCCACAATACCCGCTGCAAATAAATGTTTTTCTTTCATTGAGTTCAGTCTGCGTGTCAGAGCACTTTGATGCAGGCAGAGTCAAGGCTGGTCTTTACTGTGAAAAGGCTTAAAAAAGGTTTTAAACCTGTCACCTACATCTTGTCCACAGTTAGATAAAAATAATCCTAACATTTGATATTACGCCTTTTCTGTCAGAAGGGCATCTCAAAATGCTTTACAAGACATACTGTAAAGTGACAGTGCGCAAATTCAGCAGTCAATTTGTGTACAGCAATAATAATAATAATCCTTGCATTTCATATAACGCCTGATCACATTTTCTAGACGTCTCAAAATGCTTCACAGTATAAAGTGAACTGACTGTACATTTGGGGGTGAAACGTGGCAGCCAATTGCACACAGCAGTGTCCCACAAACAATCATGGATTGGAATGACCAATTTTTTTTGAGGGATTATTATCGGGCATGTGGAGTAAGGAAACTTACCCAAGGTTTCGCCCTGACCTGGAATCGAACCCAGGTCTTTCATTTGTAAGGCGAGTGCTTCTACAATGTCTTACAATGTCCCACGATATCCAGCCATGAAGTGAGTGACCAACTTTATTTGGGAGATTGTTGGTCAGGACGTGGGAGAAACTCGACTCGCGTTTCTAGTAGTGCCATGACACCTTTAACCTCCAGCTGAACAGGCATAGATAGATTGTAATGACAGATCTAAACTCTTGAATCCTATTCTGAGGGAAGAATTTATAATAGCAAATAAGTGGCCTCAGCTTCAGCTTTGTCCTGTACAATCCTTACCTTTGTGCTGGTCTCCCAACACGCAGTGCCGTGAGAGGCATGGATTCATCGGGTTGTGATTCCTCCTCCCAACGTGTGGCTCAGACACACATGAGTCACATTGACATCATATAGATCGCCAGCATAGTCAGGATCTCTGCTCCAGCCCTCACCTTCCTCTGTCTGCTTCTTCATACACATAAACCATTTAACGTTTCCTATTCAAAATGGGGGGATGTGTATATCACCTCTTTGTTCTTGTTGATTCGATATCCAAACCTCAATCTAAGTTCCTCTTCCGATTAGCACTGCTAGTGCTGCCTGAGCCAGACAATTAACAAACCAGCACGGTTTCTGTTATAACATTACGAAAATGATATCTCCACCTTCCAGACTTCTTTTCTATAGCTAATTTCAATTAAAAAAAACTAAGTAATTAATGTCTGTCAAAGTCCAGATAGAATTAGTCCCCGGTGCAATTCAAAGCCATAAATGCAAACCAGGGAAGTTTCAGTTGCATGTACAACAACAACAACGACATAATTACACTTGTCTAGCGCCTTTCACATCAGGAGGAAGTCCCAAGGCGCTGAACAGTCATTGTTTCAGAACCAAGCTGGGGTCGGGGACGGGGAGGGTGGTGGGAAAAGGGAGGATTTGGGGGTGACCGATGGGACCGTTCTGAAGAGGAGGGTCTTGAGGCAGGACTTGAAGAAGGACAGGGAGGGGGAGAAGGCGGAGGGACTGCAGGATGAAGTTCCACAGGTTGGGGGCAGAGTGGCTGAAGGCTCACCTGCCAATGGAGGGGCGATTGGGTCGGGGGATTTGGAGCCGGCCGGAGCCTGCTGAACGGAGGGGGCCCCCGGACAGGTTGGTAGGGGGTTGCGGATGTAGGGTGGGGCGAGGCCGTGGAGGTCTTCGAATGTGAGAACCGGGATTTTAAATTGGATCCTCTGGGTGATGTACCTTTGTATCTATCGTTTCTTAAAGTACTATAGCATAAACTCATTGGGTCTGGTAGGCAGTTTTGTGGTGCACTGCTCAAGATACATTTCCTTGCAGGCAAACGTTTGAAATTTTCCGTTGAAGCTCCCAATAAACTGAGCAAAACCTTCCTGCTGAGTAAATGGTGACTTGCGCAAGTAAAATAGATCATTAGCTTCTTGCTGCGACCAGTTGGGTCCAACAGGAAATACTTCAGAGTGGCAAAGTACAAGAATGTTTATTTGTACTTGAATTCAGCACAAGTTGCTTCGGTGAATGAAGCTATGCAGTCCGACTGGCAGGGCCGTTGGTTAAGTCAAAGCAAAGCGTTATTACTCCTGATGGCTCAGTGAGGACTTGAGCCACGCAGACCAGAATGTTTCCAGGTCTTGTGCTGACGAGTGCGTTGATCTCATTTGTAATTGGCTTCAGCACCCCCGGTGGCAGGGTTTCACTCTCCTCAATGGTAAACAGCGACAGCTGGGTGAGGAAAGCATTGGGCTCAGCTGTAAGATTCCCCCTGAGGTCAAGCAGGCAACACTCACAGTGGCGGCTGATACATGAACTAATGGCCATATGAACAAGGTACCAGAGGGCGCTCATGGAACTTTAAAGAAATTGCTACAAAAGAGGTCACCTTTAATTTATTTCAAAATAAAAGAATGCATCGCAAGTTTTTTTTCCCCCCCAGCATTGGGGTACAGTATTAGGGTTAAACTGTTGACTTACCTCGCTAAAGATTTTCACCACTGAATGTGTAAAAATGGAAAGGAGCAATAATGGTCGACGGGGTTAAAGTTAAAAGTTAAAGGTCAAATGTCCTATAAAGACCTTCATTCACAAGATTAGTTTGGATGAACGAGGCCCTTTGACCCATTTGATCTCATCCCTAAAGAATACCCACCCCACCCTACTGCCCTCCCCATGAGTGTCCAGCCCTCAACCACCTTTCCTGGCAACCCGTGCCAGTTGTTAATTACCCTCCGTGTAAATAAAAACTTCCTGGCATCTGTACTGAAATTGCCTTTTGCAACGCTAAACCTCTGTTTTGTTCTCAGATTTGGAAGTATTTCAAGTATTTTGATAGCCTGAAGCAATGATTTGCTTAAACCTTCCTTGTAACCCACTTATACTTTGACCACCTTACTTGAATAAAATTAGACTGAAAGGCAAATCAATAGTGATAGCACACCATCTGTGAGTCTTAGCTCCACTCCTATTCAAGATACTTCCTCATCTACCGAGATTATTCCAGGTTTTGATCAATTTCTCGTTGATCTTCCAGAAACTGCCCACAGAGAATTACAAAATAGTTGAATCTTGATGAATGGAATATCAGTTTGCCAAGAAATGCTAAGCTTGGATTGAAAAATTAGATTTACAAAACTTTCTACCACTGTCCATTTAATGTTTTTCCTATCACAGATTAGCTGAGATCATTGGAAAATGAGTTTTACAAACTCTTAATTTGATGTTTAAAATGTTTTGGTGATTGTAGGCAAGATTTGGGGGTGGGAGGTGGGGGTGGCGGGGGAACAAATTTGAGTACTGCAAATTCAAAAGCAGATGGCAGGGATCCATGGGGTGAAAAATACCAGACGTGATAATTATCACTGGTAATAATAATCATATTGCCAAAAGTTTTGTCAGTCTAAATGTTGATTATCTGTGGGTGTTAGCTTTCCCCACCCCACCCCCCACCCCTACCATCCTGGACATTTTGACACAGTGGCTGGGCTGCAAACTACCATTGCCATTGCCACAAAAGGACCAATTTGCTTGAGTACCTATTCCCTGAATGAGATCATTCAAAGAGTTTCTTTTCGTAGAATCGCCTGTATATCTTATTATTTTCTATCTGTCTGTTTTATTGTTCAAGTGGATTTGGTGTCTTTGGTGTCCTGGCCAACAACCCCCGATATAAAACTCATCATTCACTCCGTGACTGTTTTAGGGTATTCTATGGTCTGCACAAAATTGGCTGCCACGTTGGCCTACAAAAACACTGGGATTTATTCAACACTGAATACTGTGAAGTGTTTTGGGACATCTTCCCGAAGTGTTGTCGAATGTAAGGACTGTAATAATGATGATGATTATTATACGGAGAGGAAAACGATTGAAGCACCGACTCTGTTGAAAATATAATTTGGGTGTTTATTTTCGCTGCTCTCACCGGGGGTGATAGTTCGTCAGGCACAAGAAGCCTTTCCGCGCCTTGTTCAAGTGGTCGATCTTCATGTATATACCCTTAATAGCAAACGCCAGCAGGCTTTTTGACTCCGGTATAAGGAACGTCACGTTGCTGCCCTCACCCAACACTCATACGCATGCACTTTCCAAGACGGGGTCACAGGAATGGCAATCAGCAGCAAGCACTGTGACTGTTTTTTTTAACCCCTGCTTTAGTGCTAGGGTCACTGAGGCCAATTGCAGAGCTCCAACTACTCCGGTGGCTGAGATCAGCTAACCGTGTACAAACCAGGTGTGGACACTGTGGCTAATGCTGTTTTTTGAAGCTAATATAACGGTTTCTAGACATAATTGAGCTATCACACTTAGGCATTGATTATAAACCAAAGTAGCACGATTCCTGCAATCCTGGTTCCAAACACCGTGAGGGTTTTTTTTAAAAAAAGCTTGTAAACATTCATTACTGTTTCTTTCGATTGATTTGTCTTGTTATATAAATTATTAATCGAAAGACGAATTTGTTGAATTGTGATAGTTTCATTTACAGTCCACTCACAGAGCACTATGTGTGTGAGTGTGCATATATTTACAAGTATGTGTGTGTTGGTGCGTGGTATTGTGAGTTTGTGTGCAGCAATGTGATTATGTGTAAGGTGGTGGGGGGGTGGGGGGCGGTGGGGGGGAAGGGTTGTAATTCTGGCAGCTATGAAGTAAAAGCATGAGAATTTAGTTGAATTCCTGCATTGCAAGGTGTATATTGCTGTACATGTTGAATGATTTCTAAAAAATTTAAACCACTTTGGTTTGTAAATCATACTCTATACTAATGAATAATGCTGTGTTTCTATACCATTTCCTTGTGCTAATTAACACGAGAAATGGGTTAAAGGAAAACACTGCCAAGTTTTACACCAACGTTACGGACATTGCAGTTGACAGCTTAGGATATTCTAAAATGTTATTGTTGGTGTTCAAAGCTATCCACCAGTTGGATGGCAATGTCACTTTAAATATGGGTTGATACCAGCATTGGAAACACTTCACTTCATGCCGTATAGCAAACTTGCCTCTGAGTCAGAAGGTTGTCGATTCAAGCCTCATATCAGCACTTGGAACTGGCATAGTTCAAGATTAAACTACAATTCAGCGGTGTGGGGGTATTACGTTGTCGGAGGTGCTGTCCTTTGGTTGAAGCATTAAACCAATGTCCATCTGCTTGTTCCGGTGAACGTTAAAGATCCCACGGCCCTATTTGAAAAGAGGGGATGGTTTTTCCAAGCATCCGTCTGGGCTACAGTATTTGCTACACTTTACCTTGTATTCTGTGAAGCGCTTTGTGACGTCCTCCACGTGAAAGATGCTATAAAGAATGATTATTACTGCAGTATTATGACTGTAACTTGGTAGATCAGAGTACTGCATTCAGCTGACAGGTGACTGGAACTCAAATGAAGTAACTGCGTAGATATTTGGGTAGGTCATGGAATCGCAGCTCGTCGCCCTGCCTCTTGACGGTATTCCTGAAGATTGCCTTTCCTATCGGTTGGGGTTTATTTTAAATGCTGGGCTACTTCAATGTAAGATTCCTTGTGTGGGCGGGGGAGAAGGGTAATATGATATAATAGTCATCACAAGCTCTCACAGGCAGCGAGGAACAGAATGCCTGTGGGCAAACAGTCACATTGGAGGGGAGGCGCAGCAAGCACATTTCTGCCTTCCCCCCCCCCCCGCCCCATTTCTCTACCTTCAACCTGGAGGTTTCAGTCAAGTGTCAGAGGTTGCTGATGTTGTCCAATCTTTCCTGCCACTTGGCTGCACAGAAGCCAGCAAGTTGCGGCAGAACGCTCCCAGTGTCTCGGGAGAGGCTGCTGTTCACTCAGCAGTTTAGTTGGAGACTGCTCAGTTGATGGAAACCTGAGCAGAGCGCTGTTATTAATGAATTATGACAAGCCTTGCGCTTGGCAAGGCAGAAAGGTTTCATCTCTCTTTTTAGGACACAACTTAATGGAAGACGGTCAGAATGGCAGAAGCTCGGATGATATTCCTTTAAGCGCTCACTATTCAACGAAACATACTCCGAGAGCCAAGAGGCTGCAAGTGGCGGTGTTTAAAACCATTATAATGGCTGAATAATTTCCCGGGGAATGATCTCTTCCCAGATGCTGTTGTTTGTTTAGTTCTCACCTTGGTTCTCTGCCTTCCTGTTGAAATGCTGACCCAGCTCATCTGTGATACAAGTGTAGGAAATGGGGTTGATCGTTCCAGTCATCTACAGGTTCATTAAGAAAAAAAAAGAGGCTTTGTGTTATGCTTGACACCAGGCAGTAGGGATTAAACGTGAGTGCTTCTCAATAGCAGCCTGGGGGCAAAAGGGAATAAATGAACAGCGAACTCTGCCCAAACCAGAGGCGAACTTTCCTTGTATTTTTCTCCATGGACGTTAGTAGTGACAAAGCAATGGACTGTCAACATGGTGAGTCGAGGAGAAATGTTCTCAGTTGCTTTAAGCTGCTCATCCCCACTGTACATCTCCACACCAGTCATGTAGTTCTGCTTTACTGATGCTGGAAATTGCTTGTCATTTTAACGTCAGCGTGTTGCCACCAATTTCATGCTGTGCAGACTCTTAACTTTGGCATTTATTTAAGTTTCATTATATTTTTCCCGCCTGTCAATTTTGTGCGTTTTAGTCAATTTAAATTATAAACAGATATTTTTGTCTGTTTTATTTGTGCTGGTTGAGTTGAAAGGAAAAGTGAACACTTGCACGGTTAGCATGGAGAATCGTGTCAATGGTGATGGGAGGGGAATTATTTGAAATATGTAGTTAATTGTGTATCCATCTGTCTGAATGCACCTTGAGGTTTGACAGTTCAATGTGATGGATGATTTCAGCTTAACCATTCTGAGACAGCAGCTGATCAGGGGGTAACAAATGTAAGGGTTATTATTAAATATCTGTGGCCATTTCGAGCCTTTGCAGTTCAGGAAAAAGCTTTAAGACGGCGTACTGCACCGATTTTCCAATTTAAAATAGGAGCAGCTTGTGTTTTTTGGGTGAATAGAGTATTTTAAAAGGGAATCCTGAAAGCGTTTGGAAACAGGAATATTTCTTCATTTGCTGTTTTCTCCAAAATGACCTGAACAAAATAAAAAGATTAATTATACTCAGCTCTTTTGACCGCACTTTAAAGTGCCTTTTGCGTGTTAATTGTTGTGTGAAGTTATTGCGAACAAGGATGTAAATTAAGAATGGGGGGGTGGAGGGGTCGTCTAGGTTTGAGAACAGGTTCCCTTTATCTGTTGATGATAGCAAGACTGGAGGATTTAACGCTTTCACAGTGGGCGGTAGAAGATAAAAAGCACTGCAATTGGTGTGTTCCATACACAGCTTTGGATTGAAACCTCGACTGTTATTTACGAATATTGGATTTTTTCAGAAAAGAAAGACTTTACTGAGATGACTTCCTCGTTACAGGCTGTTTTGCATCAAATATGGTTGTGTCTTTAGGGAACTAGTCTCCATCCTTTCACCGATAGAACTCACCATTATTTAACCGTTTATTTTCCCACTGAACTGAGGCTGGGAACTATTTACAGCCTTCGTAAAACGTCGCTTTAAGGAATCAAATGAAAAAGAACTGAATGAATGAGAAAGTTGTATGGTACAGTGATCGATTAACTCAGATCTGCTGTATCTAACTGACTGTAAGATATGACCAAGTGTGAATATTGGTGACATTGTGTGTGAAATAAGGATGTTTTTGTGTTATGGAAAATTGTGTTTTTTTATTTGATTATTAATATGCTAAACTGAGAACCAAAATAACGAGCAGTTCATCGGTGTTTTTCAACTGCATAGCCATTTGGAGTATTGCATTATTCAGAAGCTTTCAAAGTGTTCCAGAGTTATTTTGATGTGAATACTGAAATTTTAAAAAGGCCAGTGCCAGTGAGTTTTTTAAGTGAATGTAAAATGCCTCTCCCTGTGTACTTTGGAACACAAGCGATGAATGAAAGCTGGAGACTGTTGTTACGCTGGGTTGGCTTGGAATCAGCCTGTTTGTTGGTGACTCTCATCCTTCAGATAGGCTCTGTGACAAGCCCTGCTGGCAGGGCGCAAACAACAACAAAACTGGTTGTGTGTATGTGTGATCCCGGGCACCCATAAGATTCATTTGGTTGCAGTTTGCAAATGTAACCGTCTTTGTAGATGGGTTTGGCTCAGCTGGACGGTCTGAATCAGGGCTCGAACACATCATTTAGCTGGCGGATGAGTGTAGTACCGATGGGAGTGAAACGGTGTTAAAGATGCCATCCTTAGTAAGAGTCATCAGTTTGAGGTTCCCCTGCCTCTTCTCAGCGCCCTGGGACGTCCTCCCGACGATGAATAAAATGACATAAATTTTAAAAATTTTAAATGACATAAATTTAATTTTAGAGTCGTTGCTGCTGGTTTAGATTCCACGGCACTCTTTCAAGGTGTTTGCCAGAATTCCCGCGCAATAATAACGATAGTGATCTCCTCGAATTTGATGTAGCTGCTTCACACGTCCAATGAGACATTGTATAGCGCTTCAAGGAATGTACGGTAAAATGAACTGACTGGCATACTTTGTGGGGTAAATTCAGCAGCAAGTTGCACACAGCAGTGTCCCACAAACAGTCGTGGCTTGAATGACCTAATTATTTTTTGTTCAGTGTTGTTTTTTTCGCACAAATTTGCCTCAAAATAGTAATTGGTCAATTACCTGAGCACTATTTGCTGGGTGTTGTGAGTGCAACTTTGCTGTTGGGATTCCCTAACTTTAGATCGTGTCAGGCGTCAGGAACTCAAATGACTTCAAAGGTACAAAAGCCACAATAATGTTGTGACATTATTACATATGGTAACAAGTACATATATTTGTACATATGTTTGCCTATAAAATATCGAGTGATTCCACTTTACAGCATATCCTGTGAAGTATGTTTTGACGTCTGCTTGACACGAAAGCATTATATTGAATGTAAATGGTATTATAACAACAGCTTGCATTTAAATGGCGCTCTTCAGGCCAGTTGCTTCCTGGAGTACTCATAGTTTTTATACCACATATAAAACTACCTAACAAATAATTATTTTAGCTTGTCCCAAATCGACCCTACATTTGAATGGAAGCATGTTAGCTGCTATAAATGTAACTTTGGAAGCTACAGAGTGCACTCCGTAGGCTAAATGCAATGCCTAACGGAAGTCCTGAAGGCAAGAGAGACAGGGGGTTGTGTGTTACGATTTATCAGATTTCTGAATCCGTGTTTGTAATTCTCAAAACATTGTCCAGGTAAGCGAGTGGCAGCAATCCTGACTCAAATATTTCAGCCCCTGAGGCTGCAGGACTTTCTCTACCAAAGACATTTCTCGTAGGTTATTTTTTGTAGTAGCTTTCAAACAACCCTGTTCTGTTTGTAAAAGTTTGAAATTCAACTAGCGCACTTCAATCAGTTTGGATAAAGTCATTTTGATCTGCGCAGCACAGTCTGATTGGAAATTATGGCAATCCAGGTTTGTGACCCGAGTGTCACTCTCTATGGCTGAAGGAAATTGAGTTGCGAGATAGGCTTCGGTGGTGTTCGTTGGTTGTGATGTTGCACAAGAAGTTTGATTTTAAACTCCATTTGTACCTGCTTTTCAAGCGCTCCGAGACGCTGTCCGGTGTGAAGGTTGTTGGGTAAATGCAAGCTGTTGTTGTTGTTCTTGGTCAACGCAAGATACAGTAGGTTCAGAGGCTCCTGCACTGGTTGACTGTCGGTTAATATGCATCAGTCTGGCTTAGTTGGTAGTATTCTCGCCTCTGAATTAAAAGGGTATGGGTACCTTATCGGGTTATCCGGCACCTGATCAACCATAACTTCCGTACAACTGGCACATTAAAAAAAAAAGTCCGCATTCAATTAACCGGACTTCATCCGGAAAAATGCATTTTTTAAAAATTTGGTGTGTATTTTCGGCTGAATATCCGGCAAGTGCTTTGACCGTCATTGACCAGGTCCCGAGGGTGCTGGATAAACGGGCTTTTACTGTACTATGTTGGGACTTTAAATGTTTATAGCCTGGCTCGCCAATGCAGTGTCTGGGGGATGGGGTTCACTACATTGCTGGAGGTTAAACCATGGTTTCCAGTTCAGGTCATTAAAGATCCCATGGCATTATTTGTAAAGAGGATGGAGCTTCTCCTGGTGTCCTGCCCAACAAGTCCCAGATAAAATTGCTCACTTACTGCACAGCTATTTGTGGGACATTGTTGTGTTCAAATTTGCTGCAACATTCACCTTCAAACAACAAATTCTGTGAGGCGCTTTGAGATGTCCTCACAACATTTAAGACGTTATATCAAATGTAATTTTTTATGTATTAATATTCAACGTCTATTTAATAGTTCGCTAATTAAACACTTTAGACAGTGTTGCTGTATGCCATGTACCCTCGGCACAGAGAAGCGTCTGTTCAATTTATACCACTTTCAAAATTTTAATCCCTTTATTGGGAATGCTGAATGATTTTATTGAAAATTATCGAGCATGTAACCCTTCAGACCTCAACAAAGACAAATCTTCAGCGGGCTAAATTCTTGTCACCTCAGGTTAAAAATGATGTGCTTCCTCCAATAATACAAACACAGGTCATCTTTAGTTTGCAATATGTTTTTTGGAAGAATTCCAAGTATCAATATGTGGAATTGAAGGGATTATGATAGAGCCCTGAAATCTCATAAGAGTGCCTGGGTGGGAATTTCAGTGTTTTGAAGCCAACTACAATGCAACCAATTCAAGAAATTGTATAATCTTTGCTCGCAGGTCGAATAGCTTTTCTGCCATCCGCTAAAGAGCTTTACTTGCTGTAAAGTGAAGGCATTTAACATTTTTTTTGGTCTTGTGTGAGTGAAGAATATCATCCGACAGTGCCTTGTGATGTCCTCCCGACTTGAAAGGTGCTCTATCAATGTCATTTTTGTTGTTGTGCAATTTGCTTTTATAATAATAACTTGCATTTTGATTTAACGCATTATCAACTTGTCGAGCCATTTCAAAGCTCGCTCACAGGATAGAAAAGCAAATTACACCACAACTCCAAGATGTAGTGACTTTTGTCTCGTGTAGGTGAATACGGCAGCCAATTTGCACACAGTGTAGTCCCACACACAGCCATAGAGTGAATCAGGAATTTTAATCCTTTGTGAGCTTTGTTGGCCAGAACACTGCTAGACACTCTCTTTAACAGTGCCATGGGTGGGATCTTTTAAAGTCCTGCTTTGAATGAGTTTAACATCTCATCCAAAGGAAGGCATCTCTGACGATATAGCAATGCTCCAGCACTGTGTTATGTCAGCCTCGATCCTCGAGTCCAATATGCCTAAGACTTGAACCATCAACCTTCTGACCCAGAGGTGAGCGAGTTTTACACGCTTTGAAACGACAGATATAACTGAAGATGTTTATGTGACTTAAAAACACTGGGGAATAGCTTCTGCTGCAGAGGACATGAGCCAGGCTGCACAATCCCACACAATGAGAACTGTGACTAAAACCCTTCAAAACATAGAATGCTTGTCTAGTGAAGGTCAAGTGATAATTCTAATGAATGCTGAAGAAGTCTCACATCTGAGTCAGACGGCTTTTTGAGTTCAATCCGTCGGTTAGGAACTTTGAATTCCCGATAGACGATACTGATAATTCAGTGCGATGCCACAGAAAGCCTCACATTTGTCGGAGGTGCCGTGCTTCAGGCGAGATGTCTGGCTGTTCAGGTGAACGTTATGGATCCCATGGCCCAATTCAAAAAAATAAGGGAATTTCTCTCAGTGCTCTGACCGACAATCCCCCCAAATAAATGCGGTTGTTCACTTTGCGGCTGTTTTGTGTGCCTTTGCAGTGCGCAAATAAGCTGGCATGTTGCCTTCAACCGTACATAATACAAACACTGCACTTTACAGTAAACCCTGTGAAGCCTGTGTTTGACTACTCCAATTCTACACACTGATTCTGGATAAGGAATAACAGCCCGGGTTACACAGGACGACTGGAAAATGATAACAAATTACTATGAAACCCGCAGTCATTGATGACGGCTATGGCTTGTTGTGCTAAAAAATAAAATTGTTCAAGGAGAGATTTTTACCCGTGCTATGAGACATCCATCCAACGTGAGTAGCAGTATATCAAATGCAGGGATTATTTTTAATTCTGAGTTGCATAGATTACAGTGAGTTAATTTCATGGCCATTTGTGGGATTACTGTGTGCAAATTGATTGCCGCGTTTGCCTGAAAAAAACCACAAGCACAACACTTTACAATAAATATATTCTATGAATATCCCCTGGTTGAAACATCTTGACAATGTGATAAGGCACTATATCATGTACAAATGCATGGATTATTCTAATTGAGAAACATTCTTTGGGTCTGTACGTACGTATATGAAAATCAGAGCACGAGTCTTTCCAGGTACTAAATCACAGGGTGGTCAGGCAGCAATCATCTCTGAACATTACGCTTGCGCGCATTTCCCAATGTCTGTTTCAGGCAACTTTGCATTTGAAAAGCAGCGAGGTCCCAAAAAAAATAGTGACAGAGACACCGCTGTGTTACTGACATCAAAATATTTGTCCGTTAGTTTATGGCACAGTTAGCGTGAAGACTGAGATGGCTCCATCTTTCCCCTCATATTTGTTTTTGGTGTGCACACGTCACTGTGAAATGATGCCAAAAATAATTGCTCTTTTCGAAACCAAAACACATTGTTGTTTTCCTCAACCATTTAGTTTCTCACAGTTGAATGAAAGGCTGTTTCAGGAATTAATAAAATGCTAATTCATTAAAGCAGAGTGGCTTTTTTTTTTGTCTCCAGGCCTTTTTGTCCGTTTCAACAGAGTCAAATTCCATCTGGAATTAAGTAATTATTATACCTTGGGAAGCATTTGAGAAACAAAACTAAATCGTCCTTGTTTGATTGCTATAATTCAACACAGAACTCCAATTGTAGTTAAGAAACGACAGCCTGGGTTATACAGAAATGCTGAAAATTCTAGCAAATTGGAAAGATTTCTTTTAAAACTGCAATCAATGATTATAGCTGTAGCTTAACATTATGTACTAAAATAAAGGATTTTTTCCAGATAAATACTTTCAACAATACAGTACTGTAAAATATTAAATTTTTCCACATAATAATTATCCTTGCATTTGATATGTTGCCATTCACGTCTGAAGACACTGCGCAGCATTCACTGCAAGGTGCAGGGAGTGTGTATTTTGTAAGCGAAACACGGGAACCAATTTGTGCTCAGAAAGGTCCCATAAACAGCCATGCAGTAAATCACCAATTTGTATCGGGGGTGATGTGCGGGAGGGTGGGGGGGGGGAATTTTGGCCAGTGCACTGAGAGACTGTGTCGGTCACGTCAGATCCACGTTTGTTTTTAACTCTTGTCGCTTCCCGCAGCTCCTCAAGAGTTAAAAAAAAACAAAATAAAAATTTTCCGTGGTACTGAGTCAGAATTCTCAGCCGCTTCTCAACGCTCCAGGTTGAGCTGTGAACAGCATCACATACGTGGCAGATCGGTGGCAACTTAGCGTCACAGAATGAGGTGAAACAATAATTAGTCACAGGGGTAATTATTTCCAACTCCGAATTATTAATTAACAAAACAAATGTTGCTGGAAAGCATTTTAGCATGTCTGGTTATAAAAAAACATATTGAGCCCTTAACCTCGTGAAAGTGTAGAACCTAGTCTGCGGCTGTTTTGAGATAAGCGGCAGATGGAGATAGGATGAATCCAAGCCAATATTATTATTGTTTTTTTATTTTTTCTCTCTCCAGAATTAAAAGCAAGTAACTTCGTCTCTATTTTACCTTTAATTGTACACACATGTATTGGCTACAAGTGTTGTCCTTTTCATTTTGCCAGCTATCACGGCTATTTTACTTGATATTGTACATGCTGTCACTGCTGTTTTACATTCTTTCGTTCTTATTTTCCTTCACATTTTAGATGCTACTGTTGTTGTTCAACGCTTTGGGATGTCCTCCCGACGTGAAAGGCGCTCTTATCAATGCAATTTTGTTGTTGTTGTATTTTACCGTTCATATTACGTGTTATCATATCAATTTTTACTGTTTATTTTCAACGTATCGTTGCTATTTTAATTTTAATGCTTTAATTTCTCTGCTGAGATGGGAAATTGTGTTTGGTTTTACTCTCTTTGAATTAACGTGTACGCTTTGCAAATTGACTATTTGTGAAGCTAGGAAATGATTGCATTGAGTACTGATAGCAAAGTGGCTGGGTTAAAGGTAGTGATCGGTTTAGATTTTGTGTTTATTCTTGCTGACTGGTAGTTACACACGGGACAAGATTTTTTTTCTCATGGCTCTGAATCAAACCTGTCAAAAGTCTTTTTTCAAAAGGAAAAAAATCCTGCCTTCTCTATGAGAGCAGAGGCAACTGCTTTCATTTTGACAATAGTTTAGTTGGTAGCAGATTTCCAGAGTTGTCATTCCAGATTAAATGCATTCTAAACAATTGATAGTAGTTGAGGGATTGGACAAGAGAATAACATGTACAGATTCAGGTTTCAAAAGGGGCACCGTGCAGCTGAAGATTGGCAGAGCAGCTAGTTTGATTCTGTGTAGTGGATCAGGCAGGGTAGATGTTTAAAAGAAAAATCAAGGCACAGTACAGGTGAATGAGAACTTGTTTTGAGTGGAAATAACAGGTCTCAGCAAATAGCAGGAGTGAGACCGTGCTTCACATTTGGCAGGGGCGGTATTTTGTGGGACCGCATCCTGTTAATTCTCACTAACGAGGAAAGAAAAGGGTCAGTTCGGACCTCATGCGAGGATTCGAGCGGAGCTATTGCCTGTTTGAAGCTGTTTGAGGCTGTTTGTGTGCCCGATAAAGTGGTCGACGCTGCGGTAATGTTGTGAAAGTTTCTCCTATTATTCTCCCATCTTATCTGAAGATGCTGTCTTCTAAGCTGTTTCGTAAGTACTTCCCTGCTTGTAAGAAAGGCAGCTGATATTACATCAGTCCCCAGTTGCCTTTGTGGAAATCCATGGACTGTGATTTTTTAAATGTTTTTCACAGAAGATAATTAATATGTGTAATTGTTTAGCACCACTCTGCTGGGTAATGCAGCCACATCTGGTAGAAAAGATTAGCATCCATAAAACATCTGTTCCATTCTGTGCATCACCTTTAAATAACAAGAGGCAATTGTTGCAAAATGCTTTCATTGTTTTGTGATTTTTGTACCCATTTTAAATCCATTTTTGTCATTGAATGTTCTGCTTTGCAGTATGCATGACACTGAAAGATGATGTCTTTGCCATTGCACACCAAAACCTCGTTTTATTTTTCCTCAGGTCCTCCCATGCCATCCTCCTCTTCATCCAGTCCATCAGCCATTGAACAATCCAATTCCCCACTTCCATCACCCAATGTCAATGGCAACCAAAGGCGGATGCTTGGCAACAGTACCACCCATCCAGGTCATGACTCTGACACTGATGATGAGGAGTACAATGCAAACTCATATCTAGCTCAGGCCAGTTCAGCCACAGTCTGTGCCCCCGCCAATGGTAAGAAGTTGCCTTCTCTCTGAACCTCTCTACCTCCTAGTACTTTCTAATTTTTGAGCAAATCTTCTATTCCGGGAGCATTTGTGAAGCACTGATCGGCTTGATAGTTTACCTTGTAGCGTTTTACTAAACAGCTCCTCTCTGCACTTAATCCTAACAAAAGACTTCATTGCACGGCAAGCCTCTTTCTCTGTCTGAGTGCACCACTGACATATATCTTGTTGTCACTTTCCCATTAGAGCTCAATCAAGTACTAACCCCCGCATTTTGTTGGAAGCCCATTCAGATCTGAGTTCCGGGTCAGTCAGTCTCTTGGCTTGATATTTTAACTGAGGATCGCTCCTGTCGGATGCAGTGGGCAAGGAAGCAGCAATTTTCCAGTACAGAAAATTCCAATAACATTTACTTCAGCCGGTGGAGATGGGAGCACACGCAGGGATTGCTCAATTGGAGATTTGCGCTGAAGAACCAGTTCTATTGGCAGCTTGCCAGCTCTTGCATTTAAACAAGGTGCTTCAAAAAAATCAAGATGTTCTTAGATTGGCTCGCTGTTTGGGGAAACAACCATTGTAGAATAGTTTAATGTATCACCAGAGGACATATACGATCTGAATGGAGCACGTAATAATAACCCTGTGTTTGCTCATTTTCTCCTCTATCACATCTTGTTTTCTTCCCCCCAATGGATGTGGTGATTGCTTATTGTAGTGTCTGATTATCTCCCCTAACTACATTTTTGCTGCTTAGATTGGTACGGCTGCGTCCATTTGTATTACTAACAAAAAGAACAGAGGTTTAATGTTATATTGGAAGGCTTTTGTAGTTCCTCTTGGGTTTGGTCACATTTTTTACTGTTCCAGTACAAGCTGAAACCAATGGGGAAAGTTGACACTGTATTATGATATTATAATATGTGGATCATTTAAGCTAGTTGCCATCAGTTTGCAGGTACAGTGTACTGTATATGTTGTATTATATAAACTGTATATTATATGTACTGTACAATGTTTTTCAATTTTTTGTTTTAATCTGCTACATTTTCACCATTGATGGCTAGATTCACGGCCTTGCCTCCCCCTACCTCTCCAACCTGCTTTCCCCCTATGAACCTCACCGCCCCCTCTGTTCATCAAGCTCTCGCCTGCTCCATGTCCCATCGGCGGATGGGCTTTCAGCCTCTCTGCCCCCACACTCTGGAACTCCGTCCCACAGTCCCTTCGCCTCGCTCCTTCCCTCACCTCCTACAAAGCCGGTCTCAAGACCCTCCTCTTCGACCGTGCCTTCTGCTGCCCTCCCAACTCTCCCTCTCCCCTCCTAACTCTCTCCCGCCCCTCCCCTCTGCCCTGCCCTCTCCCTTGCTGTAGTCCCATCCTGACTGCTCAGTGCCTTGGGATGTTCTCCAAACATGAAAGGCATTCTATAAATGTAATTTTGTTGTTGTTGTTGTAGATTCACCCATAAAATCACAGTCAATCCACTTTGCAGTATACCCAGTGAAACGCTTTGAGATGTCTCAATTATGCTATAAGGCGCTTTATCAAATTCAGGGATTATTATTCTACTGAGTACTGTGCAATGGGGTCTGAAATGCAGGATTTCCAAAGGATTTATAAATATTGAATGCAGTCGGTAACTAAATTGTATTTCACCCTAAACCGGCTGCATTCAATATTTTATTAAGGATTCTGCCCCCACTATTTCAAAGCAGAACCTCCTGGCCAACATTCCTCTCTATTTCAAATCCAGTACGTCCGAAGGTGAGGCCAAAAAGAGAACCGGCAGAAATAGTATCATGATACATGATACACACTGACTCCTTCTGTCAACTGCATGTATTTCTATCTTGGCAAGCAACCATTTGTGGAATGGGTCTATTTTAAATCTGGCTTCCTCGTAACTGCATCTACACTATTTCATTCAACCACCACTTCAGGCAGGATATTCTACACAACCTCACTACCCTCCACAAGAAATTCTCTTTTGGATCCCCAAGACACTATTGTTGGTATACTTGTGTTCCCTGCTTACAGACTCCCCAGAAAGTGGGAGCAATCTTATTTACGTTACTCTGATTGATCCTTTTCATAACTTTTAAGTACATTTTAAATATCTTTAAAAAGTTCATGGCATTTTTCAGCACAGTGCAGTGTCTGTGCACTTTGTAGGCGAATGCAGCAGCCGGTTATCATGGAGAAATGTCCCACATTGCTGTATGGTGAGAATAAAATGTTTGGTAGCCTGAACACCGGGAGAAATTACCTTCTTTTTTCATATAGTGCAATGAGATCTTCAACATCAATCTGAACAGGCAATTAAAAACATTACTGGGGTAGAGATTCTTCCTGATCAGTTCCTGTTAAGCCTACAGACCAAATCTCCAATAGCTAAGGTTGTCTTTTGTCAACCAGAAGCGGGAAGTTTCCCAGACGGCGCCTTTTTTTTTCTGGGGGGAAAAAGGACAGAAGCAAAGAAAAATCATGCAAAGAGTTTTGAATCTATTGACATTTTAAAAGTAGAAAGCAGCAGCAGCCAGAAGTGAGCTCCTATTCTGCTGGCCTTTACTCTCTGTGATAAACAAACACCAGTCCTGCAGCGACCTTAGAATCATAGAATCATAGAATTTTACGGCACAAAAGGAGGCCATTCGGCCCATCTAGTCTGTGCCGGCTCTTTGAAAAGAGCGATTCAATCCCACTGCCCTGCCCGCTCCCCATAGCCTAATAGACCCGTTCTCCCTAAATAAAGATCTAATTCCCTTTTAAAAGTTGTTATCGAATCAGCCTCCACCACCTTTTCAGGCAATGCATTCCAGATTCGAACAACTCGCTGAGTGAAAAAAATTTCTCCTCAGCTCCCCTCTACTTCGCCTTGAAACTATTTTAAATCTGTGACCACGAGTCACAGATTCACCCACGAGTGGAAATAGTTTTTCTCTATTTGCCCTGTCGAAACCCCTCATGATCTTATAAACCTCTATTAGGTCTCCCCTCAATCTTCTCTGCTCCAGAGAGAATAACCCTAGCCTATCTAGCCTCTCCTCATAGCTGAAGTCCCTCAATCCTGGCACCATCCTAATAAATCTTCATTGTACCCTTTCCAATGCCTTCACATCCTTTCTGTAGTGTGGTGACCAGAATTGAACACAGTATTCCAGCTGAGGCCTCACCAAAGTCCTATAGAGGTTAGTCAGCACTTCCTGACTTTTGTACTCTATACCCCTATTTATAAAGCCTAGTATCCCATATGCCTTCTTAACAGCCTTGTCTACCTGTCCTGCCACCTTCAACGAGTCACTAACACAAATCCCCAGGTCTCTCTGTTCCTTTACACCATTTAAAATTGTACTATCTAGCCTATATTGCCTCCCTTCATTTCTTCTCCCAAAATGCATCACCTCACACTTCTCTGCATTAAACTTCATCTGCCATGTGTCTGCCCACTTTACCAATTTGTCTATATCCTCTTGCAGATGGCTACTATCCTCCTCACTGTTTACTATTCTCCCTAACTTAGTGTCATCTGCAAACTTGGAAACTGTACTCCGTACACCCACGTCCAGATCATTGATGTAGATTACAAACAGCAATGGTCCCAAAACCGATCCCTGTGGCACACCACTGCTCACTTCCCTCCAATCTGAAAAACAGCCGCTCACTACAACTCTCTGCTTTCTGTCTCGCAGCCAGTTGTGGATCCACGCTGCCACTGTCCCTTTTACGCCATGGGCCTTTAATTTCATAATAAGTCTCTCATGTGGCACTTTGTCAAATGCCTTTTGAAAGTCCATGTAAACTACATCAACTGCGCTACCATTATCCACCCATTCCGTTACCTCATCAAAAAATTCTATCAGATTTGTAAGGCAAGATTTGCCTTTAACAAATCCATGTTGACTGTCCTTTATTAGCCTATATCTTTCTAAGTGAAGATCTACCTTGTCCCTGATTATGGACTCTAGAAGTTTGCCCACTACCGACGTTAGACTGACTGGTCTGTAGTTACCAGGCTTGTCCTTCTGCCCCTTTTTATACAAGGGAGTAACATTAGCTATCCTCCAGTCCTCTGGCACAACCCCTGCGTCCAAGGAAGATTGAAAGATCGTGGCCAGAGTCCCTGCTATTTGCTCCCGTGCCTCACTTAGTAACCTAGGGTGCATCCCATCCGGACCAGGTGATTTATCCACCTTGAGCGACGTCAACCTTTTTAGCACTTCCTCTCTGGTTATAATTATTCTATCCATTTCTCCTACGCTCTCCTCTAATACCATGGCATTGGCTGTATCATTTTCTTTTGTGAAGACAGAGGCGAAGTACTCATTCAGTACATCAGCCATGCCCTCTGCCTCCACAATGAGATTTCCTCCTAGGTCCCTAATTGGCCCCACCCTCTCCTTGACCAACCTTTTACTCTTAATATGTTGGTAAAAAACCTTAGGGTTCCCCTTAATCTTACTCGCTAATTGTTTTTCATGCAGTCTCTTTGCCCCTCTAACTTCCTTTTTTAGTTCTATCCTACACTTCCTATATTCTGCTTTGTTCCCTTCTGAATTTTGAGCCTGACACTTATCATAAGCCTCTTTTTTTTGTTTGATTTTGGCCCCGATTTCCTTAGTCATCCAGGGAGGTTTGGATGCCTTACATTTCACCTTTGTGGGGATGCTTTTGACCTGTGCCTGAACTATCTCCTCTTTGAACGCTGCCCACTGCTCGTTAGTTGTCTTACCTGCCAATTTTTCTTTCCAATCCACCTTGGCTAGGTCCCACCTCAACTCATTGAAATTAGCCCTTTTCCAGTTGAGTGTCCTCACCTGTGATCATTCCTTATCCCTTTCCATAATTATTCTGAATCTAACGATATTGTGGTCACTATTCCCTAGATGCTCACCTTCAGAAACCTGTTGAACTTGCCCTACCTCATTTCCCAAAACTAGACCTTGGGCAAGTTTCCTCACTCCACGCACCTGATAATAATCCCTCAGAAAAAAGATTGGTCATTTCAATCCACAACTGTTTGTGTGACACTGCTGTGCGCAATTGGTTGCTGCGTTTTGCCCACAAATATATTGTTATTTCACTTTACAGTATATTCTGTGAAGCGCTTTGAGATGTCTAGCGCTATGTCAAATGCAAGGATTATTATTATTATAAGAAGAATGGTTCCAGGAAAATTGCAAATCGCATATTACTAGTTACTAATCTCATGTTCTTATTAATACATTAATTCATTAAATATAAAAACCGTGCTGTTTCACACAGAAAGTATCAATTTTTGGAGTTCTGCAGCTTTAAGAACATCTGTGCCCCCATCGGCCTCCACTTCTTTCCCCATGGATTTGATACTCAAATACAGTACATTGCTGTATTTTGAACCATGTGAGTCAATGTACACTGCTTGGAATGGCAGTGTTCTCACAGCGAGATAAATGCGCTGGCATTTGTCTTCATAACTTTAATTGCATTCTTAGTTGTGCAATTGTACACCCGCTGTTGTCGCCCAGTTTTAAATAAGAGCAATCTCTGCAACAAACTGTAGGCCATTGTCTACAGCACACATCACATGAATGCAATAGGGGGTTTTGGCCATGAGTGACCTTGAAGACCTTTAGTCGTACAATCTGTAACATTAGATGCCTATTATAGTCATGTCAGTTTTTTTTTCAGATGTGTTAATAGTCTATTCATCCAAGGTGAGAATTAGATGAGATGTCCTCAAACTTCAATCACGCAGATTGTCATTTTCTAAATGAGGTGTCTAACTGTCAGCTCCCAAATAGCAATTCCTTCTTTTTTTTTAAAAAAGAGTCATGTTTTACAGCTATCCCTACGTCAGCTGAACAACGTGTTGAACCTCAGGGGGATGGAAATAACCATCTCTATTTGTAGATAGCTTCTGTTCGGGAGGTGAGATTGAGTGGTTTGCAATGACTTGCCCGTGGGGAAATGAATGGTGTCCGCTTAACCTTCCGCTGGTGGCACATTTCAGTATCGGGAGCTCAAAGTATAGGGAATTCAGGGCTCAAATCCATTTCATGTCATTCCATATTACTATATTTTGATGCACCAACCTACTGTATCACCCATTTGTTTTTCACTCATTCTCTTCCTCTGTCTCTCTCTCATTTCCTATTTTTTTTTGCCAGCCCTTCGAAAGAGATATTAAACTGAGGTCCCTTCTGCCTGTTCAGGCGAATGTTAAAGATCCCTTGGCACTTTTCAGTAAGAAAAAAGAGAGTTTTCGCCTGTTGTCCTGGCCAGCAATCCGCCAAATGAAAAATTGATCATTAACTTCTAAGCATGGAGTCCTTTAGCTCAGTGGTAAGAGCACTCGCCTTACAAGTGAGCAGCCCTGGTTTCAATTCCCAGCAGGGCAAAGCCTTGGGCAGATTTCCTTACTCCACAAGACTGATGATAATCCTTCAGAAAAAACACAACATTAAAATTGGTCATTTCAATCCAAGCTGTGCACAATTGGCTGCTGCGTTTCGCCCACAAATATACAGTCAATTCACTTTACAGTATGTTCTGTGAAGCGCTTTGAGACATCTGGAAGATGTAGAAAGCGCTATATCAAATTCAAGGATGATTATTATTAAGCGGTTTGTGGCAGATAGCTGCACAATTTGACTGCCTGCAAATGCATAGTCACGACACTTCAAAAGAAACTTTTTGAGATGTTTTGATGTGATAAGGAGCTATAACAAATGCAAGGATTATTAAACAGCTGGTTGCATGATGAGCTCTTTTAAAAACGACAATTAAAAATGGTTCGTTGAATGCTCCTAAACAATCACTTAGATCACGAGGGAGAGAAGCCAGTGTAATTCTTACCCGCTGAGTTTAAGTTCTATGGGACAAATCAGGCTGCTTCTGAAACCTCCTCCAGTCATGTCAGGCATGAGATTCCAGCGCAGTTTGCTGAATTAACCCCCATTAGTCCTGTACATTTAAGGGGGGTGGGGGCTGGTGATGGGGGGGGATAAGACTGCAGTGATTTACTGCCAAACACGCAGAGCACTTATACTTGAGGGAAAAGAATAGAAGTGTTTAGAGCAATGTGCCTTTTTTAAGTGTGAAATGAATGATATAGGTTAGCATTCCTGGGGGTTAGCATGCAGTGTTTGTGCAGCTAACTTCAGCAGGCAGCGTCCCTATGAATGTTAATTAATAGTAAGCTGATGCAATAGATGCTCTGGAATCCAATCGCATACGTAACGATATGTGAGTGTAGGTTTGAATGGCTCTGGTATTTATTTAACAGTGAGAAATGGAAGAAGGCAGGTTTTTTTTAAAAAAATTGATTGTTGTACTCCCTATATTCTGAAAATAGTGTAGGCTTCTTTGCTGTATCAAAACGATAACCAGTGGATTTGTAATTTGTTTGATTTCTTCTGAGAAAAATCTCCTAAGGGTTTGCTTTTAAAGTTTGCACTTGCCCTCCCACATTAAGTGTCTGGTCACCTTTTATATAATTTTTCAAGTGTTATTTCCCCCACAAAAGCACATCACTGCACCACATATCCTGTGAAGTGCTTTGGGATATTATCCTAATGGGAAAGGCACTACATCAAATGTAAGGATGATTATTATTAACAATATTACTACACTGACAGTGTTCTGTTCAATAGTAAATTGTGGAGAATAATGGGTGTCTGGAGTAGTTTAGCTCATTGGAATCCAGTGTATGGCTGGATTGCAATAAGTGATAAGAAGAAGAATCCTTGCATTTGAGATAGCGCTTTTTACATCTTCTAGACGTCTCAATGTGCTTCACAGAGTGTACTGTAAAGTGAGTTGACTGGTTATTTATGGGCAGAACCCAGCAGCCAATTGTGCACAGCACTGTTTGTGGGACAGTCATTTGTGGGGAAAAAACGTAGTTTTTTTTATTGAGGGATTATTATCAGTCAAGGAAACTTGGCCAAGGTTTTGCCTGGAATTGAACCCAGGTCTTTCACATGTCAGGTGAGTGCGCTAACCACTGAGCTACAAGAGTCCAATACTCATAACACATTTTGTGACCTGTCTGAATCTAGTCTGAATCTAGATTAGAGTGAAAGTCTCCACTGTATACTTGCTGTGAGGATCCAAAATGAAATATTTGATTTCAACTCCATTCCAGTGACAGGAAATCTGGAGCATAAAGACTCCTCTTATTTTGACACAGTGTAACACTAAATTGGTACAGTTACTCAGACTGCAATAAAACTTTCTAAAATATGATCTGTATAAATTGTATAATCGCCTAAATCGTACATCTTCCCAAGCCCATTGAATTTCCTACTACTTTTTTTTTATCAATTCCACATAACTCATACTTTGCATAAGTCATATTAAATGTATGGTCCCAACTGATACAATTGATGTGAGATTTTCAGTGTAACAATGGAAAATATTGGAAGGGAAATTCAGATTTATCCAAAGATCAGGTTACAAAATCACTTCAAAAACACTGCCAAAACAAGGCTGGAAATCTGAAACTGAAACTGAAAATGGCTGGCAACTCTCAGCAGCTCAGGCAGCAGGACGCAGGGTCTCGGACCCAAAACGTTGACTTGCTTTTCCTCTCTCCATAGATGCTGCCTGACCTACTGAGTTGTTCCTGGCCATTTCTATTTTTTGTTTAAGGTACAGCTTTATGAGTGTGAGACCTGGGTTCGAATCCAGGCAGATCAGGGCAAAACCTTGGGCAAGTTTCCTTACTCCACACGCCTAATAATAATCCCACCCAAAAAAACACACACAACAATAAAATTGGTCATTTCAATCCATGACTGTGTGTGGGAGGCTGCTGTGCGCAATTGGTTGCTTTGTTTAGCCCGCAAATATACAGTCGATTCACTTTACAATATATTCTGTGAAGCACTTTGAGACACCTAGAAGACGTGAAAAGTGCTATATCAAATGCAAAGGCTTATTATTATTATTATTACAAGACAACTCATCTTTTTTAATAATAGTTTTTGTATTTGTTTGGCTCCTGTAACATCGAATCGCCTTAAAACACTTCACAAAGTTTTCCGCACAGTGACTGTAGGCGAATGCGGTACAAATTTCCTACAATGTGCTACAAACAGCCATGAGACGTCGATAAGATGTGGAAAGCGATTATTATTATTATTATTAATTAATTTAATTTTATTTTAGTGACCAATAGTTGGTCAGAACAACTGGAAGGGAGAAGTTCCATTCACTTTTTGATTATTGCCATGCGGTCTTTAACATCCTCTTGAACAGGTGAACAAAACTCTTCATTCAAAGCATGGATTTTGAGATCATAGTCAGGCTGACTATGATCTCAAAATCCTGAGGTGGCCTTGGATCCTTGATTTATACAAAATGACAGTGCTACCAATGCAAACAGAGCAGTCAGATAGAAACTGATGAGAACCTAATCCGTTATAATCCCAAATAGAGCTTCCCAACGTCTTCCCGGCTGAGGTTACCTCAATCACCACAGAACAATGTGAACTCTAGCACCTACTTGCTTACTGTGTCTCAGATCCCCATTTGATAGTTTACTGTGTGTGCAGTAAATCTGACGTGGAGTTGGCTGGTGCTGATATTGGATTCCAAAAGTGGAAACTTGTTCTGTTCCACTGCAGTGACATCCTTCACCTTGATGAGCACAAAGGAAAATCTGATTTTTCTTTATTATAAAGTAGACATCAAAACAAAAGGTTGGGATAACATTATCAACCAAAGAAGCTGAGCTGGAGCAGTTTGTCAAAATGCCGAGATTATATTAAAACTGCGGAATTGTTCCCTGGGTATTTTTTTATTGGTTGCCTTCTACACTACATTAATTTCATGGGGGGGTGGGTGGGGAGGGAGGGTGATCTACACTCTGGCTTGCTGTTTATATGCCAGCCGCACCTGTTAGTGTCAATGCCAGCTTCCTCCATTTGCTCAATATGTGGCAAAGGTTCACAAGATTAATGGTTGTGGCATCATTACTGCAATTTTATCCAGAGGCTCATTGCTGGAAAATTCAATGATGAAAATATATTCTTATGTTTATTTACCAAAACTCATTTCTGCAGCTGTTTGAAGATAGATGAGATGACATGTGCATATTTTAAAAGCTACTTGGAGCATTTTATTGTATTTCTCTCCTATTGTTAACCCGTTCTTGTCCACGAAGGCTGAAAAGATTTGTTTGTCCAACTCCCTCCTCCCCTTCCAACAACGCCAAACCAAACCACATTCCTCTCAGTAAAACAAGAAACGTATTGTCTTTCAGGCTGTAGGTTTACAGAGTTAATTAGTCCTAACTAGTCTTTACTAATTTTTTACACGGCAGGAGTTTCTATCTCTCTTATTCCCCTCACACTCCCAATTATTCTTCTCCCTCATGTATTCATCACTGGTCTCTTAACATCATTGTTGCTATTTGCTTCAACTTGTGAGTGCCACATTCTCACCACGCACTTCGTGAAGAAATTCTTCTTAAACTCCCTATTAAAACTACTACAAACTGGCTTAAATTTACACACACCTGTTTGGCTCATTTATTAACACCATCATGGCCTTTGAGTAGGAATCTTTACAGTTCAGTCGCCAGATTTTTAACTTAAATTGACACCCCAGTACTGGGTGTGCCAAGCTGGACAATCAGCAAGATGGCGCTTTCAATGGCCAGCTATGCAATGGTAACTGGTTAGACTCCACTATTACCTCAGTACCCTTTTCCCCTTCTCTCCCTCTTGCCCCCCTCTCTCCCTTGCACCCCTCTCTTTTCCTATCTATTGTGCTCTTCCCCCTTCTTTTCCCCCTTTCTCTCCGGCCCTATTTTCACGACCGTTTGTGGGACACTGCTGTGCACAATTTGGCTGCCGCGTTTCGCCCACAAATATACAGTTAATTTTCCTACTTTCCTTCCCCAAACTCTGTGTAGCGCTTTGGGACGTCGATAAGACGTGGACAGCGCCATATAAACTTAAGGATTACTTACTTACTTACTTACTTACAGTACGTACACACATACATTGGGGTCCCCATGTCTTGGTTCTTCTAAACTGCACTCACCGACTCCGGAATTAGGTGAGCAGGATGAGTTCTCCAGGGAGAGAATGTGCAACCCATTCCATTCAATAACTTACAAGCTTCCAATTATCGGTGAGATACGTGGCACTCGGGTTGGTTTGGATATTTGTACGTGTGCTGGTAGATTTCTGCACGTGTCAGATATCTGGCTGCCCCCGCCCACCTCATCAAAACTAAATTGCCCAATAGAAATGTGAAGAACAATTTTTTTATCAAGAATTTGTGAAGTTATACAATATGCATAATATATGCAGACATATGTTTGCAAAATCAGAATATAAGTATGGTTATTCACATTCTGTGCGCACATAAAGCAAACAAATGTTAAAGTTGGCTGATCAGCTACCAGGGATATGACCACAGAACAATTTCATCCGTTAGCACATTCAAGAAGATCACATCTTTCTCCCATTACCAGGGAGAGATTGTGATGGTGGCAGAGCTATAGTATACACCAAGCAAGAAAGAGAGAGAGAGATGCACGGGGGGAGGTACAGCAGTCTGACTCAACTAAGATTTACTATTCTTTTCCGAACTGAGAAAATGTCATTAATGAGTTCCGCAAGGTTGGGACATTAGTTATGTAAATGTGATGTCCTATGTTAGTTAAGGTGCCCTTCAGACATGGAATTGGTTCACTTTGACACCTTGGGTTCCACTGCTGTTTGGCCCGAGGATATATGTAAATTAAATGCAATGCGAACAAGACTATATGCAGATACAATGGCATCTACATTAAGGTGCTCAGTGGGGCACTGAGCACGGAAATGTTCGAAATTAGCTAGAAATTAACAGTGCATTTGAACCATTTGAACGGTTGCAAATTGGGAATAAACGGAAAAGTACAAGTTTGCTTATGTGGAGAATTAGATGTGATTCATGTGCAACTTGATGGTACCTGTATACTTGTACATATTTACAAACAAAACATGTCTATATCTAAGTTATCGTGCACGATAACTGAGTTAATAGCTAGAATTAGACATTTCAGTTAGCAAGAAATGTTACAGAGACCGGGATTGTTAACATTAGACATAACTAAAGAGAATAATTCGCAAAGAGAATAATCTGGAATATCTTGTCACACATACTATTTATGATCCTAAAGTGTAAAGATCAACTGCACCCTAATGATATATGATAAGACTGCATGATCCGTGAATCTGGAACCAAGAGACCAAATTCAAACTCTGAAGGTTAAATTATTTTGCGCAGCCAGCTCTAAGGCAGTTTTCGAAAATGTAAGATCGTGGAGAATTTTAGAACATTTGTAATCTGAATGTGAAAGCCAGTTTTACACAGTTCTTAAAAACCTGTGGAAGATCTATTCCTATTTTCAGAAATGTGCTAAATACTGTATTACTTTGAAATGTTAACATAAGACCTTGTTGGCTAGGCATGTTATGACCACTCGAAAGAGGGGGGTTGAATAGATAGTTCAGTATTAATAAGTTTACAGAGAAAGAGATGAATATGCGTAATAGATTACCAGTGAGGTTGTGGCTGCTGATTGCATCATCGAATTCAAGAGGGAAATAAGGTGAGCTGTTTCGCAAAGAAATCAATTAAAGGATACCAGAGGTAAAATATTTTTTGCACTGTGGGACCAGTATTATCATTCCACTCTCTTGCTAGTTTGAATAATTCCCAGAACTGCAGCATCAATCTTTTATGAAGCAGTTGTCTTTCAATATGTTTTTCTTTGACTTGGCTTCCAATGACCTATACTTGGTGGATCTTTGCTACATCATAATATCTGTGTTGGGACAGCTCAGTCGTTCGTGGCTCTTGTTTTTACATATAAACCTTTGAAACTTTCCCCCCAAAATAGAAGTACCAGTATGACATTCAAGAAGCAACATAGTTTAAGCTCTTATTATCCAGAGTGACAAGACTACTTCAATTAGCCTGGACAACCACCAATTCGGATCATGATCACTTAACAGCAATTCCCTCACTCAACCCCAACACAAGTTTTGAGGAGGAGAGGAAATATAAAAAAGTTACTATCACTAAATATTTTCTAGTTTTTTTCAAAATGATTAGTCTACCCCTGCCTGAAATTTGCCCCGTATTACTTGCTAGTAATGATTTGACATTTGCTGTGTTTTTTTAGAAGTACAATACAAATTCATATTAACAATATAGCACCTGTCACGCCATGAGCACAGTGCTGGATTGGCAATCGAGCTGAGAGTGAAAGGCAAGAGGAAGTGAGGAGGGTAATGATTATAAAAAATGAAGTGAAACCAAATTTAATTGGTGATTTTCTTCTGTACCTCTGCCCTAGTGGGCAAGGAATTATACCACTCACCTTGTTCTTTTTAAATATATACCTAGCACAGAGTTGAACTTTCATTTTGAGTCTTAAAAGCAGAGTATTCCATAATCAAGTTCAATCATTGCAATTCTAAACTACAGGAGGAAAACTAAGTAGTTTGCTCTTGCAACTCCTGAAATATCATATTAAATTCACAAGGCTGAACTGCTTCATGTTTGAGAGATACAAAATATGAAAAGATCTTAAAATATGAAAAGAGAGGATGGATATGGTGACGAAGTAAGCTGGGAGCTCAGCTGCAAAGCTGTTGATGCCTCTAATCTTCACAAAAATGCCACATACCGAGCTGCTATGCAAAGTTTAATTTTCTTTATTTTATTTGGAATTACATATAAACATGGAAATATATTGCATTTCCCATCGAACAATGGGAATTTAATATAGTGAGTGAAATGCAGTGATTATCGTGGTAGAAAATAGAGATATGTGAAGATCTATGAATAAGGAGAAACAGAAGATGGGAACATTAACCATTTCAGTATCATATTCCCCTCGTATCTAATGTATTTACTAGCTTACTACCGAATGTCTATAAAACTGATATTTTAATATATCCTTTTACTATGCTAGTCTTTTAATATTCTAAATTTGCACAATATCCTGAACATTAAAAGAAATAGGAAACCTATTTTGTCAAAATCAAATGAATACTTTTTATTTCGTTTTTTTGACAGCAAAGATTGACGTGTCCTGGTAAATAGGTCTATTGGGAAAGCAGTTTGCTTGTTCTACACTGAAGTGGCAGCTAATTTATCCACAGCAGTGTCCAACAAACGGTCATGACGTGAATGATTAATTTTATTTGGGGGTTTGTGGTGCAGACACAGGAGAAACTCCATTCTTTCTTCTGATAGAGATGTGTGATTTTTTTTATGCCTGCCTCAACCAGCACCTAGGTTTAATGTCTCATATGAATAACAATACCTTCACCATGATAGCACACCCAGCACTATGTTGAACTGTCAAACAAGACTTGTGAGCTCAGTGTCACAACTTGGAGCTTAAGCATACTGACTCAGAGGTGAGAGAGCTGCCAACTGAGCAGGCTGACACAGGTGTGGGGAAGAAGATGGCCTAGATGGACTTTATTGTTGTATATTTAATGTAACTTCTCAGTTCATCATAGAATCATAGAATCATAGAATCATAGAATCATAGAATTTTACGGCACAAAAGGAGGCCATTCGGCCCATCTAGTCTGTGCCGGCTCTTTGAAAAGAGCGATTCAATCCCACTGCCCTGCCCGCTCCCCATAGCCTAATAGACCCGTTCTTCCTAAATAAAGATCTAATTCCCTTTTAAAAGTTGTTATCGAATCAGCCTCCACCACCTTTTCAGGCAATGCATTCCAGATTCGAACAACTCGCTGAGTGAAAAAATTTCTCCTCAGCTCCCCTCTACTGCGCCTTGAAACTATTTTAAATCTGTGACCACGAGTCACAGATTCACCCACGAGTGGAAATAGTTTTTCTCTATTTGCCCTGTCGAAACCCCTCATGATCTTATAAACCTCTATTAGGTCTCCCCTCAATCTTCTCTGCTCCAGAGAGAATAACCCTAGCCTATCTAGCCTCTCCTCATAGCTGAAGTCCCTCAATCCTGGCACCATCCTAGTAAATCTTCGTTGTACCCTTTCCAATGCCTTCACATCCTTTCTGTAGTGTGGTGACCAGAATTGAACACAGTATTCCAGCTGAGGCCTCACCAAAGTCCTATAGAGGTTAGTCAGCACTTCCTGACTTTTGTACTCTATACCCCTATTTATAAAGCCTAGTATCCCATATGCCTTCTTAACAGCCTTGTCTACCTGTCCTGCCACCTTCAACGAGTCACTAACACAAATCCCCAGGTCTCTCTGTTCCTTCACACCATTTAAAATTGTACTATCTAGCCTATATTGCCTCCCTTCATTTCTTCTCCCAAAATGCATCACCTCACACTTCTCTGCATTAAACTTCATCTGCCATGTGTCTGCCCACTTTACCAATTTGTCTATATCCTCTTGCAGATGGCTACTATCCTCCTCACTGTTTACTATTCTCCCTAACTTAGTGTCATCTGCAAACTTGGAAACTGTACTCCGTACACCCAAGTCCAGATCATTGATGTAGATTACAAACAGCAATGGTCCCAAAACCGATCCCTGTGGCACACCACTGCTCACTTCCCTCCAATCTGAAAAACAGCCGCTCACTACAACTCTCTGCTTTCTGTCTCGCAGCCAGTTGTGGATCCACGCTGCCACTGTCCCTTTTACGCCATGGGCCTTTAATTTCATAATAAGTCTCTCATGTGGCACTTTGTCAAATGCCTTTTGAAAGTCCATGTAAACTACATCAACTGCGCTACCATTATCCACCCATTCCGTTACCTCATCAAAAAATTCTATCAGATTTGTAAGGCAAGATTTGCCTTTAACAAATCCATGTTGACTGTCCTTTATTAGCCTATATCTTTCTAAGTGAAGATCTACCTTGTCCCTGATTATGGACTCTAGAATTTTGCCCACTACCGACGTTAGACTGACTGGTCTGTAGTTACCAGGCTTGTCCTTCTGCCCCTTTTTATACAAGGGAGTAACATTAGCTATCCTCCAGTCCTCTGGCACGACCCCTGTGTCCAAGGAAGATTGAAAGATCGTGGCCAGAGTCCCTGCTATTTGCTCCCGTGCCTCACTTAGTAACCTAGGGTGCATCCCATCCGGACCAGGTGACTTATCCACCTTGAGCGACGTCAACCTTTTTAGCACTTCCTCTCTGGTTATAATTATTCTATCCATTTCTCCTACCCTCTCCTCCAATACCATGGCATTGGCTGTATCATTTTCTTTTGTGAAGACAGAGGCGAAGTACTCATTCAGTACATCAGCCATGCCCTCTGCCTCCACAATGAGATTTCCTCCTAGGTCCCTAATTGGCCCCACCCTATCCTTGACCAACCTTTTACTCTTAATATGTTGGTAAAAAACCTTAGGGTTCCCCTTAATCTTACTCGCTAATTGTTTTTCATGCAGTCTCTTTGCCCCTCTAACTTCCTTTTTTAGTTCTATCCTACACTTCCTATAATCTGCTTGGTTCCCTTCTGAATTTTGAGCCTGACACTTATCATAAGCCTCTTTTTTTTGTTTGATTTTGGCCCCGATTTCCTTAGTCATCCAGGGAGGTTTGGATGCCTTACATTTCACCTTTGTGGGGATGCTTTTGACCTGTGCCTGAACTATCTCCTCTTTGAACGCTGCCCACTGCTCGTTAGTTGTCTTACCTGCCAATTTTTCTTTCCAATCCACCTTGGCTAGGTCCCACCTCAACTCATTGAAATTAGCCCTTTTCCAGTTGAGTGTCCTCACCTGTGATCGTTCCTTATCCCTTTCCATAATTATTCTGAATCTAACGATATTGTGGTCACTATTCCCTAGATGCTCACCTACAGAAACCTGTTGAACTTGCCCTACCTCATTTCCCAAAACTAGATCCAGCAATGCTTCTTTCCTCGTTGGACTGGAAACATACTGATCAAGAAAGTTGTCCTGCACACACTTCAGGAATTCTTCTCCCTCCTTGCCCTTTACTCTACTATTCTGCCAGTCTATGTTGGGATAGTTGAAGTCACCCATTATCACTACTCTATTAGCTCTGCATTTCTCCGTGATACGCTTGCAGATCTGCTTGTCTATCTCCTCCCCACTATTTGGTGGTCTATAGTATACCCCTAACAGTGTAACTGCACCTTTTTTATTCCTCAATTCTAACCAGATAGATTCGGTTTTTATTCCTTCTTCCACCTCGTTCCTTTCTAAGGCAGTCACTGAGTCCTTAACTAAAATTGCCACCCCGCCCCCTTTTCTCCCTTCTCTATCCCTCCTGAATACATTATAACCAGGAATGTTCAACTCCCATTCCTGCCCATGCTGGAGCCAAGTCTCTGTTACTGCTATAACATCATATCGCCTCGCAGCAACCTGAGCCTGCAGCTCACCAATTTTATTTCTCAAACTTCGTGCATTTACATACATGCACTCTAAGGCACAAATTACTTCCTCTGCATTTTTCTCCCGTCTTCCCTTTTCCCCTGTCCTCCTTATTACCCCTCCTGTATTTGAACTACTGATCAGTTTCCCACCCTCACCCCCCGGGATTAGTTTAAAGCCCCCCCCACAAAACTCGATTTCATAACACATGAAATACAACAAAGCTTAAAACAACCTCCTATAAGAAGATAGATGAAGGTTGAGGGGCGATATGATTACGGTCTTTAAGGTTCTGAAGGGAATAGATAATGTAAACCATGGCAAGCTGTTTTATCTTGTACTGAACATTAGAACCAGAGGACACAGTCTACGGTTGAAGGGAGGTAAATTCAGAACAAATTTGTGGAAATATTACTTCAGTGAGAGTAGTAAACGTGTGGATCAGACCGCGTAGGGAGACAGTGGAAGCAGAAAATCTTATTTATTTCAAGCATAAATTTGACAGATTTCTGTTAGAATATAATATCTCAGGATACAGCGTGTAGTTAGGGACATGACGTGTCAAGCGACTGTCAGGATGGTGGAAGGCAAACTACATGGAACTGGGACTTCTTTTGCCTAGTAAAGTCCTATGCTCTTATAGGTAGAACACAACTGGCAAGAAATGGCTTCAAATTAAACAAGATTATAAAATACAGATTCAATAGATACCGCTCAACCCCATTAAATGGAAATGATAAAGGATGCGGTTTTTAGATCTTTCACAGGGCATGAATCTTTTGAAATAACACGTCACTAATGGCCACCCATGATAATGTGGCATTGAAAAATCATGGGTTCAGTGCCTCTTTTGAAACCTGATTTGGTTTTTTTCTTCTCTGTAGAAGGCTGAAGTTATTAGCCAGACCATAATTTGTGCTTTGTGTGGTGCTTCGGTTCTTAATTCTATTCAGATTCATCTCACTCTATATTTTAGCATCTGTACGTATTGCATTATAGTGCCAAGGAGGTCTTGATCAATAGCACTTCCACCTCTCTTCTGTAGCGTGGTCTTTATCGCCTAGCACCAGGCACACATACACACTGTAATGAACTCAGCTATGCCTGCCATTACACATGGTTAATATGTGTAACCATTAAACCAATGGTTTCTTGGTTTCTCTGACCTTATTTTTCTCCTTGTCATCATTAGAGGATACAATGGAATACAAAGAGATAATTGATCATGTCATGAGTTTCCTTCCGTAAGGGGATTGTTCCTGTCTTATACGCTTGTGCCTGCAAAATGTACAGGCAATTCACTTTGCAATATATTCTGTGAAGCGCTTTGAGATGTCTCAACGGCCTGACAAGGCACTATTGTTAAATGCAAGGATTATTATTATAATAATTATTGTTGTGCCTCCTATCTCAGTCACACAGTTTGCTTTAGATTTGGGAAAATCTTAATTTTATAATTAGTGTTTTGCGCCGAAAGTCAAGTCAGTTTGCAAATGCCCCATTATACAAAGAAGAAAGCAATTTGTTGTATCCACCTCGCATTTAGTTTCCACAAGATGCATTTACTGTAGCAACCGAATGTGCAGACTGGTATGTGCCTTGATTATTTCAGGAACTGAGCCACGCTGCGGAATCCTTTTGTTGATTGAGGTCAGCGGTGTCCTTTAAAGCAGTTTACAGAAACCTGATCCAAGGCCAGTCTTTCTTGGCAAAGCAATTCTGCACTAATGAGGAGTCGGCTGTGTAAGTACTAGGGTGGGTGCCAACTGTTCAGAGGAGGTTCCTGAGCTCTCATCCAGGCGTCCCATTGTGCGCATCCTGTAAGATCAGAAAATCTGCAGCGTGAGTTGAGGAAATGGATAGCCTAATGGATTTAATGGTCGTTAGGTACATGATGTTTTGAGCGCCACGATCAGCTGTGCTACAATCTGTAAAATAGGCATGAAGGAACATCTGCTCCACAGAATGGGTTTGTGCCAAAGTAAGTGTGTGAAGAATATTCCTGCTCACGGAGTGGAACGTGCAGCATTACCGGTGCGCTGCAGGACGATTCGTCCTGTTCTCTTTCAACAAGTGGGATGCTGCGCGCGGCTGAACGTCCCTTGAGCTGCAGCCACAATCCATCTGCAACAGACTGACGCTCTTGACAGTGTGTCTCCCGTCATTAGTAATAATAATAATCCTCGCACTCGATCGCGTATTCGAGATGTCTCGGAAGCACTTCACCGACTGTACTGTAACGTGAATTGACTGTATATTTTGTGGGCATACATTTTGTGGGTCATGTGAGCGACGTCAGGCCCCAAATTATCTAAACCTGAGCCAATTCGAAGGGGTGGCATGAGCTGTTTTGTTTAAACTTGAGAGCAACCGTCACAAATGAAATCTGTACCTTCAAAAAGGCTACAACTGTAATAGCGTGCCTTGGTCACCTGAGCGTGAGACAAATGTGTGAATCAGAGTTATTTGGATGTCAACTTGGCTCAGTTGGTAGCGCTCTTGTCTCTGGAACAGAGGGTTGTGGGTACAAGACCCATAGCTTCAACCCCATTGTAGTATTGGGGATGTGGTGGATTGCTGGAGGTGCTGAAACGATAAGCCAAAGATCTGTCAGCCTGTTCAGATAGTCATTAAGGATCCCTTTGACACTGTTTGAAAAGAGAAGGGAGTTGGTGCCTTTGTGTCTTGGCTCACAGTTAAATTGGCCATTCGCTTTTTGGAACATTGATGTGCATAAATTGGCCTACAAATTACATTTATCAGTATCTACTGTGACATGCTTTGAGATGTTTTGATGTGATTAGGTACTTATGTCAAATTCAAGTATTGTTATTTCAAATAGGTTAAACTTCTCTGCTTAAATGTAATATCAACTGTCGAACAAAATCCTTTGAGAGTTTGGGATGGAGAATTACAATATCCATTTTGTTTGGTTATTGTTTGTTTGGACAGATAGCATTGTAACCAATGATATGTGAAAGGAATACGAGACTGGTTTAATGTGCTGCCTGTTCTGGTGGTGGTGATTCGGTAGATGTTAAAGTTTCTTAGTACTATTTTAAAAAAGAAGGCAATTCTCTTGGTGCTTTGGTCATTATTCTTCCCTCTTTTTTTTAAGAGGAAGCTAGATCTTCACAGGAGGGAGAGAGGAAATAGCAGATTGTGGGAGAAGGAATGGGTGGAGAGACTCATGTGGTGTAGAAACACCAGCATAGACTGGTTGGGCCAATTGGCCGGTGTCCGTCTTGTCTAAATCTTCCATATTCAACCGAAAATACAGACAAATTGGTTGTTCGTCACATTGCTGCTTGTGAGACATTGCTGGCAGTTTAGCTGCCTACCTAACAACGGTCTGTACTTCAAAAAATGCTTTCCCTGAAGTACATGGAGACATTTTGATATGATAAGTCAATATATTCAAATACAAGTATTTTGCAGTAAAGCTGTAACTGTGAAAGAACTGAATTAACATCAGCAAAGCAGCAGTGTGCTTCGGTGCTTGTATCATTTCAAGTGTGCGTTAATTCGTCTCCCCAAGGGTCAGGCTCAGTAACGCCTCCAAGCCACTTCCTGCAATGATGTTATCAACACTGACCATTAAACGGGAATGAACAAATGGACGCTCATTATAATTCTTTGTAACTTATCAAAATGCACTGATGGGGGCACTTACTCTCCAGTGCTGTCATACATAGTGGGCCTCAAGGCACTGGAGTGATTAGATGCTTTAAACAGTGCTGCCTGCCTCATTTGTGCTTCTAGAGTTATGGGACTTGTCGTCGTTGTAGTGCTTAAGACTTGTTTTTTTCAAACGTGCTTTCAGTCATCTTTCCCACTCCTCCACTTTCCCTCCTATTTTGCCTCCCCGCCTCCCCTCACACCCACACACATTCAGGTTGCCAATCAACTGTTTGAAGCACTTTGAGCCATTCTTCCAACATGAAAAGAAAAATGTAAATATTAATAAGAATCCTCACATCTGTTATATTACCTTTCATGTTGTAAAGTCATCTTAAAGCTTCACAGGATTTACTGTAAAGTCTAGTTATTTTATAAGCAAACACAGAGTCAATTTGCACACAGCGGTGTCCCACGAATAACCATGAAGTGAATGACAATTGTTTTGGTGGAGAAATGTTGGGGAGGAGATTTTACAGCGGAGCTGATGCAGAATTGACAACCTATCTAACATCTGCTAGAAGTTTAGTTGCTACTAGGTTTCCAATCTCATGCCAATATTGATGTACATTTGGAAGTGAATATATATTGCAATTGATTCCAATACAAAACCAGTTCAGCGGATTAACTGCTTTCAACTGATCTTCAATGGACCTAACTGGCATTAATTTGGCGGAATGCGACTGTGATGCACTGGCGAGATGATACAAGCTTTGACGCTTTTCAATTGATTTATTTTTTCTGTGTCCCTTTCTTTTAGAACAACCGCCAAACCAACAGAGCCAGTCGACCTTACAGCCGCTCCCTCCACCTTTGCATAAGCAGCACTTGACCCAGCAGCAGCCGTCGGTCACCTCGCTCAACAGGAACTCCCTGACTCAGCGGAGGAACCAGAGCCTGACTCAGCGGAGGAACCAGAGCCCGGCCCCCGCGGTCGTGCTGCCCAGCGAGCTGCCCACCACGCCTGAATCTGTCCAGCTGCAGGACAGCTGGGTTCTTGGCAGCAATGTGCCACTGGAGACCAGGTACTTGCAAAGCAGCAGCAATGTCCTTCAGTCAGATGAGACCAAAGAATACCGACAGCAAAATTGCCTTCTCGTTTTTCGAAACAAAATCTCGAATAAGGGTTAACACCGAAGGAATTCACACATGGGTCGATGATGGGGGCAGGGCCAGTACGAATGAATCGCTCCGTATTTCATGAGCGATTTTTTTTCGTTGTTGATGGTGCAATGCACCAGGTTTCCATCATAATGCAGGGAAATGTCAATGCCGCCTTTCAGCTTCGACTCTTAAAATGTTTCTCACTTCGTATTTTTGGGTCAGCGTACATACACGTAGGGCGGTAGTTTCCCAGCTTTGCCAGTCCACGACCAGTCAGTGGTTCAGTTGCAGTGGGTTTGCAGCTTTCTCTTCTTGGTGGTGCGAATGTCAACGGTTGCTCTAACTTTTAGACGGATGGAATGATACGGCTTGGAAACAGGCCATTTGCCACAGCTGGTGAGCACCAGTGTTTATACCCCGACCATTCTACTGCCCTCTCCTATTCCCTTCTCCCTCGAGTGTGCATCAAGTTTCCTCTTGGAAAACGTTGAAGCTTTTTGCTTGAACCATAGCTTCTTGCAGTATGGCTGTTCATTCACCGAGAGCAAGCTTCAGAATGCGGTGTCTTACGCAGCTATATTCAACCGTCACTCCCGATGTGTAGGATTATGAGTGGCTGGAATTAAGCAATAAAGCTTCATTCAATAGATATCACAGTAAAAAGTAAGAGGAGAGGCCGTCCAGTTTATGGCATCATCTCATAACCCTGGATTAAATTACAGCTTTCAGATATCCTCGCTATTTGTCTTTTTAACAAGAATATATAACATAGGCTCAATAAAATTTAATTCATACAAATAATATTGCATTGTCAATATTGTATTGATCGCAGACTATGGGAATTGTCCTGTCCCCTTCGCCAGTTCTGCTGAAGTTTGCCCTATGTAAGCACAAAATGCATCATTTGCAGGACAACAACAACAACAACAATTTACATTTATATAGCGCCTTTCACGTCGGGAGGACGTCCCAAGGCGCTAAACAAGAGGCGTGTGACCCGAGCTGGGAGGGGAGTGTTTGGGAAGGGGTGAAACACGAAGGGGAGGTAAAAGAGTTCGGGGTGGAACAACAGGCACGATCGAAGAGGAAAGTCTTCAAATCGGCCTTGAAAGAGGAAAGGGAAGAGGCGAAATGGAGGGATTGAGGGATGGCATTCCATAAGGTGGGAGCGGAGAAACTGAAGGCCCGGCCTCCGATGGTGGGGCGGTTCGGGCGGGGGGCTTGGAGCAGGCCACAGAGGACCACAGAATAGCACATTATATAACCTTTATGAAAGGCTATTGTGGTATCAGTGCTGGAGGGGATAGTCGATGAGTATTTTTTTCAGCTTTCTCAAACGCAATTAGAAGGGAATTAAGAGCCTTATGTATATTGTGAAGTAATTATTTTGCAGTTCTATGGCAATTAGTTCTGTTCATGTCATGCATAATGTCAGAGCAACAGGGATGAGACACCCAGGTGTCCATTTAGTTGAAGAAATGCAGATGTTACATCCAAAAGCTCAATTTTGTTTGTCTATTTCTACTTGAACCGGTTAAGAAAAGCTCTACAACAACTTACATTTATATAGTGCCTTTCACACAGTAAAACACCTCAGTGTGCTTGATAATGCTGAGGATAGACAAAGAACAAGAAACAGAAAGTGAACACAAGCACAGTCAAAGAGATAGGTTTTAAGATGGAATTTGAAGAAAGATAAACAGGGTGCAAAGTGGAGGGGTAGAGGGAAGGAGTTCCTGAGGTTTCAATTTGGGAGCTAAAGGTGGTTGAATGGAGCGATGGGGATGAGCAGTAGACCTATGTTATTTTAGTGGGGACAAGAGGAAGAGTGCGTTTGGAGATTTGGGAAGTCGGATAAATTTTCACTTGTTTCATTAACAGTTGCAATGGCAAATGCTAGTACGCAATGCAGCTAAACAATGATACTGCAAAGGACAAGAGCAAAATTTGCTGGATGCTATGGTATTACTGAGCTATAAAAAAAATGAACACCAAATCACGAACGAGAGAGGATCTTTCTCTCTGCCAGTTTCTCCTTCGGCTGTCCCCCTCCCTTCCAAAAACAGTGTGACTCCTTTGGTGACTTTCACTTACATAAGCTTGACTGCAGGTTACATCCTCAGCCTTTCAGCAAGCCACAGAAAGTCCTTGAAGATGGAATGAAAATGTTATCATTCTCAATGACCATTTTATTTGCTATAAGCAGCTCGATAACCGTGCAGCCATTACATTCCAATTGTTATTCCTTTACGGGCATCATCATGGTGTCATTGTCTTATGGAACTCATAAAAAAGGAATACAATCCAACTACTAACTCCACAGTATATGTTGTAACGTATACATATATATATACATTATTACTCATAATCATCATCAGGTGAAGGTGGGGACAGATAAGAAGTCTGCACACGAGTAAGTTAACTTTAGGTACACAACCCCACTAACTTGGCTGAACAGAGGCTCATTTTTAAAGTTATTTAAGACCCAGGATCATGATGGACCCTCCAGTGATATTATAAAGCCAAGGGGTTTCAAAATTTGAAAGCAATCGGCTGCGTTTTAAACAGGAATTATCTTGCATTGGATGGCAGGGATTCTATTCGGACACTGTCTGTTGCAGTAGTTTTGGTTTTGAGAGTGGAATTTGAAATCGAATCGATGTCCCCCAGATCTTGATTTATACTCCATTTTCAGCTCCAATTTGACACAGGAGTATATTGCCTTGGTGCTGAATGTGCAGTATAAATCAATCCTTGGGTTTCACTGTCTGCCATTTTTAGCAAAAGATTGTTTTTTGGGAAAAAAAAACACACACAATGGTCTTATTACACTCTTTAAGTGATCCAAAAAGTATTTCAACAGTGAATGATCTCCATGCCAGGAGAGAAAAAAAAAAGTAGATATTCTTCATTCGCTTTAAACTTACTTGACCAAAAGTGCTTCACCTGAAGCAATACTGTTTCAAGACCTTGGCTCTCAGCAATCTGTGCCTCAAGTCAGTCATACTCCCACCACTGGTAAGCGCTCCAAATGCCACCCTACGGGAAGGACTCTATTTAAATACAAGTTGCTGCTGTTGCCCAATACTTTCCACAAATACATAATCAGGGTGCACCCCTTTGGGAAGAGAGAGCACATTCCATACACAGGGGAAACCCCACACTAAGTAGCATTTGTATGATAATAAGAATCCTTGCAATTGATAACGCGCCCGATCATGTCGATGAGACATCTCAAAGCACTTGACAGAATGTTCTGTAAAATGATTTCACTGTATATTTTGGGATAAAATGCAGCAGCGAATTGGACACAGCGGTGTCCCATAAATAGTCATGGGTTGAGTGATCACATGTTTCTTAAGAGATTTATTATCCCCAGAAAGCAATCCACTAATCGACCAACAGCAACAATAACTTGCATTAATATAGCGCCCTCCACGCTGGGTGGCATCTCAGAGCGCTTAACCATGGCAGCGCTCAAGGCTGAGTCAGGGGTAAGGGGAAGGTTACCATAGGTGCAGTTGAAGAGGAAGGTCTTCAAAAGCAATCTGAATATGGGGAAGGAGTGGGTATAAAGCGAAGGGGTTGAGTGAGTGAGTGAGTGAGTGAGTGAGTGAGTGAGTGAGTGAGTGAGTGAGTGAGTGAGTGAGTGAGTGAGTGAGTGAGTGAGTGAGTGAGTGAGTGAGTGAGTGAGTGAGTGAGTGAGTGAGTGAGTGAGTGAGTGAGTGAGTGAGTGAGTGAGTGAGTGAGTGAGTGAGTGAGTGAGTGAGTGAGTGAGTGAGTGAGTGAGTGAGTGAGTGAGTGAGTGAGTGAGTGAGTGAGTGAGTGAGTGAGTGAGTGAGTGAGTGAGTGAGTGAGTGAGTGAGTGAGTGAGTGAGTGAGTGAGTGAGTGAGTGAGTGAGTGAGTGAGTGAGTGAGTGAGTGAGTGAGTGAGTGAGTGAGTGAGTGAGTGAGTGAGTGAGTGAGTGAGTGAGTGAGTGAGTGAGTGAGTGAGTGAGTGAGTGAGTGAGTGAGTGAGTGAGTGAGTGAGTGAGTGAGTGAGTGAGTGAGTGAGTGAGTGAGTGAGTGAGTGAGTGAGTGAGTGAGTGAGTGAGTGAGTGAGTGAGTGAGTGAGTGAGTGAGTGAGTGAGTGAGTGAGTGAGTGAGTGAGTGAGTGAGTGAGTGAGTGAGTGAGTGAGTGAGTGAGTGAGTGAGTGAGTGAGTGAGTGAGTGAGTGAGTGAGTGAGTGAGTGAGTGAGTGAGTGAGTGAGTGAGTGAGTGAGTGAGTGAGTGAGTGAGTGAGTGAGTGAGTGAGTGAGTGAGTGAGTGAGTGAGTGAGTGAGTGAGTGAGTGAGTTCCAACATGTTGTGGCAAAATGGCTGATGGCACAGCCACCAATGGTGGAGTGGAGGATTCGAGGGACAAGGAGATTACTGCCTACTGCGAGGTAAGCAGAGGTGTATAGAGTAACGATGCTTGCCTGGGTTATCCCCTATATATCCCCTACTCTTCAGCACGGTATTGGAGCTCCATGTGTGTCAGACACCCGGCTGACAAAAACACAACATCAGCTAATATTTCTCTTATTATTGTCCTGCTGCGGATTTCCACCGTTCACAGATTTTCTTTACATTTCTGCACTGGTTTCCAAGGTTTGGTTCAGTCGGTCTTTAAAGCACCGCAATGTTTTTATCAGTTTTGTGGATATTGCTTCTTGAATTTTATGACCCGTGGTGAAAGAAAAACACTTTCATTCTTATAAAGCTTTGGAATTAGAGGTGAGAAGCAAGGACAGTCAGTGATGCTGCTTTTGAATTTAGCAAAAGGCATCTGCTTTCAGCCTTTGCAGTGACTGTACTTCTTAAAGCTTGCAGATAAATTGAACGTGTTTTTTCAAACAAAATAGGCGCAGAGAAATGTGTATATTACAACAATAAATCTCATTATCCTGTGATGTACTGCTAACCCCAGGAAGCCAGCTAGTGCAGTGGATTCCAAGTTTAAGAAAACCATATAGGTACAGATTGGAGATTTAAATTGTCACTCTTCCCGTTTTTATTGATAACCTCTCTACTTCGCCAGAAACGGAAATGGGATGGTCCAATTTATGTATATTGCCTCTTATAAGCGCTCCTCAGTTACCCCAACACAATATGTTGTCCAGAATTTAGTTAATTTTGCACAGTGACGTTTCCTCCTGCTGCACTATTTGAATAAGTCCCCCTGCCTGCCATGTCTTTTTCACACAAACCATATTTTGCCCTAAAACATCTCCCTTTGTGACTGTTCTCGTGATTTCCTTTTGAAGGCAATGCTGTAATTTGGGGGCTTTTTGCAGTGCATGAATTGGATTTGGGCAGTTAATAGAGTGAATCCGATTTGTAGATTACACAAATTAGACCCTAATGTCCACTGTATTCATCTCCTCTCCTACTCACAGCTATACGTGGCTATACTATATAGCTCGTAAACAAGCTATTCAATCCAACCAGTGTGTACAGTGTACACTTGAATCTGCAATGCTCCTTGCTTCCTCCCATACACCTCTATTCTGCTCCAAACTTCGCTTTGGGCAGAGAGTTCTACAAATCTCACTACTTTCTGTGTGAAGAAATTTCTCTGAAATTCTCTTTTATATCCAAACAGTCACTATCTTATACCCGTGTCCCCTGGTACGAATTCGCCAATAAGTGGGTACAGCCTATTTATGCCAGCGTCATCAATCCCTTTCAGAATTTTAAACTGTGGTATTATTGCAATAATAATTCCCCATCTTCTCTATTGAAAAAGGCCCCAGCCTGTCAATCTATCCTCATAACATTAAACTGCCAGTCCTGATATTATCTTAGTAAACATAGTACTGTACACCTGACTAGTAGGCGTTGTGTTCCATGAATCCTGCTTTTCCTCTGGCACGTAATCCAAGCAATTAGCCTGACAGTGAATGTCAGGGAGACAAGTCATTCATGGGGCATCACAGCCATGCGTGATCTGCACTGCACCTTTCAGAAGAGGTCGTTCAATTAGGAGAAGGAACCAAACTGATTTAACTGCAGTTTGCTGCAGTGTTCCATCTAAGATTTGACCCTGCGATGTGACTCACTCTATGGCATTAGAATGCTACGTTTTCTAGACTGCAACTAAAGTGTTTGGCATCTGTCTCAGAGGGTGAGAAAGTTCCCTGTCTTAGCACACGTCACCACGGTTACTACAAGTGGCCGTAAGAGGCATTGAACCACAGAAACTTCCATTGTGTGAGGGGAGGGTGGTAGAATGTCCCAAATGTACGGCAGTGCGGTTGAACACTAGCGCAGTGTGCACATTTGCAAATAGTGAACAACCACTCTTAAAATGCAAACAATGTTATACTATTGGGGAAAAGTTACTCCAGTGGCTCAGAGTGTGAAGGCAGGGCATGGTGCAGCACCGCGTCACGTGGACCGGGGGGAAGGACAATCATGTGGAGTTTGGGTGAAGCCTGGGTCAAGTCCGTCTGGGACGTCACCCGCAGCTGAATGGCCAGCTGACACTCACTGTTTGAGCTCACACGTGAAGAATGGAAACTTGCACTGGAGAGCTGCCAGTGTCGCCAGTGTGCGATCATGAATCACTGCCCTGAGCAGAGGGGAGCAAATTGGAAGAAAGAAACTACACTCAGTTGCAGCAAAATTACTTTGCCGAAAATCAGAACCGCCTTTAGTTTGCTTGTTTCTGTGCACGTGCGCCTTTTTAGGTTTTAACAACTTTTTGAACGATTTCCATAACCTTTCCTGTCCACCCTGGCGGAGAAGCAGGAGAGAAGGAACGAGATTGGTTGCTTTTGGAAATACACACTCCCTTTACTTGCGTGTTTCTTAATGCTTCGGCAATCAACCCTGCCTCTGTGTCGACCCTGGATGCACCGAGATTTTCACGTGCTTCGTTTCTTGACAGGTAGATGATTGGATACCGGCTGCAGTTTTAAAGGAGACATTGTTCAATCAGAACTCTTTCAGTACATTTTGTCACACAGGGCTACGCAGGGCGGCTAAAGGCGTATGCCACGAAGCGTAGTTGATTTGTTTTCTGCAAGTTGGCTGCCTTAACAGCACCGCCGCATTGAGGGAAGCACCACAATACTTGTTTTGTTCTTCTACCGACCGTTTTAATGGCCGCAGTTGGCTGGAGCAGTTGGGTTGTTACGGGTGATGAGACAGCCTCAATTATTGTCGATTTTTTTTTCGTAGGCAGAGGCTTGCAGTGTGCTCAACCATTCTGTTGCGATTGCTCAGCTGATGGACCAATGCGAGCTAGGTTAAACTCATTTTGATGGTGCTTATTGTGAAAACTAGCTTGCAGAATGGATGCCTAAATTCTCGGAGGCACTTAAAGGTACATTGTTGTATAATAGGGCTGTTGCGGTGGTTTGTCATGTGGTGGATTGTAACTAGAAAACTGGGATCTGATATTGCAATATTCACAAAGTGGATTTGTTGCCTGTATTACAGTTTGGGATTTCGGATTTGCATCAGTCACAGGCAGCAGCAAAGTGTAAATAAAACCCAGCAAGCCGATCGCTGGCAGGAAATGTTTCAGGGCTTTGGTACACAATAACAATAATGTGATATAACAATCCTTGTGTTTGCTATAGTGCCTTATCGTGCTGTTGAGATGTCTCAAAGAGCTCCACAAAGTATATTGTAACGTGTAATTTGTGGACAAAACTTAACGACTTTACTAACTTGGTATCCATGATTCGATGACTGCAAGTTTCACCAAGCAAAATGTGTTTAAGGCAATTAATCCAGTCTCCGATCGTTGTGCTACACAAATGTAATGTTGTTGTTGTTGTTGTCAATTGGATCACTTTGTGTCCCTTTTCTGTGACGGCCATTAATAGCTGGGGTTCTTGCTTCTGGTTCTTTTACCTCTCTATTACACCAATTGGGTGCAGAGATAAAACTCACCCAACAATGGGCAGTTAGGCAGGGACCCAGCAGACTGCACCCCCAGCAAAAGGTTAGACAAGGAGCAGGGAGGCCAGTGGTGAGAAAATTACAACAACAATTTTACATTAATAATGTAGCTTTCATATCGGAAGGACGTTTCAATGAGCCGATTGGAGGAAACCTGAGTGTGTGCAGGGGTGGGGGGGGAAGGGAAGAGTGATCGATATCATGGTAGAATGTCGGCAAAACATAAGCCATAATCTTTGGCTCCCATCAATGTATTCTCTCCTGCAGGTCTGAATTCCTTATCTTCCTCTGGCTCACCCTTAGACCCACCGAACCTGACCACAACTAGAGTGTAGGGTTTAATCCCCAGCTTTCCTTTCTACCACACTTCCTTTCACTGACCACCTTTTTTCCACCTCCACCAAATTTCCCGCCTCTGCCCGACCGTCACAGCTAAACCCTTCTGCGCGTCTTTTGTCACCTCTTGGCTGGACTATTCATGTGCCCTCCTTCTTGGTCTCCCCAGCTCCACAATACACAAAATCCAATTAGTTAAAATCTCTGCTACCCAGATACTCACACCCACAAGATTTTGTTCCCCCATCACACCTGTCGTAGCCATGCTCCACTGGCTCCCAATCACCAAACGGGTCAATTACAAGATCCTTTCATTCGTTTTCAAATACTTTCATAACCTCACATTTCCCTACTGAACTGACCTACTTACACCTGCCTCTCCCACCCCCCCCCCCCCCAACCCCCCAAACCTCGACCACCCACTGCCTCTGCTCGGCTGTTTCCTTCTACCCTTCGCTCCTTTATTGTTAGCTGTGCCTTCAGCACCTTGGTATCTTCTTTGACTCTCAACTGTCCTTTCTGCCTCACCTCCATGCCATGACCTGCTCTGCCTTACCCCACCTCCACCAACAATGCCTGTCTTGCCATTGTCTCGCACCACAGTCCGCCGAAACGCATGCATTCATATACACACGCTTTCCAGGCTCAACTACGCAAACTTCCTGCTTTTCGGCCTCCCAACCCCTTCCTGCATAGGTTGCAGATCACTGCCATCTCCCACACCAGGCTCCAAGACCCTATCACCCCCATCCTCGCCTGACCCCACTGACTTCCCATCACACAGAGTATACAATTCAAGCCCTCAATAGTCTTGCTCCCCAATGCCTCTGCTCTTTCCTAACACCCTAACAAGCTGCCCTCTGGAACTCCATCCTGCAGCCCCTTTTCCTCGCAACCCCCCCACCCATTACGTTTAAGACCTATTTTAATACTCTCCTCTTCGACCATGGCTTCAGTCACCTTCCTTCCCCTGCCTTCCATCCTCCTCGATCCCGGGTCCAAAACATTGCATAGTCCATTGCCTTGGGATGTCCTCCCGACATGAAAATCACGATATAAATGTAATATGGTTGTTGTAAAAAAAGAAAGATCTTGAGGTGGGTTTTATAGGTTGGGAAAGAAAGGGTGGGGAGATAGAGATAGAAAATAAGACAAATAAGCCACCTGTATGTGCTGTGTTGCAGAAAGAACACACCTCACAGCTGTCGATGCATGGCTTACAAGAAACTTGCCTTGCGAGAGCCCAAGGAGTACAGGCAGTGCAATTAGCCATTAGATACTGCTGCTAGCTTTCACCCATGGAAACCTCAGTTCAAATTTAAATTAGAGCAGGATGCTTAATCGTCTCAGTGTATTGACAGCTCCTAATGGAGTTGACTCACAGTGGTTAGAGAGGCTAAACTGGAATGAAGGACCCCTATTATGTTCTCACATTGGAGAGTGCTTTAATGCTTTAATGATAATTTTTACAATTCTGCTTATGAGAGATGAGGTGATTCAATGTCAGATCTAAAAATGTAGAAGTTGTGTAAATATAAGTTTTAACAAGCACTCATTTCTGATTATCGTGTTTCATGCATTTTAATTAGATTTTCTAAAACTCCAGCTGCACACATTAATATGGCAGAAAGAGCATCCATATAATTTCTGCATGGTGGTCCTAAACATTTGCACTATTTAGCATTCCTTACAGAAAGCCTTCCTACAGAAGTGGGGAGATTTGAGAGTAAGGACCTTGAAGTTGATCTGTTGGAGGTTACGGAAATGCGAAGGTTCAAGCAGGTAACATTTAGGCGTTAGTTTCGGGTGAGATTAAGATGGTAAGATCATTAAGTGGAGGAGCCTGCAGGGAGGACAATGAGACAGTGAGCCTGGAGGTGGCATTAATGTGGGTGGGGACGTACTTCTAAAGCATTTTGGTTGATAATCATTGGTGTCTCCTGGTAGATCCCTGAAGTTGTGATCTTTTCTTTACGTTTATAATGGGATATTTATATCATTTTGAAACATTTGCCATTTTTAGTGATGAGCACATGCTGAACTCAATCATCATCGTGTCTACTTGTATTTAAACTTTATTGTATCAATCTTCGTGTCTACTTGTATTTAAACTTTATTGTATCAATCTTACGAACTCTAAAATTACAAGATAGGAATGTCAATCACTCAATTGACATTGTTATTTCTCATTGAGGAGATTGTGATTGAAAATGATTTGATTACTTGCGGAGTCCTGTAGAGTATTGGTTAGGGCACTCGCCTTGAAAGCAAGAAAACCCAGATTTGATTCCCAAACAGGGTGAAACCTTAGGCAACTTTGCTTCATGCACACACCTCTGTTGACCTAGCAGTAAATGGGAACTAAATTGTTAATCAATTGACTGATTGCTTTCTAGGGGTGGTAATCACATCGAAAATAAATAATAATAATTTGGTTACTCAATCCACAGCCATTTGTCGGACACTGCCGTGCGTATCTAGCTGTCAATCCCCTTTATAGTATATTCGGTGAAGTGAGTTGAAACATCTCGATGGCTTCATAAGCTATTAAATGCAAGGATTTTATTATTATATATTATATAAAAGAATCAGAGCAGGCCTTTATGCTGGCATGTATATTCTTCCTTTGCCTACAGATACACGGTCACAACACTTTGTAGTAAAATCCCGTGAAGCATTTTGAGATATTTTGGCAAAATAATAAGCTGCAATATCCAGATCATTATAGTTTAAAAAATTTCTTTCCAGCAGTTTATCCTTTTTTCTGTGCATGTTCTACGAGAAGGAAACTATATTTTGGTTCAGTTTTGCAGCAAACCCTATTTACTTGACTTATTATTTACAGTGCAGCCTATAATATTTCCATTGGTCAAAGACTCAGTATCCAGAGAATGTCAATTTAAGATAATTACAAAGGATCATAGGGGAAATTAGGAAGATGTTTTCTATTTTGAGATTTTTTAGGATGTCGCATTCCCTGCGTTGTAGTGATCAAGAGGGAACTAAATCGATGTACTTAAAAACAAAAGAGTAATTTGGCAGTTGTTCACCACAAACAAATATAAAGACCACCTTCCTGGTTTGGCAAGGCTTTGTTGCTGGGATGTCATCCAACCTGAAACAGGATGCGTTTTTCCCCCCCCCCCAGTTTGTGCCTTCATTCAGCTCTCTGCCACGTCTGGTTAACATGTGAGAGGAATTCACAAGTGCTATTGAACCTTATCACGATATACCCCCGACTAAATGCAGAACCTGACCCAGATAAAGTATACACGCGCAGAATGGATGGTCCTTTTCTGTGCTGTTGTTTAAATTAGTTCAGTTGATCTTACTAATGCTGCTTTTGCCTACATAACTAATAGTTTATTTATGCAGTTTTATAATTACTTTCTCCATTATTGTCCCATTTTGGATAATGTTTCTAATGTTTGCTGACTGCAGCCCTATCCATGGGTGCAAACTCCATCCCACAAAGCCAGTCCAGAACCTTGGCATCTTGTTTGACCCTCAACTTGTCCCTTGTACCCCAAATCTGTGCCATGCCCCCACGTCCACAACATTGCACAACTGTGCCACTGTCTCACACCGTTGGCTGCCGAATCCCTCGTGCATTTATAACACCTAGGCTCAACTTTGCAAACTTCCTCCTTGTCTGCCTCCCCAACTCATCCCTCCATAGGTTGCAGATCATCCAAAACTCTGCAGCCGATGTCCACTCCATTGGCTTCCCATCACACAGAGGATGCAGTTCAAGACCCTGGTCCTCATCTTCAAAGCCCTCCATGGCCTTGCTATCCCCTACTTCTGTGACCTCCTAACCCCCTACCAACCTGTCCGCTACCTCCACTCGGGGGGGCTCTGGCCTGCTTCACATCCCATGCCTCGCTCACCCACTCCTTGGTGGGCAGGCTTTCAGCTATTCTGCCCCCACTGTCTGGAACTCTATCCCCCAATCCCTCCCAGCCTCATTTAAGACCCACCTCAAAGCCCACCTCTTTGACTTGCTTTTGATCAACCTCCTTCCCCACCCTTGCCGTCCACCTTCCCCAATCCCTACCCCCAGCTCGGTTCCAGAGAATAGAGTCCCAGTGCGTTGGGATGTCACCCTGATGTGAAAGGCGCAAAAACAAATGTATCTTTGCTGTTGTTTTGGGGTTCCTTTGCCTTCTAAATCAGGTCAGTGACTATTTGCTGTTTCAAAGAATGTGGAGTCCCTGCCTTCCGTTTCTTCCAGTTGATGCAGTGAGTGACTCCAAGTCCAAATTTACCCCCAAATTCAAATGAGTTACTTACTCATCTCTTTGGGATTTGTGGAATATTGTTGGTTTAGTGGTGCTTGCTTATAGAAAATTCACTATCGTTTTTATCTACAGTGGAGCACTTAAGACATTTATCCTTTACATTCAAGTTACTTTAAACGTTCCTGTATTATTAAGGAGGTGCAAAACAACATTGCGTTTGGAAGCAAATAGCATGAGTCAGTGTTGTATTTCATTTGTAACACTTGGTTTTGTGTATTTAATGAGAGAATTTGAAGAAATCGAAATAACTGGTGAAGTCACTGTTTCATTCGTCACTCATGTGGAAACATGATTTTTTTTTATTTCTGGAGTTCTGTAGGTGCTATAAATAACAAGCTACGTCCCAGCCAGCAGTAAGACATGTACAAATATCAACACAAATAAAGCTGACTGTCTGTCTCAGCAGCGAGTATGTCGGGAGAGAGTTACAGTCTGTCTTGATAAGTCGAGATAATTGCTGCTTCTCTCGATCACCTGATCTGTTTAAACCATGTGTAACTAGGGAACGGCGATATGGGATTTTTCCGGATATGGATATATCGGTTTGCTCATACCTGCTTAAACCGTATATCTTAACCTAGCAAACAACATCGAATAATTCAACAGACCTTGACATCAACATTACAAACTTTCTGAGCCTAGAGGACGCATTTCCTCCTGTGGCTCAGTGGTTAGAACACTTGTCTTGCAGGCTGGGGAAACCAAGCTGGGGAGACCTGTGTTCGAATCCAGGCAGGTCAGGGCGAAACCTTGGGCAAGTTTCCTTACTCCACACGCCTAATAATAATCCCTCCAAAAAAACCACAATAATAAAATTGGTCATTTCAATCCACGACTGTTTGTGGGGGACACTGCTGTGCACAATTGGCTGCCGCGATTCGCCCACAAATATATACAGTCAATTCACTTTACAGTATATTCTGTGAAGAGCTTTGGGACGTCGATAAGATGTGGAAAGCGCGATATCAAATGCAAGGATTATTATTATTATCGAGTTTTTTATACTGCGCATGCGCGTGCATTCGAAGTGCGCGCGCATTTATGGTGCGCGCGCAGTCGCGGTGCGTGCGCACTGACGATGCGCGCGCAGTCGCGGTGCACGCACATTTCGAAGCGCGTGCTCTAGGCTCAGAAAGTTTGATAATGTTGGTGTCAAGGTCTGTTGAATTATACGATGTTGTTTCCTAGGTTAATATAAACCAGTCAGTGTCCCTTCCCTTCTCATTCCCCCTCTCCTCCCTCCTCCCCTCTCTCCCTCCTCTCCCTCTCTCCTCTCCCTCCTCCCCTCTCTCCCTCCCTCCTCTCCTCTCTCTCTCCCTCCCCTCTCCCTCCCTCCTCTCCTCTCTCCCTCCCTCCCCTCTCCCTCCTCTCCTCTCTCCCTCCCTCCCCTCTCCCTCCATCCCCTCCCCTCTCTCCCTCCCTCCTCTCCTCTCTCTCTCCCTCCCTCCCTCCCTCTCTCCTTCTCTCCCTCCCTCCCTCCCCCTCTCCTCTCCCTCCTCTCTCCTTCTCTCCCTCCCTCCCTCCCCCTCTCCTCTCCCTCCTCTCTCCTTCTCTCCCTCCCCCTCTCCTTCTCTCCCTCCCTCCCTCTCCCCTCCCCCTCCCCTCCCTCTCTCCCTCCCCTCCCCGTCACCTTCTCTCCCTCCTCTCCACTCTCCCTCTCTCCTCCCTGTCTCCTCTCCCTACCTCCCTCCCCTCTCTCCTTCTCTCCCTCCCCTCCCTCCCTCTCTCCCTCCCTCCCCTCCCTCTCTCCTTCTCTCCCTCCCCTCCCTCCCCTCTCTCCTTCTCTCCCTCCCCTCCTCCCTCCCCTCTCTCCTTCTCTCCCTCCCCTCCCTCCCTCCCTCCCTCCCTCTCTCCCTCCCCTCTCTCCTTCTCTCCCCTCCCTCCCTCCCTCCCTCTCTCTCTCCCTCCCCTCCCTCTCTCCTTCTCTCCCTCCTTTCCCCTCTCCTTCTCTCCCTCCCCCTCCACTCTCCCTCTCTCCTCTCCCTCTCCTCCTCTCCCAACTTTCCCCCTCTCCCTCCCTCCCCTCTCTCCCCTCCCTCCTTTCCCTCTCTCCTTCTCTCCCTCTCCTCTCTTCCTCTCTCCTTCTGTCCCTCCCTCCCCTCTCTCCTTCTCTCCCTCCTTTCCCCTCGCTCCTTCTCTCCCTCCTTTCCCCCTCTCCTTCTCTCCCTCCCTCTCCTCTCTTCCTCTCTCCTTCTCTCCCAACTTTCCCTCTCTCCCTCCCTCCCCTCTCTCCTTCTCTCCCTCCTTTCCCCTCGCTCCTTCTCTCCCTCCTTTCCCCCTCTCCTTCTCTCCCTCCCTCCCTCTCCTCTCTCCTTCTCTCCCTCCCTCCCTCTCCTCTCTTCCTCTCTCCTTCTCTCCCTCCTCTCACCCTCTCCTTCTCTCCCTCTTCTCTCTTCCTCTCTCCTTCTCTCCCAACTTTCCCCCTCTCCTTCTCTCCCTCCCTCGCCTCTCTCCTTCTCTCCCTCCTTTCCCCTCGCTCCTTCTCTCCCTCCTTTCCCCCTCTCATTCTCTCTCTCTCCCTCTCCTCTCTCCTTCTCTCCCAACTTTCCCCCTCTCCTTCTCTCCCTCCATCTCTAAACACAAAATAGAACATACACACACCAAAAACAAAATCTAGAGATTTATTCTCCTCCATTTCTTGCTTGAAAGTAGCATGTAATGTCCACGTGTAAATGAGATCTATTACAATAGAAAAGAGAGAGGCAGACAGTCAGACACACACATAGAAGCAGTGATAATCTGGCTTCTAACTCTCACACACAAAAATAACACTTACAGCCACAAAATGCCACTTATTTTTATGTAGTCTGAAGTCTGAATTAATCTCCTTTGCTATGCAAAAAGTGACAGCGTTCGTGATACTTTGCCACTTTTTGTCCCCTCTCTGGTACAATGTTCTCCTCTTAAATAAAGCAGGAATTGTTTGAGCTGTCGCTTTCTCCGAAGCGCTGGTTCGACTTCCTGCTGTTGTCGACAATGATTTCGCTCTGAGGGCAGCGTGCTGGGCGGGGTGGTGCTGCTTAATGTGTTGTCGCAGGTTGCTCGTGCTCGAATCAGATGTCTTAACCAAGACCTTGCAAACTGTACATCTATACACACCATTACTGACTGCATTGTTTTCAAAGTAGTCCCATACGGGGCTTCTTTTCCCCATGATGAGAAAGGTAAATTTTCAAACTACAATTTTCAGCGATGCGACTTTGTTAAGACGCCACGACTCACGTCGAGTATACACAGTAAAGTGTGCGCGCGCATCGGATGTGCGCGCCCGTTAATTGTGCGCGCGCACCGAATGTACGCGCATTCCATGCTCTAGGTCTAGGAGGTTGCAATGCCGGCGACAAGGTAAGCTGGAAAAGATCGCATTACACTGATAATACCAACAATATTGATATATTGCCAGGAACGATATTAAAAATATAACAATATATATTTTTTAAATCGAATTTCTTGATATAACGGTTTTTTTAGAATCACCATATCGGCATACCGATCCGAAAATCATATCGGGTTTAATCGAAAAACCGATACATCGCCGTTCCCTATGTGTAACAAATGTAGATTTTTGAAATCGGGGAGTGAATGGGTGGTTCTGAGCAGTGCTTTCAGCCTCTTGCCCTTCCCTGCAATTTGGTGGCTTTCAGAGATTACAAATATTGTTAATGGCAATATCTCCCCCCCCCCCCCCCCCCCCCCCCCAACTCTGGAACTCCAGTCTGCGATCTCTCCAACTGGTCCCCTCCCTCTACTTTTCCAAGGTCCACCTCAAGACCGTTCACTTTGTCCGCACCGCCGGTCATCTTCCCACCTTCCCAGCTTCCACTCGCATCGTGGGTTGCAAGCCAGGACCGTCCATCTCTTTGGGATGTGATGTGAAATGTATCAAACTATTGCATGGTGCAAATTACACCCTAGCTTTTCAACTTCGCCGGTCTTTGTGTAACACATCTCATTCAAATGGAGCTCTGCGTTTCCTTTTTGTTACTATTGTTCCCTAATTGGACTAACTGTTTATAATGCTGATACTAAATGCTTCCCCTGACTTCATTAACATTTTTATATCTCATTTTTTTTTGCACATAGAAAATTAGCAAAGCAGGCAGTTCTTGAAAATGGGCATGACAACCTTATAGAGATGGATGTTTTTACTCCACCGTGTCACGACGGCAGTTACGGGGATGGGTACGTCACTCTGAAAAACCTAAAACGAAAAGGTGATGCCAGCTGAACACACAGAAATCTATGTTGTAAGGAGAGCAGAAATTACACCTTGGAATCAAAACAAAATGCTGATTCTTCCAATGACATTTTGGGGAGTGAGACAGATTCTCTGATGTCTCTCAGTCTGGCCCAAGCTCTTTCAATTCATAGAAAAACCCTATGGAGAATGCAAAGCAAAATCACTTGTCTGACAGTCTATGCAACAAACTCAGTTCCCATTCAGAAACATCAGTCCAAACCACTACTGTGTTGGCACAATGACAATCGAACCATCTTGACCGCTAAACCTTTTTGTTTCAATTATTGTCCAAGGAATTTTTCGTCTATAAATTAGAGTTTTCTTTTGTCTAGCATGTTACGTGAACTTGTACTTCAGATTGTACAGCCCCACTCTACTTTGTGAACAAATCTCTTGTTAAAATACCCGACCAGATCCCCCAGTTATCTAAAATATTTTATTTTAATAATATTCAGGCCCAAAGCTACCGTTTTTTCTTCTGGAAACTCTCATTGGAGAGTAACCCTAGCAAGGAGAAATATTTTGTGGTCGGGGAGGAGTATAGGCAGGTATTGTCTGCTTCTCCTCACAGGAAGACGATTGAAGGTCACAGTTAACCTTATCTTACCAACCTGCCCACTCCCTCCACTGGGAGGGCACTTTCCTGCTCCATGTCTCCCACCTTCCTGCCACAGTATCAGCAGTAGGACCTTAAGCCTTTCTGTCCCTTTCCTCACCCCTCCCTTAACTCCTTCAAGGACTGTCTCAAGACCTTCCTCTTTGTCTTGACCACGCCTTCGATCATTCTCCCAGTCCCTTGCTCTCTGTCCCTCTTGATTCCAACTCCTAGCTTGGGTGCAAAACCCTTAAGTATCCAGCGCATTTGATCACCTTCCCTCCCGATGCAATATAAATGCAATTTACTATTATTGTTGTTATTCTTCACACTTCCTTGTCACCATTTATGTTGGTAAAGGGCTCACCATAGGTCATCTTCCGAACATCTCAACATGGTTGAGGTATAGTGTAGAGAGGGTGTGGCAAAAGGGATTAAAAATCTGAAAAATTGCATTTTTACCAACAAAATTCAAGAGGACCAATGGCATCTAACTGCACCTTGGGATATGGAATCACCTCTATGAGGTGATTCCGTATCCCAAACTGAATGCTGCCTTTTGCCAGATTTATCAAAGGAAGTCCCTTGACAATTGGTGAAGATGACGTGTAGCTAACCAGATCAGTTCAGCTTCAGACAAGCCAGTTATTATTTGAGTTGGTTATTTGAGTGCAATATCATAGAACAGCCAACACCAGTGGGAACTATACCCTCGTAAGTCATGACCGTCAAAAGAGTAGGGATCGAAAATTACAGTGCATTAAACCAGGTGAAATGATTATATGTGAGAAAAAAAAATCCATGTGTTTCCCCATAGACCATTGACTATTTGGTGTCCACACACATTTGATTTTGCTTGGAATTACCCCACCCACCCACCCACCCACTATCACCCCCATTACAAATAATGCACTGTGAACACCCTTGCATATTTCTTACCACAGCCCACCAAATGGACCATAGGAGAGGCATGATCACCAGACTTAAAATGTGCACAAGGCTTGTGTGGCATATTCAGGGCTTATTGAACTCCATTGTTCAAATATCAAAAGCTTAGTGGTTTGTATTTGTGTACAAACACCTATTGTTTGTGCACTAATAGGTGGAAGCATCAGTACATGGAAACAAATCATCTTTTTCTCAGCAACCTAGGTAAATGTATCAATCGTTGGTGGTGATGCCTATCATTCCTCAATTGTCATTAGTATTTCAGAACACTTGGTGGGCTGGACAAGTGGGATCACACCACCAACGGTTCGTCAATTGATTGAAAAAGCGAATGATATGTGGTCACTCCCAATGGCTGGTTAATTTATCAACAAATGAGAATAATAACCAGAGTGTAAAGTTAACCAGAATCTTATTTTTTTACCTGACAATCCCGTCTAGTCCTGCAGACAAGTGATTTTGGGAACAAAAATGTTTTATTCATTGAAAGCGCCTACATTACCATTATAATGGCACAGACTGATTGGAATTTGCAGTGAAATTTAATTGGAATGTACCAAAGTAAGTCCTTAAGAAATGAATACAATTTGTTAAATTGCAACTTGATTTTACCCTGAAGCAAATCTGATCTTTACCTTACTGATAGCTCGTGTCACAGCTCGCATCATTTTCTATTTATACCTCGTCCTGAATGTAACATTTGTTTGCGTCAGTGTCTAAAAGAGAAGAAAAATTGCAATGGAGAATTGCATAACTTTGCTAATTTTTGTTATTTTTGTGTGTTTTTTTGGTTGTGATACCAGCTTCATATTTTATTGGACAAGAAGGCTCTATTGATTGATCTGATTTTGTATTGTGCCCTCTGTCTCTGACTATAAGCTTGAAAACGACAACTTTTTTGGCTATCTTTGAGTGCCGCTGAAAATTTCTGTTCACTATAGTCTCATCATTCATGATCATTGTGAATGTGGACCATTGAATGATATTTGGGACAAACTTCAATACCACACCTTTTTTAAAGCAAAGTTAAATATAAAGCGAATCTTACCACGGCCAGAAATGAGACATGATAAATATTCCCTCGCGTGAAACAGAACTGGTTTGCTCACAGGGAATGAAGCGGAAGGTGAGTTTTTGTTGTGGTCTGTGTCATGAGCTGAGATATTTATCATATTTCATGGGTGGTCCGTCGAAAGGGTGTTTTTTGCACAAACATAATTCAAGCATATTTGAGCCATCGTGCGAGAAGCTTGGCAATGTGAATGAACTGCACAGTCCCACAAGATCATAAGGTTGCTTCGGTGGAAGAAAACCCTTTGACCTATTTGACCTCCTCCTTCAAAAACTACTCTGCTCCTATTACAGCTGTATGTTTTTTTTTAAAAAAGCAAAATATTCTAACCTCAGCCACCCTATCTGGTAACATGTTCCAGTTATTAATTACCCTCAGGGTAAAGGGATGCTGTCTCTTCTGAAATTGCCCTTTGCAACCCTAAACCGGTAATCTAGTGTTGCTAACTCAGTAAATTTGAAAGTATTGTTCTGAATTTACTTTCCGAATACATGTGATATTGAGAAAGAACTCCCAGGTCACTCTCAAGTTGTTATAATCTCTCTGACGTTGTGACACTGAGGTAGAAGTGTAGTGAAGTAGGAGCTAGACAGGTATATTTAAGAATGAAATCATAGTCGTGAAGTCGACCTGCTTTCCAAGAGAGAAAATAGAGCACGTCATGGAGTCCTGTAGCTTAGTAGTTAGAGCACTCGCCTTGCATGCGAGAGAAACAGCGTTCAATTCCAGGCAGGGCGAAACCTTGGGCAAGTTTCCTTACTCCACACGTCTGATAATAATCCCTCAAAAAAATTATAAAATGGTCATTTCAATCCACGACTGTTTGTGGGATGCCGCTGTGCACAAATTGGCCGCCACGTTTCGCCCACAAAAATATACAGTCAATTCACTTTACAGTATATTCTGTGAAGCGCTTTGAGACGTCTAGAAGACATGAAAAACATCAAATGCAAGGATTATTTTATTATTAGTAACAGTCATTGCACTAGAAAGTGACTTCAGCAAAGGTTCAGTATTAGGAACAACTTGGTTAACTTTACGTTCGCGTTACAGCTTTTGGACGCAGTTGTGGACACATTGGCAAACTGAAGCAATTAACTTTTGCTGTACCTATTGACTGGACGGTGCCGTTCCCAAACGTGGTAAAATGTCTCACAAGGCACGATGTCAGGCTTACTTCCTTAAGATTCAGAGGTTCTGCTATGCTGAACTCACATTTATTATTAAAAGAAATTCCTTCTCTCCCTGACTCTCCCATACTCAAAATCCTAGCTGATGCTGTGTTATGGCTCCCATGATTGCCAGCAGTCTCCCATTGCTTACGACATGTGGCTATAGCTCACGTGTGAGCCAGACAATGAATGTTGTCAGACTTTCCAACATGCATGGAGTGCATGATACTGCAGCTAAACCCAATTCTATCCATGCTTGTGAATTATTCCCAGCACAGTTCACTAGGTAGTCATTAGGAACAGAAACCCTAGCTGTATTTTTTTGTTGCTCCTAGATGCTGATGCTATTTGTATAGTGTCACCACCATCCCCACTGACATCAGAGAATTTAATACGGATCAACCTAAGATCTTCCTGATCAATGTGGTTCAGCACTACAACACACCACAATAGGTACAGATTAAGCTATTGGGAAACATAACAAAAAAACCTCAATAAATCAATCCCTCTGACCTTCTGGTATTTCATTGATGAATAACCTTTGGGTAGGTTCACTCCTGGTGATTTTCTGGATGTAGATTAAGAGTTGGAGGAGTGTCACGACTCTCGGTTTTATTGCTCTGTGTTCGTCTTCCATAGTATTACTGTACTTCTTAGCAACAAGAACCACAGTGTATAGTGCGGAATTGTTCTTGACAATAATTTAGATTCTAACAGCCCCACTACCTTGCTATTGCTGAATAAGAACAGCTTAGAAGAACAGAGGGAGTGTGACGGACAGTGCAAAAAAAGCTAAATCATTCCAAATGAAAAAGTAGACTTGAGATCCCCAACGATTTGAGAGACTATGCTGGCGATAGGACATTAAACTTTTTCATTGTTGAAAATAGATGGAAATGTGTCCCAATCCTGCTGTAAATCAAATGATCCCCAATAAATCTCATCTTGCATTTATTCTATAATTCAATAAATCACCTCTCATTCATTTGTGTAATTCAGTAATTTCACTCCGAACCAAGTTCAGTAATAGATTTTTTTCAAATTTGACATCAAAATGTACATTCGGAGAGCCGGAGTGATAATATGAATCTATTAATATTACTGCTGTAAATTTAATTTAAATAAACAAAGCGTTGCCAGTCTTGTCAGCATTCTACTTTACCTTGGAAACAAAACGTAGCTAAGTCTTTAGAGAATAGGAACAATTAAACAGTCAGTGTAAACTATTGGATAGAAAGAAAATAAAAGGTTAGGGAGGTTTAGTACAGGGGAAGATTCTCAAAGGGATTACCTCGTGGGTAATAAAATATTTCTCTTTCCATCCATCCCTTCTGAGCAAGCACAATGTACAGAGTACCGATTCCCTTTGAACACATGTACAATCTGCACTGGCAGGTGAAATCCTTGCCTCAGTGGGTGCATCACTTTTTATTTTGAGTTTACAAAATATCATTGTCTACACTGTGCACCTAGCTAGAACGTGTAGTTTTCAACCCTATCTCTTTTCTTTGTTGTGCTATAAGCCGTGCTCGCTCGATGCAAATCCTGCATGTTAATGGCTCAAGCTGACTGTGAGAAGCCCCTCTCGGTGTGTCCTTTACATTCGAACACGATGTTTGCCGTTGTGCTGATGTGATTTGCAATCACTTGGAGACGTTTCTGCACATTTTGTTTTCTTTCATTTCAGGCATTTTCTCTTCAAGACAGGAACGGGAACAACGCCATTGTTCAGTACAGCCTCGCCTGGCTACACCATGGCTTCCAGTGCGGTTTATTCTCCGCCGCCACGTCCGTTGCCTAGAAACACCCTTTCCAGAAGTGCTTTTAAGTTCAAGAAGTCGTCAAAGTACTGTAGTTGGAAATGCACTGCTCTGTGTGCAGTCGGTGTGTCAGTCTTACTGGCGATACTGCTGTCTTATTTCATAGGTAGGTGCTCATTGAACGTGTGTTGCTTTTAATCTTGTGCCTGTCGATATCATCCTAATAAGAGGAAGGCCAAAGCCTGTTTCATTCTCATGAATCGTGATATCGGTCTCTAAGTCGGGGACCCAGCCTGCTTGGGAATCAAACCCTCCGCCCTTAGTTCGCACCACCATCAAAATTGTTGGTCGTTCTTCCAAAGCCCTAACGAGGATCCCGGTAGTTTGCTGAGTTCAAAAGGAAAACCTTCTCCGTTAGGCCTAATGTAAAAACCAACCATTGAGAATGTTTGCCGTTCCTCCCGCGCCCCCATTGTGGTTAGGGTTTTGCTTCTCTGTATTTATTTGTCTCTCTCGTTCCTCATGTCTATCCAGAATCCCAAGCCAGAAGGTGTAAGTGTATGAATATTGAATTAGGTCAGGATCAGCTGTGCTGCCCTCCCGTGCCTCCCACCTACTGTTGAATAGCCTGTGACCCACTGTGAAGGCTTACATGATGAATAATCATTACTTGGTGCAACATGCTGACTGGCGGAACTGCAACCAAGGCCAGTCAGAGGAAAGGGAGTTAAATTATACAGTCATTACACTTTAGAGTAAAATCTTGTGAAACATTTGATATGTCCTCCCAACCTGAAATACTAGGCACAATACTAAATGCAAGGATTATTAGTATTCAATACACCATTATGGAAATGAGAACATAAATAACATACTGTACAGTATATGGTATATTCGATAGAAACTTGCTCTCATCTCTCTTTTGTGGAGTAATTCCACTCAGATCTAGATTTACCCTTATTTACATAGCGTTTGAAACTGATATTACTTTTAATTACTATTAATAATTTCAAATTTACTGGTGAAATTGCCAGTTTGCCAATATCTGGATGCTCTAAATTGTAATAAATCTGGACCTGGGTGGAAATTCTGAGTCCCTTTTGATTCAAAATGTGAGTCAATGTTTCAACCACGGATTCAACCATTAATTGACCCCTTGCAATGCTCGTTGGTAGCAATGGGAAGGAATTAAATAGGATACAACCAAGGCATTCATATAATTATCCTGCCAACTACATTGACGAAATCCGGAAGAATGCGGAAGTTTAAAAAATAATTGTCAGCGCTCTGCACACATTCTGCAGCGTTCCAAACAATGCAGCAGTGAAGTTTGGAAACAAAATGAACATTGATGTGGACAGCCAGGAAATAAATTAAAAATATTATCAGTTGATGCTTTGTGCACTGTGATCCTCTAGGAGATTTCGTGAACTGATCATTGTGTTTTGCGTACAGCGTTTTACGGAAGGAGCTACAGATTAGTCCTGAGTTTATTTGATAATTGATAGCCATGGCTCAACACTGGTCAATTTGACCCAAATGCTCGAAAGTGGGAAAAACGTGGCTGAAATTACTTTCTCAGATAGACTAATCAGTTGTGGAAACTATTGTAATCAAACAAATTTTTGGGGGTGATGGGGCGAAATTCCACTTTGATCTAGGTTTAACTTACTTATTCATGTAACATTTTGGAATTTGACAAAATGTTCAATTCAGTTTTAACTTGGAAGTTCATTCAAATGAACAAAAGACCCACTTCAGAAATGAAAGACAAGTACAAGTAGACCCCGCTTACCGAACGCCCGGTTAATGAAAGTTCACTATAATGAGGGTTTCTATTTGTACCACCTCTCCGCTTAACAAAGGCTGCGTTCGCTATAATGAATGTTTACACAATATTTAAATCCCGCTGGCTTCTCGTGCGCAGCTTCTTATGGGTAGCATCTCTCCCGGTTGCCCCAGCAATACACGCTCAGTCTTTAGCGTGCCTCAGTTAATTCCTCAGCGGAAATTGGCAATTTTTGAAAATGGTTTCATGTAAGTTCCCTTTAAGAAAGAGAGAAACAGCTGCAAAGGTAAGAGTGAATTCACCATTTTTTCAAATTCTGGAATGGTATAAAATGCTACATAAATAGAATAAATTTAAACACGGGGTGGAATTTCTCCCCACAGAATGGAACATTACTTTTGTGCAAATTTGAAAAATACTGTTTATAGAATTTTTGTGCATACTTCTGTTCAGCGATACAGTTTAGGTGGAACGTCAAGTTAGTTCCGAGCAGCATCTGTTCCAGTTCTTTTGCAATTCTGCTTCTCAAGTCCACCTATGGTCGTCTCCTCCCTCCTCTCCAACACTCACAGAGTCAAGTCCTTCAAGACGCTGCGTGAAAATTGCTAGACAAAAGCAACTTGATGTAGTGAGCATCTGCATGATTGAACATAGTTAATCTGATCCAAGTCCAATACAAATGGATAAGGATTGGCCATGTCTTCTTATGACAGACAAGCCAATTAATTCACGTCGATCAAGAAAGCCTTGACATTTCCTTGACGTACATTCCTGTGTATGCGCCTTTTTCTTTTTTTTTAACTAAATTGACCTAATAAAATAACTGCTGAATTTGTAATACAGAAAGGCACTTCAGAATCACTTTACTGCTTGCAAACTTGAACTTCTGGCATATTTGGCCCTAGCCTCCAGAGGTTTCAGTCGGATCTGCATGGCAAGCCTTTGATGGGCTTAATTTCAAACTTTCCATTTACTTGCAAATTCTGTTTATAAGACTTCCGATGCTTGAGAACCTCATGAATTATTCCTGCAAGTGAATTTCAATAGCTGGACTCAGTTATCAAATTGTAATTTAGGTGCTGGTTAACATGTCAAAGCGGCAAAGTATTATTATGCTGTGAGGTTGTGCACTTCAGAAATGCACCCTGTTAGTTTTGTGGACTTCACCCAAACGTGATTAATTTCAAAATTACATATGTACTGCCCTCTACGCATCATTTTATCAGGGATGGATGGTGGGGCAATGCAAAATGCATTTTAGGTTCCCAATTACAATGGTCAATGTTCAGCCTAATTCATTTGATTCTGTAGCCTGCAACACAACAAAATTACATTTGTAAAGTGCCTTTCATGTCAGGAGGACGTGCCAAGAGGCTCCACAATCGGGATCAATTTTATAAACTATAATTATGTGAATAAATGAGTTAAATTATTCTTGCAGCAGCAAAGAAGATTTTTTATTTGTCTAAGGATACTTGCCGCTGAGCTCTGTAAAAATGTTTCTTGCGCTGTTGACTTCCTTTGGAGATGGTTTCACGTGATTCAGATTGTCTAGAGCAAACTCATCTGCGTTCATATTTGCCTACAAAATATACAGTCACCTCACTTAACAATGAATGCTGTGAAGTGCCTGGAAACCTGTTCCTGACGTGAACATTTTTTAAACCTTTGTACCTATCTGTATTGCTACGTTTTTAACTGCTCCATTTCCTAACTGGCATACTGTGAAGTCCTGTCATTCAGTAGTAAAACCATTCGCCTCGCAAGCAAGAGACCTGGGTTTGATTCCAGGCAGGTCGAAACCTTGGGCAAGTTTCCTTACTCCACACGGCTAATAATAATCCCTCGAAAAAAAACAGTAACAAATTGATCATTTCAATCCACGACTGTTTGTGGGACACTGCTGTGTGCAGTTGGCTGCCTCGTTTCGCCCATTTTTTTTTACTGTGAATTCACTTTACGGTATATTCTGTGAAGCGCTTTGAGACATCAAGAACACGTGAAAAGTGCTGCATCAAAAGCAAGGAGTATCATTATTACGCCTCGCTTGAATAGAATCCACAAAAAATACAATAATCCCTTGCATTTGATCGAGCGTTTTTTCACGCCTCAAGGCAACCTTGCGAGAGTTGCACATATCGCAAGGTAAAATAGCATGCGAGGTGGTGCGAAGCTACGATGGCTGCAAGAGGCTTGTAGGCCGACAACCGAAAAGCAGCCTGAACGTTTCAGTTTCCTGGTAATAGCGGTTTTTGAATGTGAGCGGGTGCAATTTAACGTTTGGCAGCTATTGCACAACGTGATCTGTAATTTGCACTCCATTACGTCTGCTGAACTGTTGGTCATGGAAGCATGCCAGTTCTCAGCAGTTTTTTTGCTCTCTCTAAATGGGATTGTTTAGTTATTGCTCTGCCAAGCAGAACCTGCAGCACTCCCTCAGATCTCTAGTGCCTCATCTGCTGGCATTTATGTCATGTTTGACATTTGCAAAATAGCTTTGTATTAGCATAAAAACATCATTTAGTTACCCAGGAACATGACCTAGCTGAACTTCTACTAACAAGTAGGGATCAGACATTTAACCAATTATTATTTCTAAGCCAACGACTGTCACACTTCGCCCTGCGCCTATTTGCATTTTCAAACTGTTACCATGCTGTGTGTACCTTGACATCACAGGATTTAACACAGCGAACATATCTGACTTGTTGTGACTTGCAGCTATTTGACAATTCTTCACTCTTTCCCTCCCCACCCCCCGCAAGAAAACAAACGACCAAGCTGTGACTGTGACGTGTTGATTTTGTTTGAATAAGGCCTTTGATAGCTATGAACTACTTGCTATATTTAATGATATATTTTATGTTTTGGCCTATGCCTGATGCCACGCTTTAGTTGGAATTTGATCATAGTTCTGCTGATTGTGAATAATCAGCTGGCAGAGAGAAGCCGTGCAGTGGCTAATAGTTGTATTCAGTGCGGAATGAGTCTTTATATAAGCGTATGCTTGAGTGTTCATCGCCTCGCCCCACCCCTCGGCGTTCTATTATAGGATGCCTGTCTTTTGTTGCGCTTAAACCCTACTCACCTGGTCACTTCCTCTGCTCAGAGGACACCACTCTGCTTCATGTCCACCTCACTTCTCAATCGACGAGCTTTCAGCTATTCTGTTCCACTTTCTGGAATTCGACGCCAGAGTCCTTTTGCCTCACTCACTGACTCCACGATTTTAAAGCAAGGCTTACAATTTTTTTCATCGATCATGCTCTGATTCACCTACTTCCTCACTATCCCCTCTCCCCCACCCAATCCTTCTCAACACTACCCCACCCAGCTCTGGTAACCAGTCAGCTTTGAGGTGTCCTCTGCTTTAAATGCTCTGAGACGTTACTCTACGTGGTGGGCGCTATATAAGTACAGGTTGCTGTTGTTCTCCTAATATGAAAGGTTCTATAAACTATCATATATTTGTCTTACGACTGTTGCATCTTTGATTTTCCTTCGAAGCTGGGTAAAACATGGTTTTAGAAATGCTTCTTGTGCATCTATTAGTGGTGTTTCACCCTCAAGGCAGGTTATATCTGACTCAAGGAATTACCGCAGCAAGTTCGGATAAGATCTGATAGATAGTAATATTTTTAATGCTAAGAATTAAACAAAAAAGATGGACTATGTAAGGAGGGATAAAGGGAAAAATTAAATGGAGCTTTGTTTGGATGCAGTTGAGCGGTAAAGTGGCAAGGGACAGGGGCTCTAGTTAGGAGTTGGAGGCTGGGTGGAAAATGGCAGGTAGAGAAGCATGCACGTACGTGTGTGAGAGAGAGAGATGCAATCAAGAAAGATACGGAAAGTGAGAAGCTAGAGTTTGGAAAACAAATGTTTTGGTTATATGATGGTGGTCTCTGAATCAGTGACCAGCTACACAAACCCACCACATCCGCCCACCAAAGGCAGATAGGGTTCAGCCTTTTTGCCCTCGCTTTCTGGATCTCCATCCCAGAATCTCTCTAACCTCCTTCCCTTGTTCACCTGGTTAAGGCCCATCTCAAAGCATACTTTGTTGATATACTTTCAATCATCTTTCCCCTCCCCCAAACCCTTCAGCTCCCACTCCCAGCTCAGGTGCCCATCCAGCAGTGCTAAAAACATGTCACAAAATAGCACAAGTCACTGCATTTCACAGTATATCCTGTGAAGCTCTGAGACATCCTCCCATTGTGAAAGGTACTATATAAATGTCAATTGTACTGTAATGCCATTGCAATGTAACTGTCAAAGGTAGAAAAAAATAGGCCAGGTGATGAAATGTCTTAGTCTGTGGGCGTGATAGAAACAGAAACAAAGTTGGGAAGGAGACAATTAAGCCCCTCAAGCCTGTTGAACCAATTTATCAGATGATGTTAATTTATTAGACCTTCTAATACCATTTCCCAACTTTTTCCCCTTAATATTTCACAAAAATCTGCCTGTCTCCCGTTCCAAAATCACAATGAATTCAGTGCCGATAGTATTATGCAGGAGTTTCAAATGTTCAGAGCTCTCTAGTGTCAAGAAATGTTTTGTGATTTCATAAGGCAAGTCTTGCTCTCCCATTTGAGACAATGAGGTGAGCAGCAGGGAACCTAAAACAAGGGAGGGGAGGTAGGGGAAGATGTGGAAGACTGCAGATTATTAGTGAAACAGCTGGTGCACAGGGGGGTTTATGCATTTCTAAGCTTCTAGACTGCATGCTATTATGAATTTGCTTTGATCCTTGCCATTGGAAAGGGGCTGCAGACCTTAGAAATGATGTTGATGAGGCGTAATGCATATATGGCTTCTGCCAGTTAGTTTCCCAGGACACGGAAGATTGGTAAACACCAAGCACTACTTTTAAAGAGCATTTTCCATTACAAACAAAATGATATTTCTATCTCTCTCTGCCAACTGCACTAATTGACAACACGGCATTAATAACAATAGCAGTGACAGAGCTGACAGTTCTTAATCTTCTTCAATCAGCTTTTTCCTCGTATTCTCTAGGCTCATTTAAAGATTTCCACAGTTCTTTGAGTTTAAATTTCCTGAGGGTACAATAAGAATAAGGCAAAAATTTATATATATAAAAAAAATCAGTCTCTTGTGTCACATTTCCAGAAGATAGTGTGTGGAGCCAGACCCACAATGTATTGCAGGAAGAAAATAGAATTTCCTCCCCACCACCCTGCCCCTCATTTTGTTTTTAAAAAAAGTGTTGAAATGTTGAGTGTGGTATGAGGTCTTTGTGATTAGAAGCAGCACAACATGCATTAGCGGTCTGCAAACTCACCCCGCATCTTACTTGCTATCAGTCAGGAAGCATATGAACTCAGCGGGAGACTTGAGATGAAGGCTAATTTATGGAGAAATATGCAAGCATAATCACACAAAAAACCCAGAGGGGGTAAACATGACTATGCATCTTCCCTTCTGTGTGCTTCATCTTCAATTCTTGTTTTGATTATAGTATTCCGAGTATTTTGAAAGTCTCGCTTCCTGCTTTGCTCAAAGCTTTGTAAGCAGCAAGTTGTGCTTTGTTTGAAATCCTGTCAGACTTAATATGGAACTTGAAAGTAAACTTGTTCTGTACGTTAGTTACTCATAAGCTCCAAATATGCACACAGACTGTTTCACAACAGAAAAGAGAAGCAGCCCAGTGTGTCATTTAGCATTAAATTAATTTGACCCCTTTGTGCTTGATATTAAGTCTTTTCATCAGATGCCACGTTTATCTGTCATCATCATGCAAATGAGTTGGGTGAAGATTGCTTGGAGTCGTGCCATTTGGTGCTTTTTTCCCCCCTCTGTCAGTGGATTGCCTCTCTTTTCCAGTTGCTGCCATTTGAACGAGCGGCTTGGCTCTTTGTATTATGAGTTATTGTTCTTACCTTTGAAGAGAAGTATAATGAAGCGTTTTGCTTCACCTTACCGACTTTCTTCCCCGTCCAACCCCCAATCCAGTGGCGCAAAAATGTTCACTTGCAGTTCGAGTAGGTGGAAAGGCAATGAGGGTTAACTGCTATTTGCTATCATTAGAAAAAAAGGGATTAAAAAACTGCTTCCTAGGGACTGTTCAAAGAAGTAATCAAAGAATAAACAGACTGCAGTCAAACCAAGGTCTTTTAATGCAATTTCATACCAAATTATGAGTCATTTCAATCGTGCTCTCTCTGTATCTCATTAAGTTAATTATTCTTTACCGTATACAGTTTCCCGCTTTCCAAAGTAAGTCACAGTTAAAAAAAAAGGGAAGTTAAAGAAAAGATCATAATTCTGGATGTCCACTTGTTCGTGTGAAGATTATATGGGGGTGAAATTTGTATTCGAACAATCGATGTGTTTAGAGCAGGTCATGAAAATCCCATGTCAACGCATGCACACGTTGCAGTACGTGATACCACCAGTTAAATTCTGTTGTGAAGTCCACTCATTTACTCCCAGAACAAAATAGTCTCATTTTATTACGACAATGTAACTGATTTGAAATGTATTTATCTTAGAAATAATTTCTTCAGTGAAACACATTTTATCTGTGTGGCAAAAGTGAAGTGCTTTGAGACATCTCAACAATCAAACGCAAGGATTTAAAAAAAATTGAAGTAGTTGTTTTTGTAGTCTGTATCTTCAAACAAAAGAATCATAAGAATTTTACTTAAAAACGTAGAAATTACATCACAAATGCGGGCCATTTGATGCATTGAGTCTCTGTTTATGCTGACTCTCATCAAAACTCTGTTTTATACTGTTCCTCTTCAATGTTTATCCAATTCTCTTGTAAACGTTGTTGAATTTCAGCCTCTGTAGCCACTTGTAACACAGGATTCCATGTTCCAACGAAACTCTGCATTTTACTTTTTTTTAAGTTTATTTTAATCTCCCGATTAACTCTCTGAGTGACAATCCTGAGTTTATGCCTGATTGACACCAACAAGCAGAAATAATCTTTCACCACTTATCCTTTTAAAACCCTCACAGGCTTTTATCATTTTATAATGTAAAACTGTTTTGGGTACTGAATGTACCAAAAATGTGTTACGGCGATATGATTGTATGATTCATTTTGTGTAGCATTTTCCTTTGCTTCTAGACATGCAGTATATCACCAAATGCACCTACCTGCATACGTGTGAGCTATATTTGGATTGTATTCAGAAAGATCATGTATGCCGGACCAAAATACAATAGAGTTGCTTATTATTACGCTTCAAACAAAAACTGGCCGCAAGCTGTGTTGTGATAGGTCACGGTACATTGGGACAACATCTGTTTCAGCATTGATTTGGTTTTGAGGGGAAGTGGGGAGAAGGACAGAGATGCAGAGGTAATAACAAGCTTAACAACGACAAACTACATTTGTATGACACCTTTCATGTCAGGGGAATGTCCCAGGGTGCTGGACAGTTAGGGATCTGCACCCGCGTTGGTGGTTGGCATCAGGATGGGTGGAGGAAAAGTCATGGTAGGAAGCGACTGAAAGCATGGTCGAAAAGGAAGGTTTTGAGATGGATCTTGATGGAGGCAGGGAAGGGGGCAAGGTGAAGAGACGAAGGGACGGAGTTCAAGTTGGTGGGGGCAGAGAGGCAGGAGGTTGGTTAACTTCCCTCTTAAATGGAAGTTTGTGACTCAAGATACCATAGGGTGCAAAGTGAATATTTCCTTTGCGATATTTCCAGCCCCTGGTGTTTTGATGTATGTTTTGTTTTTATCAGCTATGAACCTATTTGGCCTGAACTGGCAGCTGCAGCAGACTGGGGGTTACACATTCGAGAACGGGAAAGTGAAAACTGAGACCTCACCAACCAATCCAGTGACATCGTTGTCGGGTAAGCAATGAAGAGCATCTTATAATATTTGTTTTAAATGAGGAGAGCCTTTCCGCTCTTTTGAGAGGGAGAGTCAACTCTGAAATGTGTGCAGATCACGCCGAGTTCTTTGAAAATGTCGAGGACAAGGTGTAAATTGCAAGGCTAAGTTTCCGTACAAGTGGCTTCTATATGAATGGCTTTTGACCATAAAGACATATTAAAAAAAGAATTGGATAAACCGTTTTGAGAGGAATAATATTAAAGGGCACCAATATAAAGCACTGAATTGATATTAGGGTATAATGAAATCTCAGTATAATTCTGTGGTTGGGCTCCATAAAATTACAACCAATCTTATGGTGAGGCCATGGTACCTCATTTCAATATACATTTGGCAGCTTGCTTCCTACGCTTAAAGGACATGGTTGACTTTTGGAATATCAGATCTATGCTTGTATGCTACACATCCAAAGCACAGGAATTGAACAGTGGTGTCAGATGAAAGTCAGGACTGATGGAGTCCCATAGCTCAGTGGTTAGAGCATTCGCCTAGCAAGACCTGGGTTTGATCTCTGGCAGGGAAAAACCTTGGCTAAGTTTCCTTACTCCAGATGCCTGATAATAATCCCTCAAGAGAAAAGAATAATAATTTTGTCACTCAATCCATGGGACACCCCTGTGTGCTAATGGCTACCGCGTTTCGTCCACAATTTACAGTACATTTTGTGAAGCACTTTGAGATGTCTAGAAGACATGAAAAGCGCGATATCAAATGCAAGAGCTGCTCTGATTATTATTATTATCATTTTAGGCATGGGAACCGGGAACCTAGCAGGCTATCTGCTCGTGTCTGCAGTGAATGGGATCCGCAGATTCATTTGCATTATATACAGATCACTTTTGTAAACAGATGTGTTCTAATGAGGATGCATGGAGGAGCTAGCATCAGCATAGACTGAATGGTCACTTGCTTCGGCTTTTGTATTTATGATTCCAAACACAATTGCAGATCTGTGACAAAGATTCTACTTTGTATTTCAAAGTTTTGTTTTCAGCTGGGCAGTAAATCGGGCTTTTTTTTTAAAAAAATAACTTGAAGGAGAAATAATTCATAATGATTTGCCTCGAATTTAAAACCTGTCATGCAAGAGGATATTGCAAATGCTGCGAAATGTGCAAAAATGAAAGGAAGGTGTAGCAAAAATCCAGATAACATGGAAGAAAAGCAGAAACTGCTGAAAATCTACGTCAGATGTTTGGAAGAGAAAGAGGGGTGAACCGTCACTCATTCGGTGGCCCGTTATTCCCACCCCCACAGCTCCCGCTTCCCCCACCCAACCTGACAATTTCAGCACCTGACTCTTTTCATTCTTCCCACACCAACCCTCTGCAGCCCTAAATCCGCTCTCTATGTGAGAGTAATTTACATGTGCCTCCTCCAATCTGCTGCACCTATGCGCTGTGTTCTCTCTTCAGAATTCACCAGTTTTCTTTTTATCTCGCATTCCCAAAGATGATTTAAATTTCAAAGCTGGCTTCCCGTGGTGAGTCGTTTCGCAAAATGAATCCGCCCCCGTCAAAAGAACAATTACTGGATTGGAGAGCATCATGAGATGGATACATCTGGGCTCCCACGTTCTGCAAACACAGAAATTAATTGAGAAGTACCAAGTGCCAGGCATTTAGGGATAGTACAGATCTTTTTTTTTGCAGGCTTTTGAAACTATTATGCCCAATAAATTCAGCAGCCTTCAGATCTATTTCAGCATCAATAACTAAAGGATACCTCCCACAACTTCTCAGCTCCTACAGTTTGATGGCTATCTTCAACCCAGTTTGCTGAAGATCAGGGCCAGTAACTGAGGAGTTAGTGGCTCACAGAGGAACCATGCAAACCCTCTTATGGTGACGTTTAGCCGTTTAGCCTTATTATTTGGGGGGCCACACCGGAAAAGAGTTCAACGTTGGTTAATTTTTTATTCGTCTCAGTATTTCTTTAAGAGCTGGAAAATTTCCTGCTAATTCCTGCCGGTGTCTTGCTTAGGCTGCAGTATTAATGGCGGTCATTAATGCATCACTGTGAATACCATGGTGGCGAAGTGCACAGTACACATTGGACATCATTAGCAAGCAGCGTTGAGTCAATAAAATCACCTGATTAAGTTAACAATTTGTAAATTATCAAGGGGGAAACAATTCCCACTTTGGAAAATTTAGCAGAAAAGCAGAAATCGAGCTCTTGCAAACTAAGCTAGTTTGGAAGCTAAGAGAATGCCATCTCCGTTTGAGCTCTGGATGCTAATACCCTGCGTGAGCATCTATATATCAATGCAAGTTGTTGTTGTTTCAAAGATTACTCAAGAGAACTCTACATCTGATCAGATGTGTTGAAATATAAATGTTTAAATCTAGGTGAGATCCAGCATAGTAGCCATTGAGGGCGATTCCACCTGGTATTGGAAGTGCCCATTCAGCCCATCAAGCCCGTACTGGTGTTAGCTGGTCCACTAGAGTTCGAATCTCCATTCCAAATTCCTTGCTGTTTTATAAATCTTTCTGAATTATTTCTCTTCAAATGCTTACCAATTTTTTTAAAAATGTTATCATGGTCTTGGCTAGAAATGAGTAAAGTACAGGCTGGGAAAGTAACTGGGAAAGGGCAGCTAAATGGAACTTCAAGGATCACTCTTTAAAAGTAGTGTACTGTAACGTCTGTGGCTTCAATAAACAGTTTGCTGCATTAAGAAGGTCGATGAAGCCTCGTATCTCCGGATAACTCACGAACCGACTTCCCAGCAACCAGAGGGAGCAGTTGTAGCAACAGTTCCACCAAATTGCTGGCTTCCTTATTCTCAAGTGACTGTAGGCGTGATCGAGCAGAAAGGTCTTCAGGCACGACCTGAAAATGGAAAAGGAGGGGTGAGGTGAAGGGATTGAGGGAAGAAGTTCCAGAGTTTGCTCATAACAGTGCATTTAGTCACTGCCAGTGACTGCCAATGTTTTTCTTGCTCTCCTATTTTGTGGCACATTTTGGGGGAGACGGCCACAATTTTTTCAATGTGGGCTTCTCGGATGCAAGTATGATTACATAATTTTTTTATCACTTATAAAGTACACAGTCACTCCACTTTGCAGTATATTCTGAGACGTCTCGAGGATGTGAAAAGGTGCTATATCGAGGAATATTATCATTATTATTTTGTATATTTTGCCCATAAAGCAAAATAACTAGCTGCTCTGTTTAGCCTCCTGAGCTCTGTGAAGAGATGGCTTTAAGTTTATAAACACCAAGTATATGGGTATCACAGTCCTGACGATCTTTTCAACCAAATCCACTATTCAGTGCATTAAGCAGTCGCAGCTAAACCATGACAGTATGTAGTTCAAAATATTTTGTAGAGCACTTTACTGTTCACTACCTCTAAGCACATACACACAAAGCAATACAATACAATGCAGTACAATACAAATTTACATTTAACTAGCACCTTTCACATCAGGAGGACGTCCCAAGGCAGAACAGTGGATGAGGGGCACCCGAACTGGGGGTGAGGGCCGAGTGGGGTGGGGAGAGGTCAGTTGAGCGAAAGCACGGTCTTGAGACAGACCTTCGTACGAATGTTTAGTTTGCATTCACCACCTTTGGGTTCATCACCACCGTGTGTATAATTCCACAGTCAATAGACTGAGCAGGTTCCTTCCCCAAACATTTGATGTATCTTGACAAACATACCTTACATTTTCACCACTGGGATATTGGATGATCCTCCTTTCTCAATTCCAGTAAATGTCGTTGCATCGAAATCATTCACATAATATTTAGAAACTTGAGCAAATGTTGTGAACAGCAGGAACAATCTGTTTTTGGAGGAATATTTCATCATTTGGACTTTTATTGAAGGTTAATGGTCAATTTGATTATACGGTAATCAAAAGTGCAGAACTGAATACAATTTAGCGTTAAATACCTCTAACTGTTATCTCGGTTTTAAATCAGCAAAACCACAATGTTTTATAGACATCATGTGGATCTTTATAATTAAAGACATTTAAGCTTGCCCTTTGATTAGCTGTTTCTTTACAACAATAGTGCTTGGGAAGGAGAGGTCAAGCTTGTTCTGACAAAGGTTAGTCGGGGAAAGAGGGAGTGGGGGTGGGAGAGCCAGTAAACCAGGCTGTGAATGATTGACATTGGTATTTACTTACATTGCGGGAGCTCACAGGACGACTTGTTTTTTGTAGGTCACAATTTGTGCTGTCATCTTACAAATGGGTGAATCCAAGGCTGCACTGTTTCATCAAACCCGAAGCTCCATTTGTATTGATTAACTGTAACGTTGCTTACTCCATTCATGTTAATGTGTATCCCTTGCATCATTCACACTGAGGATTCCAAAACCACTCTTGTCTTGAGGTTTACAGACCAGCAGCGTTTAAAATCATCTGACTCGGGGGAATCTTGAGCCTGAATGTGTCTCTATTATGCAGTCGTACAGTACTTGTGGTAACATTGCAATCTCGTGCCTTTATTGTTCTTGTGCTTTCTCTTTAACGCTCGAGTTCAACTGACTGTCCAAGCAGCCCGCATTTCACATGGTCTCGGTCTTAAATTCGTGTTAAATTCAACCTGAATTTGAAAACCTGAATTTAGGGAAAACAGCTTCCAAATTAAGACGGAACTAAAGATTTTCAAAAATTCTGCAGTCTTAAATTTTACGGCAATGATCCTGAGGATAAGACCATGTGTATTGTTCTGTAGATTTGTTTTACAGTGATTAAGCAATTTCCCTCAGCATCAACTTGCAAGAAAGTAGAATTGTATGGGGGATTATCCCCACATCAGTGAAAGGGCTATACCAAAATCTTGGGTAAGACCTCAGGGTTTTACTCTCATACCAATAGGAAATTGTAGCCTCCTCTCAACTGCTGGCTTTAGTTGAAAACGAGCAGGTTAGTATCTGAGGAATCACCAGTTAGGGAACCTGTACCACGATTAAATGTGTGTGAGAATTCCTTACAATAATATTCAGCTGAAGGTTAATGACATAAAATGTAGAGCAAGTGTTGCCGAGAGGAATAAATCAAGGGGAGAAGGGATTATTGATCACAATCGTGCGACAGAACTAATCTTATCTCCAATAATACCTATTCGCAGTTAGTCATTTTCTTCATATAATCCTTGCATTTGATATAACGCCTTATCACGTCTTTGAGATGTCTCAAACCGTTTCACAGTATATACTGTAAAGCATAATACGAAGTGAATAGACTGTACATTTTGTGGGCAAAATGCAGCAGCCAATTGCACACCACGGACTCCCACAGAGAGTTGTGGATTGAGTTATTATTGTAATTATGAAATTATTTTAATTGTTTTATTTGAAGGGATTATCAACTTGGAATAATGATCCTCCAATTGACTAACAACCAGATTGCTACCAACTGCTCAATAAATAGATGCGTTTAGAGTAAGGAAACTTGCCTAAAGTTTTGTCCTTTTCTGTGAAGATTCGAACCCGGGTCCTCTCCCTTTTGAGGCGAGTGCTCTTAAACAGTGTGCTGCTTCACAATAAATCCTGTGAAGCACTTTTAGAGTCATCCTGATGTTAAAGACTATATATCGAATGAAACGGGTAAAACAATGATGATAATAAAACCAAATGATCTGATGCATTCGTAAATGTCAGTGCCTTGAAACATCCTCCCGACGTGAAAAGACCTGTACAAATGCCATTTTGTTATTGTTGTCATTCTAATGTAATGCGGAGGCCTGACATCACTAGACATCAAAGTTGTTAATCGTTGGTCTTCGACCTGACGTGCTTGCTATAGGCACATGTCGATTAGCCAACAGGAAATCGCAGTAAAAAGAAACCAAAAAGCCTAAACCAACATATTTACTTAATTTGCTACATTTGCACCAAAGAATTCTGTAGCAAACCATTGGGGAGGTCCCACTTTCCTCAAGGTAGGGAGCAGAGAGAAAGAGAACTGGAGAAAGATAATAGACATTCTGAGATTCTGGCCTGAACACTATTGAATGGCAATATTGATCCACGAGTGCCAGTGCACCTACAATCAGGATGCCTCACATGGTGTTCATTTATCCCTCGTTGTACAGTGCAGATTATTGCATTCGTTAGGTCAAGGGTGTCGGATAGGTGCATGCGTGAGGATTGATTGTGTACAGCACTGCTTTTGGAAAATCTGCCTTGGATTTACTCAAAAAAAAGGGAAAGAAACGAAAACTAGTGAAATTAAAGTGACCTGAATGTTTAAAGATTTTACACGGGTTTTTTTTCTAATGTTCTTCAGTGACTGTAATGTTTGTAAAAGGTACTACAGGGATTTACTGCAAGCTTGACTGCCAGAAATAGCGAGGTTGTACAGTACTATCCTTTTTGCTTGTTTTAGAGCTTTAGCAAAGAAATCTAGTAGAAACTTCACATTTAATTTTCCTATAACGCACAAGGAAATCTTCAGTCAGTTGGCTTTAAACTAAACAAATCTCATGCCATCTTTATACTGAAATGTAATTTTTAATATGCTGTTTTGGGCATTGATGATTGACAGGGAGAATTGCCCTATTTTAATGCTCTTGCTGTACAAAATTAATCTCAACAAGTTTGGAAACTGCTGCTGCTCCATTCTAATCTTACAATGGCATTAAGAGCTAATTCTGAATACTTAGTAAACTGAGCTATAACCACATTACTATTGAGGCGTAATATCACTGGATGCTCGTGGGGTGTCTGTGAAATGTCAATAAAGGAGAAACCTTTAATAGTTTACTATGATGTGCTCTGCATTCGTGGGTTCAGAGAAGAATGACATTTGCAAGTGATTATGTGTTCCATTATTCCCCAAATGGCATCACAATAATAATCCTTGCATTTGATATAGCGCTTTTTACGTCTTCTAGATGTCTCAAAGCGCTTCACGGAATATACTGTAAAGTGAATTGACTGTTATCTATGTGGGTGAAATGTGGCAGCCGATTGCGCACAGCAGTGTTCCGCAAATAGTCGTGGATTGAAATGAGCAGTAGTTTCATGATTGTTATTTTGAGGGATTATTCTCTGGCATGTGGTGCAAGGAAATTTGCCCAAGATGTTTGCATCTTAGCCGGGAAAATTATTTTGCCTGAAAAGTTAAGATTGTCGGATTTCAAATGACCAATCAGTGACCAAAGATCCCATGAAAGGCGCTATACAAATGTAATTTTATGTTGTATTGTATTGCGAGGGAGGTAAGCAGGGGCCATGGAGCTCGACAACTGGCTTCACGATTATATGTTTCGAAACGGTATGGCGGAATCGAGCCAGCCCTCTGGTGGTGGTCCTGATGGTCCAGTTCCTGAGCCAGTTGGGTGCAGTATTCTTATTACAGCATAGGATGGGCAGATTAATCAATGGGGGGTAGGGATTTTTCCACTCAGTTCCCGTTAACTCTTCTCAAAAAGGGTGGTCTTAACTGGACAAGCGGTGAAATGTGCCAGCCAGTGCTCTCAAATGGCAAACTATGAAAATTTAACCGGTTCATTTCACCATTACCCCAGTGCAGAATTTCATTGACTCTTGCCAACTTTCATAAGAACATAAGAATTAGGAGCAGGAGTAGGCCATTCAGCCCCTCGAATCTGCTCCGCCATTCAATAAGATCATGGCTGATCTTCTCACCTAACTCTGATTACCTGCCCTATCCCCATATCCCCTGATCCCTCTATTTTTCAAAAATCTATCAGTCTCAGCCTTGAAAATGTTCAAGGACTGAGCATCTACAGCCTTCTGGGATAGTGAATTCTATAACTTCACTACACTCTGAGTGAAGAAATCTTTCCTCAACTCTGTTCTAAAAGGCTGACCCTTAATTTTAAGATGGTGACTCCTGGTTATAGATTCTCCTACCAGGGGAAACAGTCCCTCAGTCCCTTTCGCCTATCACTCTCTGGAATTGGAAAGCAGGATATGTCTTTCCAGGAAGAAACAGTGTGTATTCCATTCCAGTAAACATCTCTGGAATTTCCATGTATAGATGGGATGCATGGACCTATCAGTTTGGTGTGGATCCTCTTAAGCCTGGTGATGGGTTTCCGCATGTGTCAGACACCCAGCCGATCAAAAAGCAAAGGTTTGCACAAATTGTGGAAAATTCTTATGTTCAGACTTAATTTGGAAGCCAAATTTCCAAGTTTTAAAGAAGAATAGGTTCACATATTAAGATGGGATTGCAGGATCCTTCATACTTTCATGCAATGTTGAATTTTACAGAAATTAGGACTTTCAGGTTAAAACTTGGGAGTAATTTCAGACCTCAGGATTAGAAGCTAAGAATATCCGTCAAGCCCACCGAGTAAGGGAAATTGCAAGGAAAATTATGTTTCTCTTCTTTTTCCATCCAACCTCACCACTGACCATATAAAGCAACTAGAACTGTAGGGCCAAGGGGTTCCTGAGAGTAATGATAAATAATCCTTACATTTTGTGGGTAAACGTAACATATTTAATTGAGCTCCACCTTCACCCACAAAACGTCTAGCCAGTGCACTTCACAGTACTGTCAATTATTTTTTATTATTACTGCAATTACGGCATCTCTCTTAAGTGCTCAAATGATTTTGATTTTACTGTGACTATTTTTGGAGGCAAATCCAACAGTCCACTTGTACACAGCAATTTCCCACAAACAGCCAGTCGAGTAATAACAGACAGCAACCAACAATAACGCAATAATAAAAAGTCAAGCCAGGAGTGATGGGAGTGGGAAATGGGTCATGGGAGGGGGTGTAAAGTATAACACATTGCTGCGTTTGATATGGAAGAAGTGGATGGAAAATAAATTTAAAAATGAAACTGGAATGCTGGCTTCACTATTGTATTTTTCAACACAATTTAAAAAAAACACCAAATGAGGGTGCAAAAATCCAATAAATTAACTCCCGATCCAAATCAGTTTATCCTGAATGACTGATGTCCTGGTAATCATACAGAACCAGTAATTACCTTTCAACATCAAATGCTCTGTTCATTGCTCGGATTCTGTGCAGTGGAATGGAGCCTGCAATAAGACGGGCAGGAGTATCGCTTGTTGGTTTTAAACTCTTGTTTTCTAAAATTATCTTTTCAGGAAAAGTTGGCCTCACCTATCAGGAAAACAACACCATTGATACCGGTGAGGTGGATTTGGGCCGCAGGGCTATCCAGGAAGTGCCTCCTGGGATCTTTTGGAGAGCTCAACTGTTTGTTGACAAGCCCCAGTTTCTGAAATTCAACATATCCCTTCCAAAGGATGCACTGATTGGAATCTATGGCAGAAAAGGGCTACCTCCTTCACACACTCAGGTATCACTTGGTCTGCTGTCTCAGTGGACCTTTCTCACTCTCTGTCTACCGTCTCCTCCAATCCCCTCCCCCACTTCCCTCATTTGCTATCTGTCTGCTGCTTCCTCCGACCATTCACTATCTTCTCATGCCCTTTTATTATTATCCACTTCCTCCTTATTGCCTATTTAATCCTCTCACTGTCTACTTAGTCCTCCTTAGACCATACTCCCTATTTGTCTATCCCTCCTTAGACCTTTTTTTTATTGTCTATCTGTCCCTCCTTTTAACGTGTTCTCTGTGTATTATCCCCTCCCACCCTTCTCATACTTATGTTTGCCTGCCATCTGATCTCATCCTCTTTGTATTCAAGTTTTGTTCAATGACTCCTCAAAACACTCAATTCACTTTCATATCTACCTGCTCTACCCATCCTACACACATACATTTTTAATTTTGTCACAAATAACATCTCCTCCAAGTGTTCTCTACCCTCTCTCATTTCACAACTATTTTTGTAGCTTTACCTTTTAATTATATTACTTGTCAGTGGTAGGAATTTTCTCATAGTCAGTAAAATACCAGTACATAACAATCACTCAGAAACTTGTTTTTCTCTTTACAAGGACCGCATTTCAATTCCTGGCAGTCATTAGTAGTGAAATGTGGTTGCGCATTCTTCTTTTGTCATTGATATTCCCCCTGTATGTTTTCTGTAGAAATAGATTTGTATGAAATTCTCAAAAAAGTGAACTGAACTGATTGACATTCACCACCCTGTACAATATATTTATTATAGTTTCTTAAAAAACCCTGCTTTGGATTCTGCAAAGTATTTGTTTTGCAGACTCTTAACCCCCTGAGAACAGTAAGAACTTTTCTGCATCACCTTCAGGTAGCAATAAAAGATCTATGTGACAAGAGGCATCTTCCATTGTGCAATACTTTATTCACATTTTATTCAACAGCATTGCAGTCATGTCTCAAACAAATGCAATTATAATATCTTATTGGTGCATAAAATGGGAATGAATGAGCATTGGTACATTGGTACATCCCTGTGAGAACTCTTAAATAACGGATTGAGCTCTACTGAAATGTATCCGTGGATCAGGAACTTGCTCATCCTAGTTTCACTGTTAATATTTTAGAAAAAGCAATCGTGACCAACCTGTTTATCATCACTAAGGAGTTAATTAACCACCGTAGCCTCTTGCCTATCTGAATTCACACTGCATTCAATTTTGCATTATATAACCCAGAAGTGGGTTTGTGGCTACACACTTTTGACACTCGATTCACTTTGCTACACACAAGTAGGACATGAGACCATGTGCACAATTCCCACCAGTTGAGATACCAATCTGAACTATGTCATTGAATGGAGTTGATAAGCACAGTTCAGCTGCTTTTCCAAGTTGAGTAATCGAAAATCCAAAGACATAAATTACCTTACTCAACTCTCAGAGATCACTGAGTAGTAGTTGTACAAAAAGGCTTTGACAGAGGAATGGTGGGACAATACCAATAGTGAATCTTAGAATTATAGAATATTACAGCACAGAAGGAGGCCATTCGGCCTATAGTGCCCTTCTTTGGTAGAACTACCAAATCAGTCCAACTCCCCCACTCTTTCCCCATAAGTTTGCAAATATTTCCTCTTCAAGTACTTATCCATTTCCCTTTTGAAAGTTATTTCATGTGTTTCCACCACCATTTAAAGCAGTGCATTCAGACTGTAAAAACGATGTGTGTGTAAATTCTCTTAATCTCCCCTCTGGTTCATCAGCCAATTTCTATGAAACAATGTCCCTTGGTTACAGATCCACTTGCGAGTGGAAACAGTTTCTCCCTATCAAAACCTCTCATAATTTTGAACAACTCTATTAAATCTTGAACACATCTATTAAATCTACCTTGTAAGTCACCTCCCGCTTCTCAAGCACACTCTCTGCTGGTCTCCCAGTTCCACCATCCACAAGATCCATTTTATTCAATACTCTGCCATATACATCCTCAACAGTACCAAGATCTTCACACCCATCATTCCTACCCTCTCCAGGCTCTACTGGCTCCCTGACTCTTGAGAGGATTGATTTCATTACCCTCATCCTCACATACAAATCCTTTCACACCCCAGACTTGCTATCTTTCTAACTTGTCCATACCCATCTCCTCTGCCTGCCCTTCTTATCTCTCTAACCTGCTTTACCGCACCCCTCTGCCTGTTTCCTTCTCCCAGTTGACACAGCCTATTACTACACTTCTAATCTCTAGCTCACTTGCCTCAATCCCTCAGCCTTACTTTTATCTTCAAATTCCACACTTACTTGTTTGACTAAGGCTATAGCCACCTCTTTCTTTCTTATTCAGCATCCAACCCTGCTAAAGTACAGTTCTCCCAAGATGTTATTCTGCATGTAGGGTGCTATACAAATGCAAGTTGTTGTTGTTCGGAAGGTGAATAAATGAAGATACGTTTCTAAAAGGGCAAGGTTTTATGCATGAATGGAAAAAGAACTCTGTTTCTAAATAAATGCAATTCGATTTATCATGGTTATGTGTCAAAACTGCTGTTTAACAACTCTTGATAACTGTCTAAGCAAGAGCTTGCATTTGCACTGTTCATTTAGATTTCCCCACCATCATTCTACCAGGAAATGACAACATAGCTTTAACACTTTAAATACAAACACCTGTTGCCTGGGTTTGACTTACAATCTCTTGAATAAATCTGAGGAACTGACAATGAAGTCCCATTTAGTCCCAAATCAATATCTGCTTGAAACTGTTCCACACCGCTTTCTGAGAACGTTAGTTTAGGCATAACCGAAGGATCAATGCGTTGCTTTGTTGGCAATAAAACAAACAAAATATATTGATAGTTTAAAGTAATTCTGATAAGTGCCCATGCAGTACCAAAACAATGTGACTCTATACCTCTCCATTATGGGGTCACTCAATATGTTTTCTAGTGGCTGTGAAGATCAAAGCTATGTGATGTACATGTTGCTTTTTCTTTGGATGATCCAAAAGACATTGTTTTTTTCGGCCACTTGCGTTGCCATTATGAGATCTTCATGTGTATTACTCTTTGGAGTAATGTTTACTGTACCTTGTAACACATTTCCACTTATCTTTCATCGCTTCTGTTATCCCGTGGAAGCTACAAAGTGCAGTGTTTATTTATGCATTTGTTGTACGGCAAGTTGAAATTCATCTTGAGATTCAAATCTATACATGCATACGTTTGGGAAAATTATTTCTTCGCCCTCTCCTCCCGGCCGTTCATTTGAGTCACATTCAAGATCTTTTTAACGTGGATATCAGCTGGAAAACAAGTGAACAATGCAATGAGTAGATGATGCCCATTTGTAGAAACAACAACAAAAAATTACATTTGTAAAGCGCCTTTTATGTTGGCCAGATGTCCCAAGAAACTGGACGGTCAGAGATTTGAACCTGAGCAATGGGTTGGGTTTAGGGGTGGAGGGTAGCGGTGGAGGGCATGGTGGGTAGGGTTAGGATGCTTCAATGCTAAAAGTCTTTAACATTGAAGGTCCTTTGACCCATAATACCTGAACCAACCACTGGAGATACTCTATTTGCCTATTTTGCACCTATCATTACTGAAAGCCAAAGAGTTTTTTTTATTTAAATCTTTTCTTCTGGTCCTAATAAACGCTAAGCATATTGCTGGATTCGGTTTTTAATTCCTGCAAAATTGTCCTCCTCAGAAGGCTTAAGTGTGGTATCACATTTAACATTGAAAAGCTTCACAACCTTCACTATTGAAAATATTAATTTTAAGTCTAATGTGTGAAAATGGAATTTTCTGAACAGTGTTGAATATGGATAGCAATAAATCAGTTGATCATATCAGTGAATGCAGGTCCATTACTGGAAGTCCAGGCAAACTGATTTCTATGTAATTCAGATTTTTTGCACATTAAGGCAATATGCATTTTTTTTCCTGAAATAGTTTTCCCCTCTCATTAATTTCGGCAGCATTCAAGGTCCTTTCAATGAAAGGTGTGGAAACAAGTAATTTACCATGATATTATCAGTAGTGGTCTGAATTGTATGAGTTTGCACACTGGATCCGACCTGACTTCTGGTTCATGCAGGCAAACCCCATGGTCACTCGGCATCCCAGCAACCACTGGAAGCATCTGCTACATGCTGCGTTCAATAATGTAATTCCCTTATTATGCGACTCTGATTTGAAATCAGTCAGGCAATATAATTTCAAATGCGGCTATACCGCTGACTTGACTCAGTCTAAAAGTAATCACGCACTCTGGAAAGTTTAATCCCTATCTGAATAGAACTTGAATCATTATCAATCTATGGTGATCCGATACTGGCAGTCTTTTAATGTCCATATAACATTATCAGATGTTGCGATGCATCTTATAGTTCAAGATCGAAAGCAATGCTTTAATTTGTGACATTCGTTGTAACTTCCACTTTTTTTTAACGAAATTCACAGGCTTTGAAAGTAGAAGGGTGAAGATGGTATGAGGGGCCTCGGGTGGGTGTGAGGGAATGTGGGGGGCGGGTGGGGGGGAATTGTCCAATTTTGTTGGCAGGACATTTTTTTCTGGTTTAGCCGACTTTGGCTAACCCCCACCCTCGCCCGTCTCCACTGGCTCCCCATCCTCCAGAGGATCGAGTTCAAGATCCTCGTCCTCACCTTCAAGGCCTTACACGGCCTTGCCCCGCCCTATTTAACTGACTTACTTTCCCCCTACAAGCCCACCCGGACCCTCCGTTCAGCAGGACTTGGCCTGCTCCAAGCCCCCCGCCCGAACCGCCCCACCATCGGAGGCCGGGCCTTTAGTTTCTCTGCTCCCACCCTGTGGAATTCCATCCCCCAATCCCTCCGTCTTGTTTCTTCCCTTCTTTCAAGGCCGGTTTGAAGACTTTCCTCTTCGACCGTGCCTTTTGTTCCACCCCGAATTTTTCGACCTCCCCTTCGTGTTTCACCCCTTCCCAAACACTCCCCTCCCAGCTCGGGTCACACGCCTCCTGTGCAGCGCCTTGGGTCGTCCTCCCGACGTGAAAGGCGCTTTATAAGTTTAAGTTGTTGTTGTTGTTGTTTGGAATCCTGGGGCAATGATTTCCCCTATAAGAGTGCAATTCACGCCCTATGAAGTGCTTTGAGTCGATTATCCAACATGAAATATGAGGATTATTACTTTTAATTGACAAACCAGGAAGTTGTAGCGGACACAGCAGCAACAGATTGCATGTTATAGTGCCATTCAGAGCAGGGTAACGTCCCGGAGTGCTTCAGTCTTGCAAATACAGTACATGGATTGTAAATTAAATGCGCAGTGCTCATTTTCCCCGTGTTTTGGAAATTTGCGTGCTTGCCTGCTTTGGATGCCAAATTGATGTCTAACTGGATGTTGTACCTTACCTCTCAGTATGACTTTGTGGAGTTGCTCGATGGCGGTAGATTGATAGCCAGAGAAAAACGCAACCTTGTTGAGTCTGACCGTCGAGTCCGTCGCGCCAGGGCCGTTAGCCTCCAAGAAGCCGGATTCATCCAGTATCTGGATTCAGGAGTCTGGCACCTGGCCTTTTACAACGATGGGAAAACTCCCGAGCAAGTGTCCTTCAACACCATTATCATTGGTAAGTGTTGTCTTCCACGCTTGTGTCTCAAATGAGTAATTACCGTATATCTCCGCATATAAGGTGCACCCGCGTATAAGGCGCACCCCCCCCCCCCCACTTTTGACCTTTTCTTGGTGAAAAAAAAAACGGAAGCATTTTCAATGATATTGCCGGCAGAAGGGAGGAGAGACAGGTAGGTAGGGAGAGAGGCAGGTAGGCAGCCAGGGAATGAGGGAGAGAGAGAGGCAGGCAGGCAGCCAGGGAGAGAGAGAGGCAGGCAGGCAGGCACGCAGGCAGTGAGGAAGGGAGGGAGAGAGAGCAGCAGGGAGTGAGGCAGGCAGACTGGGTTCGGCAGAAGGTAAGCACAGCACTGAAGTCCGCTGCTGCTGCCGCTGCCCGGGCGGCCGAGGCCGAAGCCCCGTCACCCGCTCCCCCCAACCCACGCCGGACACTGACCAAACCCCGGCTGACAGCGCGCCGGCCGCCCCTCCTGTTTACTGTATTTCCGAGGCTCAAAATTTCTTGTACCTGCGTATAGGGCGCACCCCCTACTTTCGAGATCTTCCGACGTGCAAAAAAGTGCGCCTTATATGCGGAGATATACGGTGGTACAACCAATGACTGATAATTTGAACCTCGTAGTACAATGTTCAGATAGATGATAAAGGCTCAGATGGTAAAGTCCAGTGTGAATGGCAGGCGTTTTCAATTGCTCCTAAGTAACTATGTGCTAAGGAGAAGAAAAATCATCCTGAGTTTGTTACTCGCGACATAGCAAAGCTTAAAAACAAGGTGCAGCCTTGTACAAAGTAAAAACATATACCCCTTGAAAAGCATTAAAAGCTTGCTTTGTTGTCCGCAAACAGAGTCTGCAGTTGAGTGTCCTCGAAATTGCCATGGAAGTGGAGAATGTATTTCTGGAACTTGCCATTGTTTCGCTGGATTCCTTGGGCCTGATTGTGCAAGAGGTATGTGAATTGTATTTCCTGCAGCTGCAAAGCAGAGAGGTGAGGGTGGTGAGGGATTGCTACTGGGAGGGATCTCTACTGCTTACAAATCCTAACCTTTTGTTCGTTGTTAATATAAGGAGAGACCTGCGTGCCCACTGAAGAGCGGAGGGAGCACTTCTATAATAGCATAGGACAGACAGACTTAGCCGTTGCCAGTGGCGACCACGGTACCCAGCTGGGCTGCCCACGATGAGTCTGCCACAGTCTCTTTGATAGTCCTTACATCTGAAGAGTGTGATGGATAAAATCTTCATATTCGAGGATCAGAGCATTTATATTTCTTAGAAATACCAAGAAGCGTATTGATGAGATTGTGGTATCATCGCATAAAAGGATTTTTAAAATCTTCCTGAGCACCTCACCACTGAGCTCTTCTCTATCCCGAGTGCTAATATCTTTCTTTTCTTTCTGTTGTGCAGCAGCCTGTCCCGTCCTATGTAACGGCAATGGACAGTACTCCAAAGGACGCTGCCTTTGTTACAGTGGATGGAAGGCAATGGAGTGCGATGTGCCCTCAACACAATGCATCGACCCTCAGTGCAGAGGACACGGCATCTGCATTATGGGCTCCTGTGTCTGCAACTCGGGCTACAAGGGAGAGATATGTGAGCAAGGTACAGCGAAACCAAACTAGGGGTTCCAGGGAGGTCAGCACTGTTCTGGCAGAAACGCAATGGAAGTATAACAATGGCTGAGATATTCTAGCTAGATAACTTAAGCTTGTGATTTAATAGCCTACATAAGATTTTACATAAGATTAGGACCATGGAATTAAAGATAATATATTAGCATGGATTGGAGAGTGGCTATCAGGAAGAAAACAGAGAGCAGGGATAAACAGGTCCTTCTCAGATTGGCAGGATGTGACTAGTGGAGTGCCACAAGGATCAGTGCTTGGGCCTCAACTATTCACAGTTTATATCAATGATTTAGATGAGGAAATAGAACTAAACATATCTAAATTTGCAGATGATACAAAGCTAGGTGGGAAAGTAAGCTGCGAGGATGACCCTAGAAGAATTCAAAGGGATATAGAAAAGCTAGGTGAGTGGCCAAGAAGGTGGAGTTGGAGTATAATGTAGGGAAACGTGAAGTTATTCACCTAGGGAGTAAAAATAGAAAAGCGGATTATTTTCTAGAGGGGGAGAGACTTAAGTCGTGTTAGTGATCAGAGGGATTTAGTCACAAAATGTTACTATGCAGATACAGCAAGCAACTAGGAAGGCTAACGACATGTTGGCATTCAAAAGGGTTAGAGTAGAAGACTGGGAAGTCTTACTGTAGTTGTATTGCGCCTTGGTGAGGCCGCACCTAGAATATTGTGTGCAGTTTTGGTCTCCTTATTTAAGAAAGGACGTACTGTACCCTACCTTAGAGGGGATGCAGCATTAATTCACTAGGTTTGTTCCTGGGATGAGGGGGTTGACCTATGAGGATATTTTGAGTAAACTAGGCCATGTATTCTCTAAAATATAGAAGAATTAAATGTGATCTTATAGAAATCTATCAGATTCCTAAGGGGCTTCACAGAGTAAACAGCGTGAGATTGGTTCCCCTGGTTGGAGAACTTAAAACTAGAAGTCATAATCTCAAGATTAAGTATCAGCCTTTTTGCACTGAGTTGAGGAAACATTTCTTCACTTAGAGGGTAGTACATTTTGGAATTCTCTACTCCAGAAGGCTATGGATGCTCAGTCCTTGAACATATTCAAGACTGAGATTGAAAGATTTCTATAGGATAGAGGGATTAAAGGATATAGGGATAGGGTAGGTAAATAGAATTAGGTTAGAAGATCAGCCATGATCTTATTAAATGGCAGGCTCAAGTGGGCTGAATGCCCAACTTCTGCTCCTTTTTCTTATGCTCTTATTCCCATTCCCCACAAATACATATTACAGTATTCAATATTTTCTGGATAGACATATAAAAAGTGCACACTTTTGATCAGTGACATTTTATTTGATCACCAATGTAGCACCAATATGAAAATTGGAGGGTTTAAAGGTCCTGGAGAACGTTCTGGGAAATTGCCCCAAAAAACATATGAGTACATCTGACCAACCACTCTCTTTGTTCCTTATTGTTAATGAAACTTTCCGAGTGATTTTAAATACAAAACACAAATACTTTACAATGGATAAGAATAATATGTATATAGATTATCAATCTAACAGGGACCACACAATCCTCAGATCATTTGATATAACTGACTATTTTGTCCATCATCCATTTATTAGACTTTTAACAAATTTGTTTCTCCATCCCTCACACAAGCTATACAACTTCACAATATCTTCCATTTTTTTTCTCTCAACCCTTCCTCTCCCCCACATCTAATCATTTCGAAAACTCACAATGAAGACCTGGTCAGCTCATTCTCAGTATTAGCCTAGAGCTTAGACATCTACCCATTTTTTCCACAATCAAATGGAATGTCCCGAGTTTCCCTCTCAACGTGTTGACAGTTTGCGGAAGATCCTCTGCCTTCGTATTTTCACAGTAGAACGTTTGAATTTAACATAATCTGATTTTAGATTCCCCCAAATTCACACTGTCGGCATTTTTCATCCATTGTCCTATTCCAATGTTTTATTTCATGCAACAACAGAGAAGCAGAAGGATGCTCGTCAAATGGTTGGTGATTCATTTGGTTTCACCCAGCAGTAATTCGGAGTCACTGTCTCTCGGATATGACTGTCAGATTTGTCACTGAGTTATAGAATCTGATACGTTGCCGACAAGTGGCAATTTCCCGTGGGAAATACATAGTTGAGAGGGTTATTCCTTTTGTTGTCATTGAAGCTTCGAACAGTTCAAGAAACAACATTCCTCAAGGCAGTTAGGAAGTGCACTGTCAAAAGGTTTTGTCTTCAGAGATAAAGAAAGAGTCCTCTATTGCAATTCGCCATTGAGCAATAGGTCCAAAAAATAACATTTTTGTTATTCATTTTCAAATCCCGTCTAAAAAGATGGGGGATATTTGCAACCCACAGTGAGCACAAGAGCATTAAAATGACAAGGACATTCAAGATGGTGATTTTGCAGCACGTTATCTAAGCAGTGCAAGAAAGTGACTTCGAAGGCAAACAATTTCCTGAAGAGATAAAAATGATTCCATTGAAAGGTTCCAGTATGGGTTGCTCCACCACTTCTGACCTAAACTGGCACAAAGGGGTTGGAACTATGAAAGGTGCAATTCTTCTATTTGGGAAATAGATGCAAGGCCGATCAGTGAGAGTGAGGTATTAATGCCTAAACTGGGAATTACTTGAAACAGCAGCGACGGATTGATCCCATTCCCTGTGCAGACCTCTTGCTTATTTCACAATAGTGGCACCAGAGGCTTACTATCCCATTTTGTTGAACAACTCTTAGGTTCCCTATATACCAGATGATTGCCCGAATGAGCAGAGGAAGTTTCATAACAAGCAAAGGACATTAATTTGGGTTACCAAAATAGATAGCTCTCATGTCAAACTTCCAGGTCAAGAGATTGCCAAGATTTTGTCAATGGAGTGGCTTTTCCTGGGAAGAAATATACCTAAATACCTTCTCTTGTTTTTCAACCATAACAGTATCCATAAGAAGGTCCATTTGGAGAGGACAACATTGTTCCTTGTAGCTCCTTACTAACCAAGGAAAATTGGGTATTCCGATCCAGTGGAGTGAATATTAACTGCCTACAATTATCCTCTATAGGAAAGGCCTACTATTGTGCAGCTGGAAGGTCAAATATAGCAGAGCATAATTTAACTCGATCTATGTTCAGCTTGGCTCCTGAGAAATGCCTTTTCAATAAAAAAAAGGCCTTTTTTTTTAGTTGGTAGAATTAAGAAAAATGCTGCTCTTAAAAGAATGTGGAAAAGATTCATCTTGTGTTTCTGTTATTTCAGCTGTTTATTTGCTGTCCTTATTCTTTTCAAGATCTGTCGCCTGGTTGTTCAGCTGTGATACTTCCCACACAATCTTATCGTTCTCCTTTTAAGAGTAGTTATGTGAAGATCATCTTATGTTATCATGTTTGTGGCAGCTGCCTGGAAGCTTACACCTTTCATTTGTCCAGTTCAATCTAGCTCTTGTTCTTATCTCCAAACGCAGAAGACAAAGTGAAGTTGATTTCTCTTGTTGTTGGTTTTCCATTTGGACAGGACTTTCTCTTGAGCTTCTTGCCTAAAATTGTAAAAGTTTTATTTGTCTTAAGATGTTTTACCAGTTTTCCTGTTTTTTCCGGTTGGGAGAGAAAATATTAATTATTTGTTATTTGCAGTTGTCAGCCTTCTGTATAGACAGCTCCAAGGATTGATGCCAATTCAGGTGTTATTTGCATATTTCATTGGCAACAGAGCTTTAAATGACGCGTCCCATAACAAGATAAATCCTTATAGAATTCGGCCGTGAATTGAGTCAAAGGCTTCTTGAACTGTGTTGTTTGGTCTCTTGGTCTGGACAATCTTCCACGTGGAAAAGATAGGCTTTTACAGGACACTTGTGCCTGTATGTCCTCTGAAGAAGTTAAATGCTTTATTATGCTTCTGAACCCATTGCATACTACAAAGTGAGCCTGGGAATCAATGAGGCAAAGGGAGAAACAGACTTCTGGAAATCTGAAATGAAACACAAAATGTACAGCAGTTCAAACAGCATCTGAAGGAGAGATAGATCAGCGATTTGGGTATGACCTTTCAATGGAACTTAACTTTTGCTCTATTTCTAGTCAACTGACTATTGCTAGTCACTATTATTGAGTCAATGTGTTTGCAAGTAGGGGATGAAAGTGGGAGCTTGCACCAGCACAGACTCAGTGGGTTGAATGACCACTTTTTGAGACTGTGCTAAATCTGTGGCCTTCAACATGGGTTTCCTCATTTTTGAGTCAGTTTATGACGCAAATATTCCATCACACGCTCACCTGATCTCTCGGAACTTGAATTTGTGGAGTATTCTTATTAATTTGCTTTCTTCTACTCCTACCATCAAACTAACTGAGGGAATGCAGAGCAAGGTCTCACAGCCAGCCTATGCTACAGGAGATTATGTGGGTTGTGAGATGCTCATCGGTGAGAGGTTCTTAAAGATTCAATATCAATGTTTTGCCTGTTTAGATGATGCTTTATTCATTGTGTTTGATCAATGAATTGCCTTTAAAGAATGAGGAAAACCACATGGAAAGCAATCATTTTTCATTATCACTTGACATGTAACCAAACAAATTAATCCAATCACAAAATACACCTTTTGTATAAATAAGGGGCAGGGAGAATTGCAACAGGTCCCTGAGGATCAGGAAAGTAGAAGAGGAACAATGATGGGTCAGTAGTGCTTTGGGGATAAATAATCCTTATGGTATTTGACTTTAATTTGGGCCAAAACAAGCACTCATACCTGCGGTGGGTGGAATTCTTCAGCTTTGTTATGACATAGTATTACCCCAAAATTTAAGCACCAAAACAGGCCATTTGGCCGAACTAATCTATGTTGATGTTTATACTCCACATGAAACTCCATCACTCCTAATCCCCACTCCTACAACTGTTGTTGCTTTCACAGTCAAAGTGATCTATTTTTCACACTCCATTCACTCAGATGAATAATTCTGGCCAGAACAGAGCTGGGAGAATGACTACGTGTCAGTCGTATCATTAATGGGAAGAGAGGTTAGATTAGACCCAACAACTGAGAAATCAAAGCCCAAGTGTGTGAAAACATTATCCGAATCCTCCCAATCATCTCTCTGTCTTGCAATCATCCTGGCTTTCTCATTATTATTTTGGGACATACACTGCAAATTTTCTGAAGCAATATATATTGCAAATGTTCTGAAGTAATATTTTTCTGCCAACAATGTTCATCATTAGATGCAGACCGACACTGCACACCATGTAAATGATAGTGTTTCTCCTGTAGTTAATGAATGTAGCCACATTTATCATGCTAATTCACAGAGAAATGAACTGTACTTGATTACCGGGGAGCTCTGTGTTCAATGCATTAAATGTCATTATCAGTGCTAGGTGTGTGCTTTCAGGCTATAAATATCCTTTTTCTAACAATCTGTTCAGGGTAGAAATGATGTTTGGAATCTGCTTTTTTTTTCTAAAGATTGTTATACTGCTGTGAAAATGCTTAACGGCTCTGTTTTTGTGCAGTAATTTAACGAGTGAGATCTTACAGCCCGCCACTAATGAATCAGATTCACATTTAAAATTGTTTCTCTGTAGGCAGTCACCCATCATTCCATGTTTGCAGATGGTTGCTTGTCATTCTTGTATTCCAAAGCAAACCCTTCTAGTGCTCTCAAAAAACGGATTAAAATACAATTGGATCTTTTGAATTTAAAAAAACAGCATTAAATATTTACAGAAACTTAAAGAATGAGTATTGTTCTTCGCCACTGCTAGAAATCTCAATGCTATCTTCTGGTATTTTGCTGCCTATCTCAATGGTATCATTAAAACATTGCTGTTCATTGGCATTAATGAACATGGAAAGTAATGAAGTTTCAGTAATTGCAGAAAGGTCTCGGGCTTCTCCCGTTTGCTTCTGACTCATTGCGAGTGAATCTTGCTTGTAGGGCTCTATTATCCACTTTAATGAAGCTTATATTCTCTGTCATGCAGACACTTAGATTTCATGCTGTGGAGCGAAACGCGACTCCCTGCCATAACACCAGCTGCCATTATAAACTATAACTGTGGCTATAGTTATGTAGCAATAAAGGAAAGGGAGAGGAGGGGATTTCTACTCTGCTGGCCATTCTTGAGTCAGACACACCAGAGAGGCAGAGAGCACACAATTGCCTGCAAAAATTTTGATTTTGTTAATAAGAGAAGAAAATCCTGTAGCCGGTCTTCAGCTTCATGGGGCGCAGGATCGCATTCAGAAATTTGGATAAATTAGCTCTAACACTAGATTGCAACCAGGGTTTTAGTCCAGTTCCTCTTTATCAATGTTAGAGTTAGGAGAAATATCAAGGCACCCAGTACTAAAACATTGATTTGTTCCCCCCTCTTCACAAGTAAACCATCCCACACAAAATAAGCATTGGGATCTAAAACCCAGAAATAGGAAACCGGATTCTTCAAGTGGGAATTCTTAAACCATTAGTCGAACAGACTCATGTGAATTTGATTTCCAAATAAAATCACATTGGGAAGAGTTTCTGTGAGTCAGTGTGACGCACGTCTGTATTTCTTAAGTAAGGAACTCGTCTGGTCAAAGTCCTTGATTATATACCTCATTAGACTCAGGGGAGAATCATAAAATAAGTAGGTAATACAATGCGGTTTGTTAACAAATAGGTCCTAGATATGACCTTATGAGATTGTGGCTAAAGGCTGACGAGTAAGTAAAGGAGTTACATGTACTTCAGAAGCCTGAAATTGACAGGTATGGAGATAGCGTGGAAAGTAATAATCATCCTGTAGTTTGGTCAAGTCTGAGATGCACTGAGAATTTGCTTTGAACAAATGGTAGCCAAGATTCAGATTTAGCTGAAGGTATTTTGCATTGAATGCAAGGACACAGTTTGTTATGTGTTTGTGTAGAAAAGATCTGCCAAAAATCCTGCAACTAAACACGGTAACACAAAGAAATCCTAACAGAGCCAGATTCTCTCTTTAAACTGTGAAGCATGCTTTTTCCACCATATAGAACAAATCATCATCCAGATTGAACATACAGTATCACTTATAGTCATGCAGTCATAAGAAGAAAGAGTAGCTGTTTGTGGTAGATTATGATGAAAAATGATAAGGGTATCTTTTCTGTTGCAACGTTGGTATGAAACAGGGTTTTGTGAAAGAGCAGTTCATTTTTCAAGTGGAAAATCCCATTTTCAAAACCACAGAAATATTGATTTTATTGATCTTTGTTCATACACTAATGCAATTATGCTGCAGAAATTTAATTTTCAGGTCGATGACCCTACATGTGTAAAATTTTACTGAGTCAAATTGCAAAATTAGATCTCATCACATGAAGCACATTAAAGTGAATTAAAGGACCAGGTCTTGACACTCTCTGCTATTTTTCATCTTTTGGGCCGAAAGATTATTTCTTTTTTTCTTCCAGCGGATTGTTTCGACTCGACTTGTTCAAATCATGGAGTCTGTATCCACGGGGAATGCCACTGCAGTCCAGGATGGGGAGGTCCCAACTGTGAAAATTCGAAAACCGTCTGCCCCGATCAGTGCTCTGGCCATGGGACATACCTTCAGGAGAATGGTTCCTGCATTTGTGATCCAAATTGGACAGGCCCAGACTGCTCAGTGGGTTAGTAGACAGAGGATACCTTGCAAATCATCCTATAAGTGGTGAAATGTTCAGATCCTTCTTCCCCCGAGGGCTAAAGCAGCAGTATACTTACTGAGATACATACAGGCTCATTTGAAACTTGGTGGTGTATGTCATTGGGTTACCTCAACAAATTGATCTCGGGTTTTAATGATCACTTGATTTTCATGGGCTGTTCCCTCTGTTTAAAAGTATAATTCTGTTCAGGAAATTGTTGTGCTGTGAAGAACAGAATTTCCTTTGTAGAAACAGCAGACCCGGTTCTGCAAATCATGAAAGACACAAGTTTGCATATTTCACCTCAAAAATCTTCCAGTGGCATGGCTCAAAAATATTGTCACCCTTGAGATTACACGGTGAAATGTGATGTTTGTACAGTATTTATCACCTGGAATGTGTAAAGTTGGACATCTCGCTGGTTGTCTAACCATTTCTTCCCTTTGCTCCCATCTCCCCCTTGACAACTTTGATTTTCTTCTCACTGTCGAGTCTTTGAGAATCGTGCAATCTTAAGGCATCAGGAGGAGACCATTCGGCCAATTGTGCCTTTCCAATTAGACCCACTCACCCTCTCTTTCCCATAGCCTCGCAATTTTTTTTTCATTTTCAAGTGTATATCCAATTCCCTTTTGAAAGTTATTTCAGAAGAAGCCAGGGATTTGAGCTTCTGACTCACGTAGCCTTTGACTGCTGCTCAGCAGGATAGTCAGGATTGTCAGCAGGATGATAATGTCTAGCCAGCAAGCAAATTGCAAGTCTAATCCTATGGACCCAGTTTCTCAGATAATAGAGACTGGTGTAGAGGGGGCCAACCTCCAGCAAACATGTTGTGATAAACACACACTAAAATGACTGAATACACCTTTAAAAAGGCATGGTAAGCAGGAAGCCCGGCAGATTAGACTGGGTGACTGACTCATTGGAGAAAACCACCAATGTGGCCACATACTCCAAATGCCCTTTTCTGTGCCTTAACATTGTTTGATTCTATGATGAAGAACCGTCTTTCAAGAATCGCTTTCCTGGGTAAATGTAGTGGATCAAACAGGCCAGGAAAGCCTAAGGTGTGAATCATTTTCTGAACTGGGATGTTTTATCTCTGCCAGGTGGCTGGTTGGGTGCAATTCACTTCAACCATCTCCATAATCAACCAGAGGGCTCTTGATTGCAGTTCACAGAATCCATCCACAATGTTTGTGTGTATGTGATGGAGGGGCTATGAGGAAAGGATTCTCTCACTAGACTCACAGTCCTGGTGTATACCTCACAGCTGTATGAGTGAGGTGCTCAAATGACTACCGGTGTGATTTCAGTAGAAAGTTAGTAAGGCAAAGTCGGGATAGTAAAGACATGGTTGTGAAATGACAATAGATTTGTAATTCTGCCCACTATTTTTCATACTTCATACTCTACGTAAACATGTCTGCCTTTTAAATCACATGTTTGTGGCATTGACCCTTTAAAGCAACAGCATTCCTTGTTAAGTCACTGCACGCTATTGAATCTATCAAAATTCCATTATAGAAATGCCTCTGTGAGTCTAACCTTGATGCTGTGATGCTTTAAGCAGCTTTCAATCATTTCACTTCAGTAAAAGGCAGTAATACAAAACAAACCCTAGATTTCTTGTTACTAACAGTCCCCTGTTTTTCGTAACTTTCCAGCAGATTATGGAGTATCAGATGTAGTTGTCTCTGACCTACTTAAGGTGATTCCTTTCCATGAATTCCTGTATCTTTCAATTTTGCAACCTTAGTTTCCTCGCCCCTCCCAAGTCTTTGGCTTTTTAGAAGCTGGAATTGTAATGGGAACACAGGGAATAGGAGAAGGCCGTTCAGACAGTTGATCAGATGTCATTAGATCTTTGAATCCCAGTGCCTTACCCTTGAATACCCCAGCGGAAACAAAACGTCTCAGTAGAAGCTGAATAATCAGTCGAAACAAAATATGTCCCTTTAAAAATGTAACTCCCAAGGTCAGATCTGATTTATTTTTAAATTAATTTTTGAAATAGGTGAAGAAAAATAAATGCTGTGAAAACCAATTACTGGACTTGAAAAAGTTTACCTTATCCCAACACATTTGATTAATAGAGTTAAAATCAATTAATTATAATGTTGCTCAGTCAGGTAACCCTGTGATAAAAGGCTTCAGTTGTGGGGATATTAGGCTGTGCATTGAATGAAAGGCAGGGACTGAGCACGAACAGTGCAAATTTTCATACAGATGGATAAAATAAATCCTTCACATTGCTTTGTTCTTAATGGATTTCTGGAATGCGTACCTCTGATCAACGTGAGTCCCATTGGTGATCTCAGCCATTTTTGGCTGGTGGCAGGGCCAGACGTCAACACATAGAGATCTCGGAAGAAAACTCACTGTATCAAACTGTTACTTAATTTCCCAGTTTTTAATTGGCTAATTTCCTGCATTTGTTCTTTCGCCAAATAGTGACAGTGAGTTCTGTGCACAGTCAGCAAACTGTGTGACTCATGCAGCCAACCTCCTGAATTGAATAATTCAACAAAAGCAGACTTTCAATGTTTTCTCACAGGCTTATGAGTTTCCCTGTTGAATGTTTTGGGAATAGTTGAAGAAAAGTTCAAAGTCCAGTTGTTGTTGGATTTGTTTTACTGGGATTGTCAGATGGAATAAATTGAGTGTATCTTTAGAGAAAGATATCTAAAGATACCTTTATCTTTAAGATAAAGGGAATAGGGAATAGCTGTTTTTTCTGAAAGTGTTACTTAAAAACTTTCATTTATAAAGCACCCACATTACTGTTGGGTAATGTTTCCGATACTATACAAAGACAGGATAAAACACTGAGTAAAGGGGAAAAGACAGGGATGGGCCAAGGCAAAAGGGTCAAGAGAGTGATTTTCATATAGGCATAGATTCTGAAGTCTCAGACACTGACGGTGGCATGGAAAGGACAGGAGACTCGAGAGCAAACCGAAGGGTCGAGCAGAGGGGTGGGGGAAGATCAGAGAGCTAAAGGGATGTTAGAGAATGAAGGGATTTATAGGTGGAGGTGAAGACCTTGAAATCAATGAATGGAACAAGGTATCAATGCTCATGATTGAGCCAGTCAAACCCTTAATTGGGTATTTATCGCAAGTCAGCACAAATGTGACAATGGTCTCCGCAGACCCTGATAGCCACAACATAAGAAATGTGACAATAATCCTTGAATATGTTATAGCTTGTTTCATATCAGGAAGATGAAATCATTTGAAATAAATTTCAAATCATCATTGTGGAGTACTGTAGCTCAGTGGTTAAGAGCACTTGCCTTTTAAGCGATTCCAAGCAGGGCAAAAACTTGGACAACTTTCCTTACACCACACATCTGATAATAGTCCCTCAAAAAAATTGATTATTTCAGTCCACGATTGTTTGTGGGACACTGTTGTGTGCAATTGGCTGCCGTGTTTTGCCCACAAATCTACAGTCAATTTACTTTACGGTATATTCTGTGAAGCGCTTTGAGATGTTTAGAAAACATGAAAAGTGCTATATCAAATGCAAGGATTATTGTTATTGTGTTTCAAAGTCCTTCACGGGATTTACTGTAAAGTGGAGTGAATGTTCATTTTGTGGGCAATGATGCTCTCTTGCTAAGTTCTTAAACTGGCGTGATGTTTTTTTTAAAAAGGCTCAAAGAGAGAGAAAAAAATCCAACCAAGGAGGAAATAATCCAACAAATGAGGCGACAGATGTGAACAGAATAGTTTGCGATGTGATGAGACTGAAGGGCAATTAAGATGAGAGAGGACAGACGCATTCGGGACTGGTGGCAAAAAAACTGACCAGTCCAAATCACACAAGGGTAGTCACTTGACTAATTGGCAAGGCCTTCAAACAATAACATCTTTATTAAGAGGCTCCTTTCAAATCTATCAGGAAAGCAATGGTCGGAACAAGTTAATGGATGCAGTGTTATGAACTCACTTAGCCATCAATTATCTTTATTCATTTTTCTTTATGTGCTATGATGAAAAGCGATGAAGCGAATCTGCTATTTCTGTGGGAGGGTATCTGGTGCATCTTTAAACAGGTGGACTTGGTAGTAACCATCGATTGTTGAACTCTGCAGGGATCAGCCCGCAACTGAATGGTGGCTGGAGTCCGCAGGTTTAACGCAGATTAATTCCCCACCAGCAAGCCACTTGAATGACGAGCCCTTCCAGCTTGCTCTTATGGAATTGACGCTGCCAAAACATTATTTGATGTTCGGAGAGAAACATGGTTATTAATTAGCCGCCCAATTTCACTCCAATTAAATGAACTTTAATTAATAAGTTCCTTGCGAAGATTGACACACACCCCCAGTTTAAGGTGGTGTGTTAAAGGCTGATAAACACCTATGTGCTAATGAAAAATTGATTAGATTGATTCGCAGAAGAAACAGGGCTCAGAATTAAAAAAAACACTTTACCTTTCAAAGCCCAGTTAATATTTTGCAGCACAAAGGTTAATCAGCTCCTCCAAGGTCCCTTAATCGAAAGCTTGATTCAGGAAGTAGGGAAGTGATTCTATAAAGAAATCATTGAAAGGAGCACAAATGAACAGACAAGTGTGTCCCAAAGCAACACAGCAGATGGAAACTGATGAAGCTGTAACTAATCCCGTTGGTGTTGGATAGATTTTCAGATCATTGTTTTTTGCATTAGGAAATGCAGCAAGTTTTTCTTTCAGCATAACTTTTGTTTTTCATTGTTTAGTTCGACAGTTGTTAAGCATTGTTGACTTATTTGCCTCTTCTCCCAACACATGATATGTTTCAGTTAGCGCTGTGCTGTGCATTTAATCATGATGCTTTGTGCATTAGGGTGTTTTTGCTCAACACTGACATCCCTGACCATCAAAGCATTTATAGATGTTATCGATGGCCTGAATGTTACTCAGGCTGCTTTTTATGTCAGACTCTTGATTTAATAGTTTTCCCTTTGTTATGAGGCTACAGAATACTCTTTGAGTATCTTGATATATGCTGTATGTAGTCTTGATATGGGCTCTTTCAGTTGTCAAATTTAAAGGGAACCAGAAATATCTATTCGGAACAAAGCATCATCAGAATTATGAAACAGGGTGGGAGGAAAGGCTTCCTGCCAGATTGCAGTGGGCTCGATTGTCACCATGTTTAATGGTGTCGAGTCAATGGCATTGCTATGGTAACGGCTTAGACGGCTATCAAGACTAGGCTGTCACTCCGCGGGATGCCGTAATACAGGTACTTTATTTTAACTCGATGGCTTCTGGAGCAGTCTGGAAGTGGCTGCTCCCTTTTCCTCATTCCTCACCCTTAACACAAAGGAATATTAGTCGAGGAGCCGAGCACAAGTGTGACTCTTCGCACCTCGGGTGCTAATCCTGCTCTGTGAGACAGCTGCTTCAAGCTGTGCAAATTCTCAAAGACTGAACACCAGGGAGAAAGGCTACTGTCAGCTTTCCCCACTGACAATTGTTGAGAACGCACTGTTCTGACATAATTGAAAACCCCACTTAATTTCCATCTGACTGTATAACCATCAGGGGAAGGGCATTGCATTGACTGTCCAGTCTGCAAAACCACAAGTACGTGACTGCTTATATGGCAATGAAATGCAAAGAGCAGAGGCCAGACCAAGGTGAAGAGAGGAACAATTAGAAAAGTTACTCTTCCCACCCCCCTCGGGATACCTGTCGACTTTTCTGGAAGCCAAGTCCAGAGTGCCAGTAGTAAAGAAGACAACTGCTTTCCTGCCTGCTGTTCATCCACAGAATATTGTAATGGTGGGGAGAGGGTGGAAGCGGAATAAGAGAAAATAAAATAAATTTAAAATGGAGAGGGAAAAGGGGAAATAACTGGATGAAATTCAAAGTTCGGAACTAGAGTATTATCATTAAATCCTGACCTGCAGGGCAGGATTAGATTGTATAGGCAGCATAACCAATGTTTTCATGGTCAATTTATAGAACGGGATGTAAAGCCGAGTACGGTAATGGGCTTCATGTAAATTTTCTGTGACAGCAACTGACGCGAAAGGCGCCTCCAATGGTACAATCTATATTTCCAGAATTGCACATTGTCACATCAAATTCTAGACAAGTTGTTGTGTAAATTTTCAGCCTGTTAGGATATTTTTTGGCATTTCATTCAAAGCTATTTCTATTTCTGTGCTTCTCTCCCAAGTTTACAAATTTGCTCATCTGTTTGACCTTCTCGAAAAAAAATGTAGGCATTAACTTTGTGTAGAAAATAGAAAAGAATGTCACTTGCCATCAATAACAGCAATTTAAGAGATTGAATCAAAACAATTCGCACAGCTGATTGGACTCTAGAGCTATGCGAGGGAGAGTGGTGGGGGTGGGGGTAGAAGATGACAAAAAAGTGTGGTATCAAAGATAAGACTCCGAGAAGTACCGTTAAGTATCTTTGTAATTTGAATACAATTTTTCAAATTCAATTGCTCTTGATGAGCCCTGATTCTACTCACCGATGAGACTGAAGCCTTTAAATCCCTCCACGGTCTTTTCCCCATCCTATGTCTGTTATCTCCTCAAGCCCCACAAACCCAGCTGCTGCCTCCACCCAACCCCACTGTCCGCTGTCGGGCTTTCAGTGCCTTGGGACGTCCTCTTGACATGAAAGGTGTTATACAAATGTAATTTTGTTGTTGTTGTATCTCCCCCGCCATGCCCTGGAAATCTATCCTGGCTTCCCTTTGACTTACTGTTTCATTCGCTTCCTTGAAAGTCCTTAAGGGAGACTTTAAGTTTAATGAATTGGTTCCTGAAAACTCAAACATTATTTGACACCTTATTTGTCAATCCAACATGAAACTCAGCGATTGATCAAGAATAACTTTCGAATTGCTGTGACGGGAGTACTTAGTAAAGTAATTGAAAATGTTAAATACAATAATTATCTTGAATTTGAGGTCATTTCGAAAATGGAAGATGGAAAATGTCTCGATTTACCGCTGTAGAAAAGTTCCATTTCACAGTACCTTACAGCTTCAGGGTCCCACTCGTGAGAAATGCGCTTTGACGGAATTCTGAGCGCACAAGTGAGTGACTTTGCTGCATTGCATTTTTGTCCCACAGAAATCTGCACCGTGGATTGCGGAGCCCGCGGAGTTTGCATTGCCGGTAGCTGCCGCTGTGAGGAAGGCTGGGGCGGAACGGGCTGTGTCCAGAGAGTATGTCACCCCCGCTGCCTGGAGCACGGAACCTGTAAGGATGGCAAATGCGAATGCAACCAAGGCTGGAGCGGCGAACAATGCACCATAGGTAGGCCCTTGTTGGACAGACTCGACTCTAACTTTGCCAATGGGAATATTATTCCCTAAAAGTACCGAATAGCGTCTGCATCACAGTGGAAAATGTCGGTCAGGTACCTTCAGCCACTGTTTCTGAACATTGAGGTTGTTTGCATAGAAGGGGGCCCCATTCGACTCATTGTGCCATGATCTGCACATTAGTTTGATTCAAAAGAGGCATGAGGCAAGAAAGTCCTAATGGAGCTAAGTAGAGTGCCACTGACACAATGTTCAGCTCATTATATCCCATATGGTCTTAAGTCAGTGCACTTAACAATGAGGAATTTTTCATTGTTTTTCTCCATTCTCTCTCAAACCGCCGTCCAATTCCTGCAAAAGAACCGAATGGTCATCTATTGGATCAAAGGCTACAGCATAATGTCAACTTGGCTCAGTGAGTAGCCTCTGAGTCAGAATGCTATGATTTTGAGTCCTCTGCAAGGTCTCATGGTCTAGGTTGACACTCCAGCGCTGTGCTGGGCAATTGCTGCGTCGTTTGAGATGTTGTACTTTGGTAAATACATTAAAGCAGAATCCCAAATAGCTATTCAAAACGAGAAGCGACTCTCTCATGGTGTCCTGACCAACAAGGAATCAAATAAAGTTGGTCATTCACTTCATGACAGTTCATGAGACATTGCTGGTGTGCAAATTGGCTGCCGTACTTCCATATAAATATGCAGTCTTTACAGCACACTTTATAGGACACTACAATTTATAGTAAAATCTTGTGAAGCGCTTTGAGTCATCTCAACGATGTGAGAGTAGCTTTATAAAATACAAGGATTATTATTATTATTATTATTATTATAACAATCATGCTTCTGAATATTCTTTTAGTCGAAGCTTTAAAAGTAGTGTCTAAGCTTGTAACAGTGACTTATGGTAATGATAATCTTTGCATTTGATATCGCGCTTTTCATGTCTTCTAGACATCTCAAAGTGCTTCATGGAATATAGTGTAAAGCGAATTGACTGTATTTATGTGTGCGAAATGCGGCAGCCAATTGTCTCGCAAACAGCCGTGGATTGAAATGACCAATTTATTATGGTTTAGTAAGGAAACTTGCCCAATTTTTCACCCTGGGCTGGAAATGAACCCAGGCCTCTCGCTTGTAGGGCGAGCGCTTTAACCACTGAACTACAGGACTTAGCAAGCTTCCACTTGGGGCTCATAATACGGTATTTGGTCCACTTATTCTATTCTGTCATCCTACCCACTACGCTGCTGCGCCAATTCATGAATATTTCCTCTGAGCAAGCAAACCCTCCATCTAAAAATGTGACAAGGTAAGAAAAGAAGGTGGAAATTAAAGAAAAATATGAAGGCTCAAAGATTTGTCAGATACGACTGAAAAGAATGAACAATTAATAGCCTTCCTGCAAGTTATTATAACCACATCCATTATTACCGTGACCTTTTGAGAACTTTATTTCCTGAGAAGCTTGAAGTATAATTTTTCCCTTAGTCCTCACTAATGCCTTTTAACAGGCTATCTGTCATTTCTGAATCTCCGAATAAAGTGAAAGTTTCCATATCTTAGGCAACGGTGCAGAAGTATGACTGGAGACCTCAAGACGGTTAAATCTACTTAAAGGCTCATTTTTGTTATACCCGGCGAATATCCATCCCGGAAAAGACTGCACATCAAGAATGAATGTATGACATTAAGTCATCGGGTTATAATTGAATGAAATTGTGCATTACTTCACGATTGAATCATTAGAATGTCAAGAGACATTTGGAGTATGTGGGATGTGGCAAAACCATCACCGGCAAAATCAGCAAGGGACATTGGGGTCTAATTTACCTTTTTAATGGAATTCATAAGAAGGAAATGACTCTCATATAAGGATTCCCTCTGGTGTGTAAGTGGATGTCAGTCACACCGACCAGATGGGAATGCACACAAACACCATGTACTGTACTTCCGGAGCAGAGTTCCTGAAGGTCATAGAGGAATTTTAATGGGAATCTTTAATCCAGGAATTTGTGAGGTTGGACAGTGAATGACCACGGATTGTTGGGCAATAGTAGTAAAAGTAATCGCGGCAATTGATATGGAGCCATTTCACATCAGCAAGACGTTCCAAAGGAACTCACAGAATTTACTGTGAAGTACAGAGACTATTTGTAGGTGAACATGGCAGCAAATTTGCACACAGCAGTTCCCACATATAGCCATGAAATGAATCATCGATTTTAATTGCCAGATTGTTAGTCAGGATATGAGGAGGAGCTGCCTTCTATTTTCATTTAATGTCCACCTGATCAGGCAGATGGGATTGTGGTTGAACATCTCATCCGAAACATGGTACTTCAGACAATGAGGTCCACCTCCAGCATTGTATCAATGTGTCATTCTAAGGCTTGAACCCACAGCCTTCTTACTGATGGGTAAGAAGATGACAATGCTACCAGTTTGCTGTCAGTGTTGATGCTCATCCAAAACTCTGCGGCTCGTGTCCTCTCCCGCACCAGGCTCCGTGACACCATCACTCCCACCCTCGCCCGGCTCCAGTGGCTCCCCATCCCCCAGAGGATCAAATTCAAGATCCTCGTCCTCACCTTCAAGGCCATTCACGGCCTTGTCCCTTCTGACCTGCTGACTCCCTACCAACCTGCCGCCCCCTCCTTTCTGCTCCATGTCTCCCACCCGACCGGCCCTACCATCGGTGGACGGGCTTTCAGCCTCTCTGCCCTCACTCTCTGGAACTCCATGCCACAGTCCTTCATCTCGCTTCCTCCCTTGCCTCCTTCATAGCCGGTCTCAAGTCCCTCCCTTGCGATTGTGCCTTCTGATGCCTTCCCACCTCTCTCCCTACCCTCTCACCTCTCCTGCACCTCCCCCATGCTCAGGTCCCGAAAACTGTGACTGTTCAGCACCTTGAGACATCCTCCCGATGTGAAAGGCCCTCTTTAAATACAATTTTGTTGTTGTTGCTGCGCAGATCTGACTTAATTCGCCACCGACCACTAACCTCCCATCTTCCCCCAACATAAAGGGTTTTCCTTCATGTGTTTATTATCAACTGTAGATTGTATGAGCTCAAGCATTCATGAAACATCTTGTTCAAGGCAGTGCAATTAATACACAGCAGTTTTCTGTCATTTTAAATTAAACTTCTGAAAACTACAGTGAGTTCTCTATGAAGACTGCCATCATGTTACGTATCCAGGCTGAAGCCGGTATAGGAATGCCAGCATTTCCTGTGGTGGTTCTTTTAAAACAAATCTATTTTGTAATGATTTGAGATCTGAGAAACTATTTCTGCCGCAGAAATCCAGTAACCTGAACTTACTTTCCTCTGTTATAATTAGGGGTCCATTATTTTATGTTTATTAATTTTCTCCCCATTGGCAAATGTCTGCAAATGATTTGGCCTCCGCCCAACTACAAGCAGGAAGGCCGGCCGCCAATTTGTCCATCATTTCTCCCACTTGATTTTAGTTGAATTTTTGAAGATCTTTTCAGCTGTCATAATTTCACCGCCTACATCACATGTGCAGGCAGCAGCACTAACATCACTGGTAGAGATGATACAATTATATATTTGGGAATACCTCACCTCGCCCGTGAGGCAATTATTATCTTGACAATTGCTTTGCGCAAGATGTGACCTTATGATTGGACTTTGGCCTATTTTGTTCAAAACAATAAAAAGTGTCACAAAGAATTGATTTCCTTTATTTGGGGAAAACTGAAGAATCCGATAAATACCACTGTTTACTGATAAAATTGAAAACTGTGAAGCCCAGTTATAATTGTCCAGCAGTAGCTGAAACATTTACAGTTCTGCACATTTTTCCTAATGTATGTTGGACTTAGAATGCCTTTTGTTAGATGAACCAGAAAATTACATTTTCATAAGCTTATCTTTCTTATTAATAATAATAATAATTATTGCATTTGATACAGCGGTTTTTTCACTCCTTCTAGACGTCTCAAAGCGCTTCACAGAATACACTGTAAAGTGAATTGACTGTATATTTGTGGGCAAAACGAGGCAGCGAATTGCGCACAGCAATGTCCCACAAACAGTCATGGATTGAAATGACCAATTTTTTTTTTTTTTTTGAGGGATTAATAGTAGGCATGTGGAGTAAGGAAACTTGCCCAAGGTTTCACTCTGCCTGGAATTGAACCCAGATCTCCCACTTGTAACTATTGCTCTAACTATTGAGCTAAAGGATTCTGTAACACCTTATCATATTTTCAAGACTCGCAAAGGGCTTCACATGATTTTAGTGTGAGCCACAAGCAGAAATGCTATCAACTGAGCCAGCCTGATCCAAGCTGGCTCAGTTGATAGCATTTCTGCTTGTGCTATCTGGATTTCCTCTCACAATCCCCTGGAAACCATAAATGTTTCCAGGGGATTGTGGGAGGAAATCCAGATAGCATTCCTGTTCCTGGTCCCTCTTCCACTCTTGGTATGCGTATGTTTGTGTTTTGTTTTTAAATTTAGTATATCCCAATTACTTTTTCTAATGTTCTCCCTCTTGGCAAATGTTTCTCTGCAAACCATATGGCCTCTGCTCAACTGCAAGTAGGAAAGGCTGGCCACCAAGTTCTTAAACCTTCTATCCAAAAGAAAAAAATATTCAACGATAATATTGTTGTGGTGCTTACGTCCTGTAATGCCTTGAACACTGGCATGTTTATTGAGCTACATTGATTTTCATGTACACACATTTAGGTAATTCACACAGAAACTTGCCTCGGGGAAATTCTAATTCCTTTAAGCTGCTCTCAAAGTGGAAGCGGGGGACGACATGCTATTTGTTTTCATTCTAATGCTTCAATACAGTGGGGAACAGGATCATTAACAAACACAGAAATACTGATCTGTTTGTTTCAAGGAACCTACAGCCTCCAGAGCTCAATGTTTCACCCGTAGTTTACTAGGAATTGGGGCATTCAGGGAGAAGGTGTCCTCCACGCATGTGTTAAATGTTATTGCCAAGGGCAGTGCTCTTTAATTTTCTAATTTCTCTTTTTTTTCACTCGAGGTAACTGTTTGGCTACCTCAATGTTTCCTGTCGAGGTAACATATAGCTGGAAGGGAAGGAGAACCCTAATCATCTAGTCACAGCCTGTTAATAGGAACAAACTGCTCTGAATGAGGCCTTCTCATTGAACAGATCATTCTATTATGCTAGGAGCAGCCTGTGCTTCGTGTCACACAAAGAGCGATGCTCAGCAAGCCGAGGTGCTTGACAATGATGGGTGGCTTTTTGTGAAGTCGGTGTCTTTATTTAAAAATAAAACCCTGAGATTGCCTTTCATTGTATTGTCGCACAGTGCTGACCAACACACTTCAAAGGCCCCAGACTTGGCATTGTCTTTGCATTGGTGTAAAACAGAGACTGAGAGTGAACTTGAAACTCTCCAGGGCCTATTGGAAATAGCATTTTAAAAGTGCCTTACCACAAGACACAACAAAACAACTTGCATTGTATTTCTCCGTCCTGACAGATAATCCCTTTTTTAAGCATTAACATAGTTTTGAAATCATACAAGTAAACAGAGGTGCGCTGCAGCTGTAGATAACAATATACCCAATGTTTCCTTCTCTTTTGCTGAATTCAAAAGCAAGAGGTTGGTTGTTAAGGAGAAGGGTGGTTGTCAATAAAACTGCTACATGTCAATATCTTAGCTTAATTGAGTGTTGCACAATTGATCTCTTTAGCACATTGTAATATTCTGTGTCTAGGTGTCAAACTATCTTTGACTCATTTTTCATGTAAATTAGGCAATTTGCATGAAATCTATACATTTCTGTTCTGGCCTGTCAATGCTGCTTTAAAAAATAGGAGAGTCTTTAACATCAAACATGGGTAGAGGATATCCATCTGTTTGTAGTGTTTGCCTGGAGCCTTTTCACGTAATGCAAAATACAAATTGTGGCTCTTTAATTGTTACCCCGCAGAAAGAGTGTAATCCTGACTAGAATTCATCTACGTACATATACATTACATAGACACATACAGTAATGTGTGCATATACAAATGATAGTGAAATACCAAACCTGTAATGTAAATAAAAGTTGTGTTAATTAATTCTATTATGATTGATATAGTATTCATGATGGTGTTCAAACTCTTTATTTCCTAATAATCTGTAGTAATAGAACAGCTATGCCAATTACTGTAGTTTTAAGTTCACTCGGGAAGAGCTCTCCGGCTGCCTGTATTGATCCAATAGTGGCTTCGGGATGTACTTTGGCGTAGTTTAAACACTTCCAAAATAATAGCAATACAAGAAGGCTGTAATGGGGAGCATGGTTTCTTAACCTGAATTTCAATCAGTGCTGCTGCTTGCAAAGAAGTGCCAGGCACTAGAAGTTGACTTGTCTTTTGAAAATTTCCAAAAAGAAAGGTAGAAGCTCACAGTGAAATTTGGGAGAAATCTCTAGTTGATGTCTTTAGACGCTAATGAAACGGTGGGGACTCAAACCCTCTGTAACTAGTTTCAGCTCACACAGTGTGATCAAGCACAAGGCAAACATTGCAATTTCTTTAGAGCGATTGGAACAAAGTTAAAAACACTTTGGGGATAAAATTTCCACCCAGGTCTAGAATTGCTCTTTTTTCGTAGTATTTCAGATGTCCAGAATGTGACAAGCAGGTTGAATTTTGATGCCATTTTTCTGTAAATTCTTTTAAGAACTACAGAAAACTGGCTTCAAAGTTAAGAACTGAATTAATCAATTGTCAAATAAAGTAAATCCTCACCCAGGTGGTATTTCCCTCCGTTGTAGTTTCTTGTTGTTTTACTCTGTGCAGCTCTGTAGTCTATATTCAAAGCATGCAGTTGAACATTTGTGGTTCTCATTCATTCAATGTAGTGCATTAGTGCACCTAAAATGTACAAGTGTTTGCAGAATATGGTGTGTATTTGTTTTTGTATAGCCTCAAGCTATATTATTGACCATTGAAAACATTAAATATAGCACCAAATCCAGCAAAGCTGGACCACTGAATTTTTGACGGAATGTCCCGCTCATGAACTTCAATACAGTTTTGGAGACCAGCATTGCCTTTTTGGAACTGAAAGAAAAACTGAATTAAAAATGTTTGCCTTGTGCTTGATCACACTGTGTGAGCTGGGACATTGCTGTGCGTGACTGTGCTGCCCAATTTGCCTACAAATAAACCGTCACTCCATTTCACAGTGAATCCATTAATAAGTATCAGCCTGGCTCGGTTGGTAGCATCCCACCGCCATGTGAACTGTCTTGAGTTCTGAAAAGGAATTATTTTGAAAATAATAGAGAATGCACTGCTGATTTTAATCTAAAAATGAGAAACACATACTGTTCTGTACAAACTGGCTCAGATGATAGCACTTTCAGGTTGTGTTTCAGGCCCTGTAACTTGATACAGGAAGCACTGCTGTATAACATTCAGATGATATGTTTTAAACTAAGTTCTTGTCTGCTGTTCATGTGAATATTAAAGATCCCATTATTTGAACAGAGAAGGGGGTTTCTCCCAGTGCCCTTAACAACTAATCCTCCGAATGTTTGGGTCATTCACTTCATCACTTGGTTGTGACATTGACAGGTGCAAACTGACTGCCGCGTTCAACTGCAACTACACAGTCTTTACAGTAAATCCTGTGAAATACTTTGAGACATCCTACCAATGGCAAAGACACTACATGATATGCAAGAATGATTGTTATTATTCATAAAAGGCATCACATTTAACATCATTCTTGCCAATAATTGTTACAGTTAATGATTAATAGCTGTGCATTAAAAAAAATTCAACCGTTTACTCAAGGTCAGATTTGTTAAAGGAAAATTATTGGACCAAAAGAGATCTTAAGAAGTGATATTGGATGTGAAAAAAAAGGATTTCCTCATATCTCAATGAACTAAATTCTACTTGCCTTGTTTTGCTTTATTAAGGTAGGGAACCAAGGTATTTTCACTTCCAAATTTCAGCATCATATACAAAATGAAGTCAAGGGCACTGTATCACAATGAGTATTTATTTATATATTTATCAATTTGTTATCAGTTATGTTCAGATGTAGCACAGATTAAATACATAGTAAACTCCCATTATAAGCCATCTGAAGCTTGCATGTCAAAACAGTGGCTTTTTGTTTTCTGCAATGAACCATCATTATGGCCCTTTTGGAATGAACCATGACAATTTAGTACCAAATTATAGACAGGTTTGCGCTATGCGCCCGCAGCTACAGAGCACTGGAATGAGCCTGTCCAACCTCGTTTCATCTCGGACCTGTAGTGCCATCAGACAGGAGAGACTTTCAACCTATCAGTCCGAATAGGAATCAAATCCAGGCCCTGAAGGTGAAAGGTCTTTCCAATTCAGTCCATTACTACTACAGCAGAGTTTATTTTTCTCCACATGTCCTGGATGATACTCAGCCAAATAAAATTGGTCATTCGTTTCATGGCTTTTTGTGGGACATTGCCGTGCGTGATTGTGCTAGCCAATTTGCCTACCAACAAACAGTCACTCCATTTCACAGTGAATCCTGCGAAGTGCTGTGAGACATGAAAAGGCACTAAACTGAATGCAAGGAATATAATGTTTTTCTTATTCAACGCCAGACTGAAGAAGATTGTGTAAGGATGGCACTTCACTTCAGTAGCTATAATGAAACTGTTCAGTAATGAAAGGCTAAATCCCACTTGTATATTTTGTTGGCTTGCAATGTTATTTTTCTTTCATATAATTGAAGATAAATTTTGTAGAATGTTCAAGTGATGCAAAAGATGCCACAAATGAGCTGAATTGCCTTCTCTTTGCACCTGAAGCTGATATTACTCATATGCTTAGCCTTGCGGCCGGCCATTCCCTTAAAACTAAGGTTGTGCAGAATATTGATGAATTCAACTCAATCTTCATTTGGAATCTGATTTTCTACAATTTTTCAACATGGCTATTTGTGGAACTTGCTGACGCAAAAGGCCGACATGTTTTCCTGCAAAACCAGTCACTACACTACGGTTATGACATGCAGAGTGCTTTGAGATATTTCTATCAAGCTCTCAAGAGATATATTTGAAGTCCGGTTAATATGTATTTTGTGAACATGGTAGCCAATTTGCACACAGCAATGTCCCACAAACAGTAATGAAGTGACCAGGGGATTGTCGGCCCAGAAACTCTGTTCGCTTTTCAAATAGTGCCATGGGATCTATAATGTTCATTTGAACAGATGGATAGGCCCTTGAATTAAAGCCGCATCTGTAAGACAACTTCTCCAAAAATGCAGCATACCCTCAGCATTTGCTTAGAGTGTCAGCCTAGACAATGTGAATTAATGGATCTGATGGAATGGTAATGGACAAGGGTGGAACCCATTAAAATCTGTTCAAATTAAATCACTGAACCCCTGAATCTGACTCAATTACTTTCACGTCCCTACTTGAAGCTTCAACCCCAAACCTTTTTATTAAAAGGCGAGTGTGCCATCAATTGATATCATGATACCCCTTGACGGTTCAACTTTGCAATGCAATTCAAAGGTAAAGAAGCTCCCCACTCCCCCCCATCCCCCCCCCCCCCCCTACCTTCACCTCCATTTCCTGAGCCTGGGATATTTTTCCAACATATTAAAATATCCATTCAGCAATTTCAATGTGCCAGCATTAAATCACTGATACTGCTGGTATATGAAAGGAACTAGGATGTAAGCGTCAAGCAGGGAGACAAAATTTGGCACTGGAGAGTGATAAAAGTATGCAGATTAAATTATTTTTACTTGAGATGTTTGATGCAGGAATCTAGGCTGATGATGAAAGGCGATAAGGTGATCACAAATATTTACAGTATACATGAAACAGATAAACTTGACATGGAATTTAGAAAGGTTCTCTGCAGATTTTCAGGTACCTAAATCATCCAATTCATGCAAACAAAAACAGTTTGTCTATTTCTGTGAAGTGGTGAAAATGTGCAATGAATAACAATTAACAAATGAAAAAACAGTGGTCAAGCAATTGAGTTAGATTTAGGGTCTCAGTGATTTAACTTGAGCAGATTTAATGGGTACCCAATTGTACATTATTACCGTTCCATCAGACCTATTAATATTTGACAGTGAATAATCTGTGTCCTGATGATGAGCGCTGTCTATTTATTTCTCTAATGGAGCAGTAATGATGGTGGTTATTATTCATTGCAACAAATTGGTGTAAAAGTGAGGTTAATTGTTAATGAAGAGGCTTTATTGGCTCGTCAAGAATGTAATGAATTGGAGGCTGGACTATCTGATACTGAGCATGGTATAACATAATGTAATCTTCTAACAAATGAAAATGGTAAAAGTAACTAATAATAGAGATCCAAAGCAGAATTTAGTTTCTCCCAGTGGACTAGCTGTCGGAAAATTGGCACCCAAATATTACTAGTCTATTGTTTGCAGATGCAGTACACAGAACTAACATCACCCTCCGTATCTCTTATTCCTGTAGCTCAGTGGTTAGAGTATTCGCCTTACAAGGTGAGGCCTCTGTTCGAATCCAGGCAGGTCAGGGCGAAACCTCGGGCAAGTTTCCTTCCTCCACATACCTAATAATAATCCCTCCAAAAAAGACAATAATAAAATTGGTCATTTCAATCCACGCCTGTCTGTGGGACACTGCTGTGCGCAATTGGCTGCCGCATCCCGCCCACAAATATACAGTCAATTCACTCTACAATTTATTCAGTGAAGCGCTTTGAGATGTCTAGAAGAGGTGAAAAGCACTTTTATCGAATTCAAGGATTATTATTATTATTATCGGAGGTGCTATGGTTCAGATGCAAAGTTCAACCAAGGCCTGTCTCATTAACGTATTCTTCTGGTGGATGCTAAAGATCCCACGCATTATTCAAAAATACAGGAATTTTCTCAGATTCTAATGGTTCATGGCTGTCCATGGGATACTTCTGTGGGCAAAATTGATATCATTTAGTTCCATAATAAAAGTTACTCTTGTAATATCCAACTGTAAAGCAAATCCTGTGAGGCACTTTGAAATATTTTGACTCAAGCTGATGGTTTAAAATCTCACATTCTTCTTTATTTGGCCCATTGAGTCTGCATGGACTCTCATAGCAAAGTCTTATTTTAATTCCACAGCCCTGTGATAACCCCATGCCAATTCTAGGCTCTATCTTTCATACACAGTACGTGTCTCCTTCGCTCTTGAAAACCAAAATGGACTTTGTCTCTACCTCTGTACTTGCCAACAATTTCAATGTGCTATTTTGAGATTCCAAAAGATCAACACGGTATCTGAGAGTTAAAGGTTATTGTATCACAAAGCAGCTCTAGGTCCATGGTGTTCTGTCATGAATAGATCAAAGCAAGTTGTCTCTGTATTCTGGAACAGAATTATCCTGTAAATAATAGACTCCACTTTCAATTTCTAACTCAAAATTAGCAAGACAGATCAGGGATGTTGTCCATTCATAGAACTTCCTGTGAATTTATAAGATCTTTGTTGGCAACCCGTGTCAGGCTATATCCTGCGCTTCTATGCAGATTCAGCTATAGAACTGTATTAAAAAACTTACACTGTCTTAAATACAATTGTAATCTGTTTCTTTCATGATCACACCAATGTTGATTGCTCCTGTTGAATGTTAACAGCTCAGATCATTTGCATGTGAAAAGCAGGAATGCAGTAATTCCCTTGCTCTGTGTGATATTGTTCTGAAATGTCTATGTGTTTTATTTCTCAAGCACACTTTCTGGATAAAATAGTTAAAGGTACTGTATGCCTTTTCCTTTCTTCTTGTTTGTTGTGCATTCTTTGCACGTAGAGTAAATAAGTAAACAGATACCTAACCCTCTATCGTCATCTCACTTTCATCCATTCATATTTCTGGGATCGATAACGGGTGCATTAACAAGGGCTTAATAGTGAATTATATCAGCAACACTTTTATCAGACGGTGTATCGTACAAGTCAATTAACAGAAATAGAATTGCACTCATACACATTGTGGTACCTTTGTTAACCCACATACTGCAATATTTGAAAATTGCTGAAATGTAATTGAGAACAGTTAGTTCCTGGTAAGCACTATTACTGTAGTTACTGCTGGAAAAAAATAGGTCACAGAATACACCGTTTTTAAAGAGTAATTTTATCAGTAAAGAAGAAATCAATTGTAACAATGTCAAACATTGTTTTGAAGCGCTGCGTGAAACTGTTAAGTGGCTCAAAGCAAACTTGATATACGTTTTTAACGATCATGGCACCTCATCTCTCATTAATAGTATTTGTGTGCTTTAACAGCATTTCTGAAATATATATTCACTTTGAAAAAGTGTTTGTGGAGTTGCATTGCCAAACCTGGCCTATTTAAGATTAAAGCTTGGATAGTAGACCAGTGTTTCTGCGTTAAAAGGAGCAGCAGGGATTTTATTTAATTCACTCACATTTTTGTGATTGCAAGCATCCTTTTTTTTAATTCCATTTTTATAAATACAGATTCTGGATATGCCATTACTTTTTAATTGTGTTTCCAAATGTTTCCTCCTTGTCCATAATAGCAGACAAGATAGGATATAAAGGTAAAGACAAAAGCCCCAGGGAGATTGTTCTGAACTATCCCTCTCTGCTCTCTGTCTTCAAGCACGTCATTTAGTGTTTCCATTTTAGTTATTTTTTTGTTCATTTTATTTCCAATGCTCATTTTATTTCTGTTCAGTCTTTTTATGTTCACTGTGGTTCCTCTGATATTACGCTTCTACTTGTCTTAAGTAGTTCGACGTGCAAAGCTATTGTTTCTGTTGAAACCCTTGTCTGTCCAGTTCCGTCCATCTGCAGCCTTGAATTTGTAAAAGACTTAGGTGCTCTGAGCTTTGTCTCTTGTTTCTTCGCCTTTGCTTATTCCTTTAAAAGAAATGTGAGTTTTAAATTTCTTATTTTCTAATAACTTATAGCTGTAAATGATCTTACTCTATGTTGTTCATCTATTAGCTACAATAATTTCACATGAATAAGCTCCAATTTGCACACCCCGCGACAGAGCGACAGATTCCTTCTCTGAATTTTGGGTGCAGAAGACAAACGTGGGTCTTGCGTGTCCTTCCGAAAGTCAAGCGTCTCTCATATTGGCTAATTCAAAACTAGAGAGAGAGACTCTGACACTTCATAGTGCATTACAAAGAAAGTATACGATTTAATCTGTGTGAAAAAAAATGAGATGTCGTGCAAATCTTGTGGTGTGAATATAGCAGTTATAATCATGTCTCAACAATTCTATTGGGATCATGTTTTTCAGCTGTAAATAGTCGCTTGGTGCTTCACGATAGGTTTCCAGATCTCTGAATGGTAATTTATGTAAATGGAAACTTGACAAATTTAGTGTGATGGACACCCGAGCGAGTAAATAAGACATTTAAACATGTTGGCAAAAGGAATATTTGAATCAATGTTTGTTTTTGGAGGCTTTTGAGGACAAGGAGAGAAATAATAAGGCTTTAAGGAAGGAAGTTATACAGGATTGGGGCATGGTTCTATGAAGCCTCAATCAATGGTGAAGCAAAGTGAATGGGGAGCAAGTATAGTGTGTGGGAAGGTGACCTTAAACAAAAAGATCTTAACAAGGATTCTGAAATTTCTGGATTCCGAAATAGAACTTGGTGAGGTTGAGGATTACGAGCAGAGCTCAGAAATGCTGTGTCTTTTAGATATGGCTATTTCCTGCAATTTCCCTATGTATTTTTTTAAAGTTTCCCTATTTTCTTCCAGGTAATCATTGTATGTTCCTTCGTTTAAAAAAAAATAAAAGCTGCAGTACAGACAAAGATTATCTTGGAGACCTGAAATTAACCCGCTGTAATTAGCGTTTTTCGGTTTGTTTTTATTTTATTCTCTCCTCCCCTTTCATTTGTTTGTCTTCCTGTCTCACGACTCGGCCATGGATTTCTTCCAGGCCTCTGCAGATGCCGCGTGAGACATTGAGTCCTCCGCCACTCTCCCCTCCCATCATCTGTTCAGGAAATTGCCCATCGCTTCAGATGCCCTCAGATAAGATCATGACACCCCAAGGATGCAACCTGCATACTGTTACAACAACAAATTCAATTGAGACAGTGCCTTTCACATTGGGAGGACATCCCAAGCGACTGGATAATAAAGGGTTTGCACCGCAGCTGAGGCCCGGAGTCTGAGCTAGCTGGTGCCTGGAGCTGAAGAGAAATGGAGTGGGGGTGGGGGGGAGTGGGGGAGAAGATGTTACCCTAGCTCACAAACCTATTTTGTCCAAATTGCAGTCTTAACAAGGCTTTATTGCAATACAGAATTTTTCTTTTTTTTAAGTAATTTACTATTGTGCATCTTCTTTGTGCGAGAAAGCTTGGAAGTTCTGCACAGGATGCAGAATGGATTAGGTCATTCCACAAGAAGAGTGTTCACTTGTTGGGAATTAGCAAATGAAGGGCAGACTACGTGGAAAGAAACCTCTTTGCGTGCCGTTGCACAACAGCCAGGAGTTGCAGGTCAAGCGGACCAGCGCCTTCGGACGTCCTCTCGACGTGAAAAGCGCTGTATAAATGTAACTTTTGATTGAATGTTTGATTGATCGTCAGTCAAAATGCAGTCAGTGCTAGACTTAGCATTTACTCCCCATTCTCCCCCACCCCCCCCACCCCCCAATCCCACTTACTACACATACTACAGGCCTTTTAACTCTTCTAACACAGAGGTTTGGACAATTTGGGGACACTTCTGTCCTGGAATTCATTTGCACTGGGACTCGGGTTAAAACTGGTTAAATGAGTTTCACTTCGATTTTGTAACAGGCATCAAACCACAAGTGATGAGTTCTGCTCTGTCTAGATTGTTTTTGAAACCGGATCTGACAGTTAAAAGGACAGCATTCTGTACCAATACCCGGAGACACACTTGTTTCCCTACCTCCAAATTCCAATTGATATTAGTTAGGTTTGTCTAAATTGTTCTTCCTGATGCTAACCGCCATTTTCAGCAGGGAAAGACGTTCGTAATAAAGCAAATTTGAAGTCAATCCTTCCATGATGTTACTCACATTTCTTTCTATTCCTGTTCTACTTCCACGCTATCTCTATAACAGTTGTTGGAGCAGTAATCCTCAGCCGCCTCCCAATAAATTATCCTAAGAATTGGGGTAATACAAAATCTGACACTTTCCTGAATAAAAACCTGCTTATTATGGGATAATTTTCACCAAAGGCTGATCACAAGATTTTTTTCAGATGATGAAGGCCCTTCAGTCCATGTCATCCCTTCAGGATACCCACCCCATCACAGCATCAAGCTTTGTTTTAGTTCAGTCAAGTGTCCTGGTCTCAACAGGACACTGGACTGGTTTAAACCCTTCCTGGAAACCTGCATCAGTCATTAATTACTCTCTGAATAAATACTTATTTGACCATTTTATTCTCCAGTCATGGTGGAAACAGATTTGATAACAACTTTCAAAGGGGAATTGGATAGGTGCTTCAAAAGGGAAAAAAAATCACAGCGGGTAAAAAGTGGTAGCTAGGTAGGTAGGTAGGTAGGTAGGTAGGTAGGTAGGTAGGTGGGTAGGGTGTAGGACTGAATGGGTAGCTCTTCCAAAGAGCCAGCACAGGGCACGATGGGCCGAATGGCCTCTTTCTGTGCTATAATTTTCTACGATATCTCTTAAAACCCTCACGTGAATCTTACTTATTGAAAGGTGTGCATTTTATTTCAATTCCTACTCTTCTAACTATTTTGCATTTCGTGGAAAATGTAAGGTGTTTCTCCTTTCAAAGAGGAACGAATGCTCACAGTTTCCATTGTACAAGGGCACAGTTTATCCATGTGAAATTATGATTTGCGTGCTTCTGAAAAGGCTTGTAAGCTGCTATTCTTTCATTCTTGTATACCTGCATAACAGAGCAGAGAAGAAGTGGCGCGTTTGGTATTTATTATCTGTGTCCCTTTTATCATCGACAGAAGGTTGCCCTGGACTCTGCAACAGTAATGGAAGATGTACCCTCGACCAAAATGGCTGGCATTGCGTCTGCCAGATGGGGTGGAGAGGAGCGGGATGTGACGTTGCTATGGAGACTGTCTGCTCCGACAACAAGGATAACGAAGGAGGTAAGCGCAAAGAAATGTAAGCACTTCACCTGTGGAAACATCAGTGGAGGAAGCCTCCTGAATGAACAAAACCTCCTGAATGAATAAAAGCAAATTATGGAACGATCGCAGGCATTTCAAAGCTGTGTAGCATCCTGATAGCAACAGGCCCGTAATAGAGGCGTGATTGGGACAAACCATTCAGTTTAACAGCAAAAAAGGAATTTAGGGTCAACGTGTCATCCCCAACCTTACTCCTTGCACCTCTTTACCTCTCCGCCTCATTCCTTTCCACCTGACTTCACAGTCCACCTAAAAACCTACCTCTTTGACTGCGTCTACGCTCAACATCTGACCCTATCGTTGTGAAGTGTCCCGAGGTACAAGGGGTTAAAACACTGATGTCAGGAACCAAATGAGTCAAAAAGAAACACCAGTCCCCTGTTGCCAGCAATCTATGTCTCTTTAATAGTATGTAGCAATATTTTTTTAATGAACTTCTTGATGCTTTGGATCAGCTTAACTCTGCTTGTAGGAGATAACATAATGAGAATCTAGTCATTACTTTTAAAGACCTTAAACATTAAAAGAGAGGTTTAATAATGTCAACTGTTCATTACAGAGTGAGAGGTCTTCAATCATTGTTTTTGATGCCTGTTACAGAAGAACTCACCTCTTATCTGTGGGGGGTGTTTTTTTTTTTAAAAGGTCACTTTTTAAGGCTTTTTACAAACTCACTCCCCTGCAGCATTCATAGATTTCAGTGGTGTGCTGGGCTATGAACAAGGAATCAAGCTTGCGTGGCATTTCTCTGTCAGAATGCTGTCGTTTTGGAGTTCTGTAGCTCAGTGGTTAGAGCACTCGCCTTACAAGCGAGAGACCTGGGTTCAGTTCCAGGCAGAGTAAAACTTTGGGCAAGTTTCCTTGCTCCACACACCCAATAATAATCCCTCAAAAAAACAATAATATTTGGTCATTTCAATCAAGGACTGTTTGTGGAACACTACTGTGTGCAATTGGCTGCCACATTTCGCCTACATATATACAGTCAAATCACTCTACAGTATATTCTGTGAAGCGCTTTGAGACGTTTAGAAGATGTGAAAAAGCCCTACATCAAAAGCAAGGATTATTATTATTATCTTGTTATTTTCCTGCTGTGCCTGTTTGGCTTTATTGTAGACGGGTTTCCCTGTACAAACCATCCCAGGAGGTGCACATCCACTTCAGTAAGAAACTTGATTGTAACATTAATTTAAGAAGCAAGAACAAAGCACAATCTACAATGGTGGGCATGTGTCCAGCAGCTTGGCTTCAATCAGTAACATCGAGCAAAGCTTCAGAGTAGCTGCTCAGAACCGACTGTTAATTTGCTCATTTTCCATTCTGCTACGGATGAAAATATAGCATTTATTTGCAACAACTGTTCTCACGAGCATAACCCCATTTATCTTAAGAGTCTGTAGTCCCTTACGATAGAGTGTTGAAAGCAGACTTGGTGTGAAAGAAGGTTGCATTTGTACTTAACTTGCCAGCTTAAAGGGTGTCCCCATGAAATAAGTTTTAAGCTATAGCGTGAGTGAGCATGAAACCGCAGTGCAGGCCTGTGCTATCTTTCGTGAAGAATACTGTTTAGTGTTTGCATCCCCCAGATAAAATAAAACCATTTACTTCATGACTGCATGTGGGACACTACTGTACAATCCACATTCACAGTAAATCTTGTGAAGCGTTTTGAGGCATGTCGACCACATAATTGGGTCCACTTCAAAACAAGGATTACTATTTCTGTATTATAACTCCCATCTCCCAATGCCCTCACAGAAAGTTATAAAGTAAAAGGACATGAAAGGTTGAAACAGTAGAACAATTTGAATATTCTTGATATTTAATTTTGTATTCCTTTACCTTTGACTTTTAACTTCATCTTCAACTGTTATAAACAGGGGAAATACATAGATGCTAATAAATTGGGCAGCAAATTGGGAGTTAATCTATATTTAGGTTTCCTTCTTTGCAATCAATAAATCTGCAAATATGTAGCATTCTGGTACTGAGGGACATGAAATGAAGCTTTTAAAAATGAATAGGCAAAAGAAAACTTCAAACACGCTTCCCATCAGTCAGAACTTAGTAGCATGCTGTGAGTTTTTCATTAAATACAATGTGCTGGTGAAGTGATTAGCTGGTGAAGTTGATGTCTAGTGTTCAGTGCTTTGATGGACGACATGAAGCAAAATAGGAATAGCAGTTATTTTTGAAGTACAATGGATGGAGTTTAATATATAGAAAAATCCTAAAGTCAAGGCAAAAATAGGAATAAGAGATGTAATATATGTTTTGGCAGTGGAAAATTAATTCTCTTTGAACTTTGATTTGAAGTTGTGATAGCCATAATTTAAGAATCCCATTTTGCATGTTGCAAAGTACGTTGTTCGTTCCCATTTGCATTCACATATTTAGAGGGCGCACTTACTTAGATACCTTTTCCTTACAGCATTCCTTATCTCGAACCTACTTTAAATTAAAAGTAATGGTCGAATCACTCTTGACACAGTTTTAAGAATATTACAAGGGTCATCGTTAGTGTGTTTGAAGCATTCTATCAACTATTTAAGTCACACTACCACTATATTTGTTTGGAAGAAGGTCCCAACCATACAAACAGAGGGTAGTTCCCACCTTAGATCAGTTTAATTTATAATGACCTCAGGCAATAATAACATTGAAATATTTTGTAGGTTTATTAACTTATCAATATGTGTAATAAAGATAATAACCTGCACTCATGTACGTTAGCATCTTTCAGATCAACATCCCTCAGAGTTTAGTCAGTAAAATTCATTAGAAAGAGGCGAATACAGTAAAATAGGCTAACATGGCAGCTAATCTTTTCCTAAACAATGAGATGAGAAGCCAGTTACAGTGCGATGATCCATTTTACTTCCACCTGAAATGACAAGAACCTAATTTATAATGTAATCAGAAAAAAGTTTGCTCAGGTTGCACTGATGTAAAAGCCGTATTTTTTTTACATTGGTTTCAATCAACTGAGATACAAAGAACAAAAAAAAGTCATTTCTTTTGTGTGTAACGCATCGTTTCGTGGACCAGAAATATCTAATTTTACCCACTCCACTGTTTGGCCTAGGGGTGTTCCCAGCCCTGTAGAGAAATGGTGCATCTGAATATAAGACCTGATAAGATATACCTGTTAACCATGATACTTTCATTGTATGCCAGCTATCATGCTCCACTACGCCTGCATAACCAGTTAATAATACATTTTCGAATTTTTAAAATAAAATACAAATACAGTGAAAGCCCGTTTATCCGGTACCCTCGGGACCTGGCCAATGCCGGTTAAACGGCATGCCGGATATTCGGAAAAAAAAACAACTCAAAAAACATTTACCTTTTTCTAAACATACCATATTAATAATAGACTAAATAATCACAGAATATTGTATGGATACTTAGCAATACAGCAATACATATCGATTAGAGTCTATAAACAGGGCACACAATCACAAAGCAAACTTCTACAGTGACGAACGGACGGTAGTGGCTTAACTGTCGTTTTTTCCTCTCTTTTTTCTTTCTTTCTCTCCCTCCTTCCCTCTCTTTCACACACAAACTCAGTCAGTCTGGCATCTCAATGGCTCCAAACCCAACCCCCCTCTACTCCTCTCATTTTCTATCTAAATTAATCAACTTTCCTCCTCTCCCCCACCTCTCTCTCCCCCTCCCACTCCTCTCTCTTTCTGCCCCCCTCTTTCCCTCTCTTTCTGCCCCACACTCTCTCTCCCTCCCTCTTTCTCCTTCTCCCACCCCACTCCCCCACCAAAACAGTGTATAAACCCACAATACAGTCAGGCTACACAGGCAATATGTAGTATCCGTCAGATAGAGAGGGAAAGAAAGAGAAAGGAAGGAAGGAAGGAAGGAAGGATGGAAGGAAGGAAGGAAGGAAGGAAGGAAGGAAGGAAGCAAGCAAGCAAGCAAGCAAGCAAGCAAGCAAGCAAGCAAGCAAGCAAGCAAGCAAGCAAGCAAGCAAGCAAGCAAGCAAGCAAGCAAGCAAGCAAGCAAGCAAGCAAGCAAGCAAGCAAGCAAGCAAGCAAGCAAGCAAGCAAGCAAGCAAGCAAGCAAGCAAGCAAGCAAGGAAGGAAGGAAGGAAGGAAGGAAGGAAGGAAGGAAGGAGAGAGGGAGAGATAAAGAGGAAGGAGACGGAGAGAGAGAAAGAAAAAGAGGGAGAGAGAGATTAAAAGGAGAGAGGGAGATGAAAAACCGACAGCGCTGTTTTAAGAGGAAAAACCAGAAGTGCCACTACCGACAGTATTCGGAAATAATCGTACTGTACTCTTGTGCGACAATCAACTCATTAAATGTGTCACCATGATTGTGGCACATTTAATTTCAGCGCCTTGGGACGTCCTCCCGACGTGAAAGGCGCCTTATAAGTGTAATTTGTTGTTTGTTGTGGCGGATAAGATCCGGTTGTTCGAATGGTGACCTTTGTTTTGAGGTGCCAGTTATACGGAAGTTACGGTTGATCTGGTCATGGATAAACGGGCTTTCACTGTATATGGTGCTCATGTAGTGGGTTGAAGGACATTTGTGAACACCATGATTGAGTGCTGCACCCCTAGCTTATAGGTCACAAAGTTCAAATCAAAGGGCTGCCTATCACTCACTTATGCTTGGTTCAGTTGAATGTATTTACACTAAAGGAAACACTGCAACGTAGTGAATACAACATTGTTATGATCGTATCCAGTCAAATTGGGGATAAAAATAATGGGACATTACACTCCGAACTCAAGTGTGGAGCCTCTGAAAATAGGTCAAGGAGTATCCATCAGTGAGAAGCAGATGAACAGTTTCACTGTTGGGATGGCAATTTTGACTTTCTGATCCATTTACTGTAATAATGAGGTGAATCACAATGAATTTACCCCGTTTTAATTGAGTTATTCTCTACTGAGATAGCCCGTTAAACGTAATTGTTTCTGCCCGAATGCAAATGTCTACAGGAATGTTAAATCTATTATTAATCAATGGCTTTGCAGAAATATTAGTGGTTTATTTACCTTTTGGATCTGTAGCCAAGTTATTACTGCAGTGAGCTAATGTTATGCAAGGATGAAATAATTAATATCATTGCCAACTTTAGCAAAGAAATATCCAACTGGTAGTTTTGTATACTCAACCACATATACCTGTGTTCCCACATTAAATTCACATGTTTGTTCCAGTAACAGTTCCAATAGTTCCAATTCCATATTAAGGAGCTGATCCATTTACTTATTTATGAAAGCTTTCCAAACAGTTAGCACCAAACTCATAAATAATCCTCCCACTCAGTTGCTGTTAACCCTGCTCGTCCAAACCCTAAAGGATTGGGTTGTCCTCAAACGATAATCAGGGGGAAGCTTGCCAGAAAGTGCTTCCAATTCCAAGCTATATATATTGTTTTGACTTGTTAAACTTCAGCAGTGCTCAAACACACATTGTAGGTACATCCTTCCAGGAGAGAGAGTACCTCCCACTCCAGTCACAACAACAACAACAAAATTAAATTTATAGAGCGCCTTTCACATTGTAGGGACGTCCCAAGGCGCCTCAGTCGCAAGGAAATTTCCATGTGTATGGGGCATACATATGTGCAACTCTCAAATCTCTTAAGTATGTTCCTCGTTCTGATTTTCAAGGCCCTCTATGGCCTTGACCCACCTAACTCTCTGACCTGCTGACCCCCTATCAACCTGCCCACTCTCTTCATTTAGCAGTCTCCGCCCTGCTCCATGTCTCTCACACGGTCTGTCCTGCCATCAGTGACTGGGCTTTCAGCCTCTCTGCCCCCACACTTTGGAACTCCATCCCACAATCGTTCGCCTTGCTCTCTCCCTTACCTTCTTCAAGACCCGTCTCAAACCCTCCATTTCGACCAATCCTTCAGCCGCCCCCTATCTCTCTGCCCTCCTTCATCCCAACCCTGCCCCACACCCATTCTCATGTCCTAACCCCTGACTGTTCAGCGCTGTGGGCTGTCTGCCCGACATGAAAGGTTCTCTACAAATGTAATTTTGTTGTTCTTGGTGTTATGATGTTTGGTTTCTGTGTATGTGAATCATCCACCTGACCAATCATCCTTCCCACCCACCCACCCACCCACGTCGGACTGCTTTCCAATTCACATGCTTGAGAAAGAACACCCTTGTGAACTCGACAGGCAATGTTCTTACTGCCTTCCTATACAAGCTAAAGGCAGCAAGTGCAGCAAGACTGATTTCATTTAGAACTTTTACATCCAGCAGAGAAAGATTTTCATCCTATTTGAACTCGTGTTCCAGAACTGAAAACACAATTCTAATTCACTGAGCTGTCACTAACAGGAATCCCTAATTCTATTCTGCATAAGGTTCAACTTCCTTTCTATTGATCTTACTGAGGCCTGGTTGGGAATCAACAACAACATCAAAATTACATTTATAGAGCACCCTTCATGTTGGGAAGGCGCTGGATACCATACTTGTTCCAGATAAAACTGCATTTCAGTTCCTCAATTATTTTATCTTGCTCATAACCTTGGACTCCAACTGGTATATGAACCACAGAGAAGCAAACTTTTCATCGTAGGGTCAGTATTGAAACGTCAACACTATAAAAGTGAACCTTTATCACTTTACATCAATGCGGGATAAGCTCAATTGAGTGTTGACACACCTTTCAGAGAAGAAAGAATGACATTATTCTCAAAAATGTCATCCCAAATGATTGATTCAGAATGATATATTGTTAAAAAAAAACTTTTGGCTAGCACTTTTTTACCCTTTAACCAGCAAAATAACAGCTTGGATTTATATAGCACCTTCCATGTAGGGTAATGTCTTCGAGCACTTCACGGTGGCAGAGTTGGACACTGAGCAAGTGAGAAATGGGAAGGGTGACATTTTATTATACGGTAGTAGAAGTAAAAACTTTCCCATCTGAGCAAGTCCAGAATAAGAAAATGTATTCTGTCCCAGTTTGTGTCAAGTAGCATCAGATCAGTTCTTGCAACATGACACAACAGTGACAGCCAGTGCACCCACTCCCTCCAGCCAATTTTCGTTCAGTTCAGCCGCTCAGTCTAATTCCCACTGCGGGGACTGCCAAAATCAATAGCGCTAAATCTCATATGAATATTTTGATTCTGATGGCAGCACACTTAGAAGCTGTAGGGTTCACTCTCACAGTTTATGACATTATGTTGTCCCATGTGTTATAGCCTGGTAACTCACTCCTGTGTGTATGTTCTTCGTATTACAAATGAATTGTCACTATTCCTTGGAGCTTTCTGAAATGATTTCTATGCATGGTTCAACAATCTCCACACTACAAATGAATAGTGACACTTTACAATATTATAACCTATTAGTACACCGAAGGTTATCATGCAGTGGTTCAACAGCTGCTGTGAATGTTTTGTTGGGTCTGATGTGTAATGGTAAACGTTACTGCAGTAGTGAATACCATATCTTCACTAATTGGGACTGGCCTAATTGGGTAACTGGAAACAGTGGATACATCAGGCCTCTGTTGCTTGTCCACACATTCGTCACCATCAAGGCTTGACTGTGGAAACTCCCTCCTCGTCGGCCTTCACAAGCTGCGGATCATCCGGAACTCTGCAGCTCGTGTCCTTTCCCGCACCAAGCTTCGCGACCCCATCACTCCCACCTTCACCCGACTCCATTGGCTCTCCATCCCCCAGAGGATCAAATTCAAGATCTTCATCCTCACTTTCGAGGCCATTCACGGCCTTGCCCCCTCCTATCTCTCCGACCTGCTTCTTCACCACCCCCCCTCCGTTCAGCGGGCTCCAGTCTGCTCCATGTCCCCCGCTCGACCCACCCTACCATCAGTGGACGGGTTTCAGCCTCTGGAACTCCATCCTCCTGACATAAAAGGCGCACCATAAATATAATTTTATTATTGTTGTGTATGTGTTTGACTCTCTCTCTTCCTCACTGTCTTTCTAATCCTCTTTGGGGTGAGGTTTGCAGAGTCTGTTGCAGCACAACTGACTCATGGGTGACGTGCTTGTAATGGAATGTCATAATTGCGCCAACCCTCTATATTCTTGGTAGTCTAGCTCCTGATTCAGGTGGGTTCTGCAGTACCCCTGAGACAGTCTGTCTCATCAGCAAGATTTGGAGGGGCAGTACAGTCATTGGGAGCAGGAATTCTCCCCTTTCAGCTTCTATTAACTCTGCGAGTCCATTTCCGTATGCATAGGATGAGCAAAAGGAAGCTTCCCTTACAGTATTCTCATTCGCAAGCTGCTCAGTTTGAGTTAGTTGAACTCCAGTAGTATTCTGATGGGACACTCTAAAGTCTCCAAACCTCAGTTCTTATTAACCAGCACCTAAAACTCTTCAGAATTCATAGGCAACAGCAAACAACAACCACAAAATTACACTTGGAAAACAGGATGCATTCCTCCCAATACCCACAGTCACATACACGTAAACTAAAAATGTTTTGCTGGCAATGTGCTCCAGCTTCCCTGCCATTAGGGTCCCAATGTGGGTAAGTGGATATATGCATGTAGTCAGTCATGTGGCATTCTACTCAATAGACATCAGAACAGAGCCTGATCACCTCAAAATGCTGGTGTTGCAGTTATTGAAAAATGCTAAGCCTCTATTTCTTGTAGAGGCCCCTCACACTTTCCAGCAGTAATGATATCCCACAAAATCTTTGTGTAAATCTTCCATGTACATATCTTATTCCATAATTTTTTTTTGAAAACCACTGTTGTCAGAGATGCCGAGATCTCATATTTACTATTATTGGTTTCCTGGCTTTTTGACCAGTTTCCGTAATGTGGATAGCTCTAATGCGATAAGATCTGTTCAATACCAAGTGCACTTCACAATGTGACAAGCCAGTAGATACCTCCGTTCTCCCATTGTAATGCAATTCTGCACAGCTAGTGTTGCCTGAACTACTTGAACAATAGTGCAATGAAGTTAAAGCAAGTAAATAATTCTGGGTTCCATGAACACATCACACAATGACAAATAGCTTCTCAGTTCGAGAAAAAAACAGTTCAACAGCTATCCATCACTCACTCGAGCAAGTAGCTGATAAACTCCATCACAAAATAACCAAACACTTCAGGCTCCTTCTCAGCAGCTGAAAATGAGATTCTTGTTTCTGATTGATGTTCGTAGAGGAGCTTGTAAAAATGCATTTCCAGCTGATTAGTTCTGAGGGTGTCAATCTCATGCAGTTTTATGACCCGCAGACTACATGCCAGATGTACATTTGCTTTACATAATCTAACAAAGACGAATGACTAAATTTCAGTGTGCCTCTTTCTGTACTTCTCACTATATTTCCTGGGGGAGGAATTATACAGCAGTGCTAAAAGAGAACATTAACTCTTGTAGTTCTGTCATTGTATTTACTCTGCAGAATAGTCCACAGGAAAAGTAAATATAAGGGAAGGGGATCAAGGGAACACCAGTGTTTTATTTTTCAACTCCGTTTTTATTGAAGGACTATTCTTTTCAAGAAGGGTCTAATGTGTTATGTAGTGGAGAGGAAGGAAAGTCGCATAGAAAGTCCTCTCAGAGCTTTTATTATGGTAATATCATACCAGGGGTGAGTGGGAGGTAGAAACTTCCTCACACAAAGAAGGGAGGTGAACATTAAAGGAGATATACATCACTCTCAAGCTGCTATTGTGCATCTTGACATGATTTAGAATTCCAAAGGTTTGGACATAAGTGTCTTGCTTATTCTCTGACTAGAAATGGCACTGAGGTGGGAGAGAGATAAACTAATAAAATACCAAAAAGTGGGATACTTTTTAAAAAATATTTAATAATCAGTTTTTAGGCAATCACTTGCTAAATGCCCAATCCCTACACTTTAATGAATATTTTGCAAAGTACTTGGAGAAATCCTCTCAACTTGAAAGATGCTATATTAAATGCTAATATTATTAGTATTATATCATCAATATTTTGCATAAAGCTTAGAAACACATTATTAGAATTCTCCTAATTTAAAGATATACTGACAATTCTGCAGTCTTGTTGGCTTGTTTGATGTGTGGGATTTCAATTTGCAGGTCATTACCTGGAAGGGAGGAGGAGAGTTAAAATTCTATTTTGGCTCTTGCAAGATTTAGAAGAATATTTTGGACATAAGTTGAGGATGCTTTTACATGTTAGTATGGGCCTCGAGAATACTTCTAGACATTCTTGGTTTTGTTAATTTTTACACTTATTTTTCTCCATTGACATTGATGTCTGGGTGTACAGGAAACAAGATCCTGGGAATAGTTGCAGGACAACAATGAATAATAATAATTTGATATGGTTACTCTCTCATTGGGAGGATGTCTCAAAACGCTTCACAGGTTTTTACTGCACAATGTATTTTGTAGGTGAAAAACACTCAGTCAATTAGAGTTGAGGTATAGATCAACCATAATCTAATAGAATGGTGGAACAGGCTCCAGGGGCTGAATGGACGACTCTTGCTCCTACAACAACAACAAAATTACACTTATATAGCGCCTTTCACGTCAGGAGGACATCCCAAGGTGCTGGACAGTCACTGTGTCAGACCCGATCTGGGGAGGTGGTGGGGAGGGAAAGGGGGGATTAGTTGTTGCCGATGGGACCATTGAAGGGGAGAGTTTTGAGGCGGGACTTGAAGGAGGCCAGGGAGGGGGCGAGGCGGAGGGACTGCGGGACGGAGTTCCAGAGGTTGGGGGCAGAGTGGCTAAAGGCTCCTATGTTCCTAAGCAGACAATTTGCATTCAGCAATGTCCCACAAACAGCCATGAAACCAATGATCAGTTTTATCTGGGGGAATTGTTGACCAGGACACTTGGACAAACTCTCTTCTGTGGAACTCTATCCTGCAGTCCCTCCGCCTCACCCTATCTCTTACCTCCTTCAAGACCCACGTCAAGGCACTCCTCCAAGCTTTTGATCAACCTCCTTTCCCCCCCCCCCCCCCCCCCCCCCCCCCTGCCCTCTATCTTGGGATATCCTCATCACAAATAAACAGTCAATTCACTTTACAGTATATTCTGTGAAGCGCTTTGAGACTGGGATAAGATGTGAAAAGCGCTATATCAAATGCAAGGATTATTATTAAGTGAACGGCACTATACAAATGTAATTTTGTTGTTGTTATTGTTCTCCCTTGTCTGAGAAAGTGCTTGGCTGGATCTTGGAAAAAGAAAGCAAAAGTCAGCTGCTCTTCTCAATGTCACAAAGAGTTAAAGATAAAAAGAAGTTTTGGAAAGCAGACACTGTCTCTGGACAAGGACAAATAAGCAAAACGCTTCACTTATCCTATTTATCCCTTATTCATTATCCTTTGCTTAAAATAATGTTTCCTTGAATTGACTTAGAATTCATTACCGGTTAATTATAAGGTATGCACAATAATTGGTACTAATCACCCACTGTTTTGTTAAGCAGGTTTTTCAACGTACAATATTGTGCAATTTTATAGTTTTTGTCAAAAATGGGACATAGTGTCAACCTCACTTGAACTGTTAACAGATGGAAACATTTGTTTGGATGAAAAAAACAATAATAAAGTGGTCATTTTCAATTCACGACTGTTTGTGGGCCGCTGCTGTGTGCTATTGGCTGCCGCATTTTGCCCACATATATATATATACAATCAATTCACTTTACAGTATCCTCTGTGAAACGCTTTGGGACATCTAGAAGACGTGAAAAGCATTAGATCAAATGCAAGGATTATTATTATTAATTTTAATACAATGCTGTAGTGGAAGATACTCCTTTGCTAATGGCCAAAGTGGTGCATGTCAGCTTCACAGTTGTAATAATTTGGCAAATTTGTTGATCAGGTTCTTTTGAAGGTGAAATGAGCAAGTTCCTCTGATGACCCAATAGAGGGCTATGGCATCACCCAGTGTACTACTGGATCATAGAGACCAGCAAGCTCATGTTTGAATCTCAGTGAGTGCCTGAATTAATTCAGGGTGCTGTAATTGGCTTCCACGTCACTGGCTTAAGGAGGAACAAATTAGTTGGAGTTCTGCTCTCCACTGCAGAAAAGGAAAATGGGTCAGTTACCTGCAGAAGCAGGAGAGGAGAGCAGACAAATTGAAGGAGTAAAAGAGGTAGTAGTCCTTGGGATGTGTACAGAAAACATTAGGTGAAGGAATCGGACACGAGGAAGCAGCTTTCATCTTGTGGATGTTAATTCTACCAAGTGGGTTACTCGAACTACAAACATTTCAAATGTGCTTCAAAAAGCTCTTTAGCTGGGAAACATCCCAAAAATTGCAAGACAGTTCTGTCCAGTAAACAGGTTCAATTGAAATCATATTTCTACAACAAGAAAGACCTTACTATCCAGTTTTATCAATGAGATCGCCTGTAAAGATCTAATGAAGTAGTGTTGGGTCAGAACTCACTTTGAGCTGACATCAAATGCACTGTTAGGGCAATGTTTGAGATACTGTTCATTCAAATGAGATGTTAAACTGTTCAGGTGGACATGAAAGTTCTCATAACACTATTCAAAAAGAGATGTGCATTTCTGCCTCCTGGACAAACAATACTCCAGATAAAATTGGTCATTCACTTTATAGTTTGTGTGATATTGCTGTGTGCAAATTGGTAGTTCTGCGGCTGTACAAAATATACAGCCACTACACTTTATAATGCCCTCTTGACATGAAAAGCATTACATGAAATGCAAAGATTATTATTGTTTTATCATCTTTTCGAATGCTGAAGAAACACAGTAGTTTGGGTATCCGGGAAGTATGGGATTGAATGGGATGAATAGCATCTGAAGGTCTCAGTATTTTGTGAAAGTGGCCTACTGTTGTTGCTCATTTTAAAAGTTAGATGCTTGCCATTAGTAATAATTCATTTTCATCAAATAGTTGCAAGCACCAGTTGTTGTTTTTTTTTGGGGGGTGCGGGGCGGGGGGAGAAGGGGTGCTTTTATCAGGCATTTAATGGTTTACATGCACAAATGCATTTTGTGAATCCATTGATCAATTTTGATTGCATTGTGCTGGGGGCAAAGTGCATTGATTTATTAGGTTTGTCAGCATGGATGTACATAGACTGGGACTAATGCGCATTAAGGGTTGAAGCAATTTGCTTCTGAAGCCGCGGGGTTTGATTCAGCGGGATCGGCAGTTCGGGGGTGGGGGTGTTGGTGGTGGGGGGGCATAACAGTAGTTAGGGTAGCTACCCTCGCTTCAGTCAAGTCCCAGTCCTTCATTTAATCCTTTGTGTCACCAAGCAAGGAGTCCAAATGGCCTCCAAAACGATGACTTTCAAAATAGCCAGAATTCTCTCTCGCCAACCTTCTGTTACAATTTGAAAATAGCTATTGTTTCCAATCGATGAATGCAGGCCAAAGGTATGCCTTCTGTTGGCCTCGGTGATGTCTGGCATTTTGTGAGTTAACAAAACCAACTGGGGCAACTGGAGCTCCTCAAATGTGGTGGATGAATAATGACTAATACATTTCTCCCTTGACTGATTTCCATTCTGCAGATGGACTTGTAGATTGCATGGACCCTGATTGCTGCTTACACAGTTCCTGCCAGAACCAGCCCTCCTGCCGCGGGTCTCCCGACCCAGTAGATATTATCGGTCAAAGCCAGCAGCCACCCTCTCAGCAAGCTGCCAAGTCCTTCTATGATCGAATCAAATTTCTTATTGGACCAGACAGCAGTCATGTCCTACCTGGGGAAAATCCTTTCAACAAAAGGTTAGTGTGTTATTGCTGAAATGAGTGCAGGTAAATTAGATGGCACATCGATGTGATCAATGTTATGTCTTTTACAAAAGGGAAATTTCTCACAACTTCTCAGCATGTTTTCGTTCTTCAGGCACATTTCATTTCATTGCTTTAAATCGCAGAAATCCCTGGTAGTATTTTTGTCAATTATTCCACCCCCTGGGCAGAACTGCTCTGAGAGAAGGTGCAATCAGTGTACAGGCAGTTCTGTGGTAAATTGGAGTTGTGTAAAACCCATTAATATGAACATTTCCTTTAAAACTCTGAGCTTCGACTTATTCACTTCAGTGCCTTCCAGTTGGTTTTAATGCAAGTCCACATTGAAGTACAGTACAGTACTGGGAATAGGCACAGAGCAAAAGGCAACATTGCTATGCAAACACAAGCTAATGTCTGTTTAAATATAAGGCAACTGATTTCAGTGATGTGTAAAAGAAGGGTCGGAAATACAGCTTTGAGTATAACCTTATCAAATATATAGTGTTCCTGATCTGAGTTTAGAAATTACTTTTTTTTTAACGTTACATAAAGAGGAATAATTTACCATTAACAGACTGTGAAAATCATTTAAAAACTGTTAGAGCTACAGTGTAATATTTTCTTTTTATATTTGTAGCCTTTAAATGGGTTACATCCTGTAACCTGGTTATACACAGATCCAGGAAGCATGCGTATGAATGATTTTCAAGTCCTTAGGTAGTTGCACATCAAAGAATTTAAAGAGGAGAGGTCAGAAAAATCTCTTTTTAACATAGGGTTGTTCGAATGTGCATGTATTACCACAAATGGAAGTTGAAGCTGAGTCTAAACCACCATTTATAAATATTTGAGGAGAAATATTAAAGGTTATAGAAAAAGAGTAAGGTAGGTGGGATGAAAGTAGATACAAGTAATTCCAGTATAGAAGCTAGCATGAGGATAGATACTATGGGCCAAATTGCCTGCTTTGTTTTAAGCTTGTTATGATTTATTGCAGTCTTTATATTTTTAAGTGAAAATAGCTCCTGTAAACATATTGTTGAAGAACATGTAAAAAGATTGGTTTCACACACTTTGAGCTAGTAGAGGACATAGTCTCTCCTATAGGGATAGAGGAGAAAAAAATGTGAACCCAATCATTCACTCACTCACCTAATCATTCACTCACTCACCTAATCATTCACTCACTCACCCAAGTAGCTAATAATAATAATGATCCTTGCGTTTGATATAGCGCTTTTCACGTCTTCTAATAATCTCGAAGGAGTTCACGGAATATACCGTAAAGGTTGTGAATATGTGGGCGAAACACGGCAGCCAATTGCGCACAGCTGTGTCCCACAAATAGTTGTGGATTAAAATGACCAATTTTTTTTGAGGGATAGCTGCCCACAAAGTAAATGTGATACAGACCAGAAAAGATGTACACTGCTTGCCAGCTGGAGATCTGAAAGAGGAAAGGGGGAGAATGCATAAAGGGATGAGAAATGCAATGTTCATAACGCGTTCTGTGTATCACCTCAGATCTGTTAATGAAACGTTACGTTTTACACTGCCAACATAATTTAGTCGAACATTAAGCAGCGTGACTACAGAGACAGTTTTCTAATACATCGACCAAGTGGGCAGTGCCATGTGATAAACTGAATTTGCCTGCAAATTGTTGCTGAGAGCACGGCCTTTGTAAATTCACAAATCCTCCTATCGATTCCCATGCTTCAACCTACATGGATAAGTTTCAAAGCAGTTGAACGGCATCACGGCAGACTAATGAAGTAAAGGGTAAATTTAATAACATCCTAGCCGGCTGTAATAACAAGGCACAAATTATATTTGATTGGCTTTTTATGAATTCCTAATGACCTTAAGATAAAGTGAGAAAATAAGCGGATTGTCTGCCTTTCCCTAGAGCAGGAGTTTGCTCTATACTGCAGAGGCTGGTACCCTCCTAGAATCGATCTAACCGAATCCTCCTCATGGGCCATCCACACAGTCAGGTTTTACAAAATACTATCCACGGCCTTGCCTCACGCCTTGTTTCACCTTCTGCAGCCCTACTGCTCAGCAAACACTCGGCTGCTTCATTATTTTCTGCTTGCCTTGTTCCACCATCAGTATGTGAGCTTTCAGCCGTTCCGACATTTATCTTGGAGCCCCCCCCCCCCCCCCCATTGCCTTGCCCCCTAACTCTGCACCTTCAGACCCCATCTTAAAACCTACCTTTTCAACCACCACACTTCCGTCTACATGTAGCCCATCCCTTTCGACCACTACCACCTCCCCTCATCTGCTCCGCTCCCTTGCACAAATTCCTAGTCCACTGTAGGATGCGTTTTTTAGATATCTTTGCAAGGTGAATGACGTTATGCAAATTGTTGTTCCATTCTTCAGGTTTAAAATGTAACCTGCCTGTCTGTCATTCCACGGTTGAAACTCTATAAATTGTCCCCTTGTTGTTCCCTGTGAACTTTATCATTAATAATTAAAAAGGTTCGAGGACAAATAAGGTGCGTGCCACCGCAAAACATAGAAAAGGAGTCGACGATATTGTGAATCTGAGGCTTGTATCATAAAATTATTGATCCTGATAAAATGCCAAGAGAATGCTGCAATAAATCAAAAAGATTTGAAACAAAATTAGGGAATGTTTAATGAAGATAAATTCCCCTTATAGAACTCAGAGTGTGCTTGACTATATTTTTAGTGACATTTTTGGTAAACCTGACGGAGCACGCCCCTGCTTACATCAAACTAGAATGGAAACTCTACTGATGCTCTTGCTGTTTTATTTCTCTCTCTTCACAGCCTTGGCTCTGTCATCAGAGGGCAGGTGCTGACTGCAGACGGAACCCCTCTCATTGGAGTGAACGTGTCCTTTCTGCACTACCCACAGTATGGGTACACCATCACCCGCCACGATGGCATGTAAGTTTGCACATGGTTTAAGATTTAACCCAGATTCCACTCTACACCAATGATTCCGAAGCTAGAATTGCAACTTCTACCAAATGTTCAGAAAATGTTTTGGATAATAATAATTCTAATAATCCTTGCATTTGATATAGCGCTTTTCACATCTTATCGACGTCTCAAAGCGCTTCACAGAATATATAATCTTCCCCTCGGTTGGAGAATCTAAAACCAGGGGTCACAGTCTTAAAGTTAGGGCTCAGCCCTTTCACACTGAGTTGAGAAAAAACTTCTTCACTCAGAGGGTGGTGAATGTATGGAATTCTTTACCCCAAAGGGCTGTTGATGCTCAGTCCTTGAACATATTCAAGCCTGAGTTAGATAGATTTCTCATTTATAAACGGATTAGGGGGTAAGGGGATAAGGCAGGTAGCTGGAGTTAGGGTAGAATATCAGCCATGATTGAATGGCACGGCAGGCACGATGGGCCAAATGGTCTTCTCCTGCTCCTATTTCTTATGTTCTTATACTGTAAAGTGACTGTATATTTGTGGGCAAAACGTGGCAGCCATTTGCACACAGCAGTGTCCCACAAACAATTGTGGATTGAAATGATCAATTTTATTATTTAAGTGTTTTTTGGATGGATTATTATTAGGCATGTGGAGTAAAGAAACTTGCCCAATGTTGTGCCCTGACCTGCCTGGATACTTAATATCTACACAGAAACAAATCAATCAAAACCAAAGCAATATAGCATTGAGAGTACAATCTATAGATTCCATGGTGGAGCCAAATTGACCCTTTCTGCTACTTCATAAAAACAGGATATTTGGCCCATCATCAAAGATAGTTACATTTCTGCCAGTTCAGATATACTTTAAATTCCATTGTTTAACATTTTGTGGCACTGTGGCACCTTGAAGAATGTTGTTTGAATGACAACTCAGCGATTCTCTTAAGATCGTTATTGGGATGGGCCTAACACAAGGTACTTGCTGAGTTGGGAATAGTGCTATCAGTCCTGTTGATCTGCTTTGGCTCGCTTGGGACTTCAATGCATCTCCTGCCCCACCACCCCCAAAAAAATTAATGGCTGAGCCTTTAGCTACTACATGGTGAATCTCTGGAACCCTTTTTTCTTCTCCGCTCAGCCCATGCTTTCTCTGTCTGCTTTCTTAATTGCTGTCTGAAAATCTATCTCTTCAACCACAGCCACGGTTAGCTTCCTATTCATCTTAACCCCTTTCCTTTCTTCTTTGCCAAACAATCAACATGTCAAGCACTAAAAGATGATATGCTACATAAAGGACCCAATGTAAAGAAGAGAAGTGAGTTTCACTCAGTGTCCTGGTTGACATTCTCTCAAATATAATTGGTCATTCACTTTATGGTGGGACATCGAGGGAAATTGCTATATACAAATTGGCTGCGTATTTGCACACAAAAACAATATACTGTACAGTCACTGCACTGCAGTTTATTCGGTAAAGTGCTTCAAGAAATCTCCCAGGCGTGAAAGGTGCTATACCAAATTTACAGATTATTGCAGATGCAAGTTGTTGCTATAATTGTTCCAAAATATGTTTTTAAGAAAATAAAAAAACGGAGTAAAAGTTTAGGGACGTATTTACATTTGCATCGATGGAGTATTATCAACTGTCATTTCAATACCTTACATCGGTGTGAACTCATCATTGGGATGGTAAACCCTGGGATTCACTTTAATGGTATTTGCAGAAATATTTGATCAATACATATGAAAAGCTGAGTTTCAGAGATTTCAAACTGAAATTGTCAGGTTTGGATTTGTACAAAGGCATCAATATTATTTGCTTCAGGGAATGTGATGTACAATCCTTTGTGTTACTGCAGGATTTCAGTGGCAGATGCATTTGATCTTCTTTCTCTACGTTCCACGCTGCTGGGAAGCTGGAAAGTCAGCAGTTTTTCAGTTCAATACAAGCCAGTCTGTATTTATAAGTTAAAAATTTGTGTTTTTCCTCATTTTTAAAACCTCTCAGGGAGACCAATAAAAAAAAAGTGTATTTCGTTCGAATGCACTGGCAAGTTTGGCTCAAAGAGAAGTGTAAAAAACAAGCCATCTATTCTTCCAGCTGGCACGGGAATTAAGGCAATAGTTTTTTTTTAACAGATATTATTTCAAATTATTTTCTAAATTCCTCTGGAAGAATGTGCTGCCTGCAGCCATTCTTCCCACGCACTGATCACAATATTGTGGCACTAATGGATTTGCCTGTAATTAGACCACAATTTTAAATACTATTTTTTTTCCAATTGTCAGTAATAGGTGACAGTTTTATTATGCTGAGGCTATATTTAAATGTTGAGGCTTGCCAGTGTTCAGCAATACATTCGTTTACAAGTTCCCCTTCTCCCCTTCCCATCAGGAGCAAGTTATCCAATTTTCAGCTATGTTGCATGCAGCAAGGAATATACAGTAGCCAGAAAGAAACCCTTTTCCATATAACATTACATAGAATTACATAGAACTTTGCAGCACAGAAACAAGATATGCAGCCAATTAATCTGTGTTTACACACTTTTGACCTACCACCCCTCCTATTCCCTTCTCCTGTACCCGTCTACTATCATCTCTCACAACATTTCTTCCTAAATACATTGATGATTTTTGATTCAACCACCGCTCACAGTGTGAGTTCCAGATTCTCACTTCCCTCCGTGTAAAGAGATTCCTCCTAAACTCCCTTTTAGATTTGCAGCTGACGAGCTCTACATTTATGTTTCCCTTTGTTTTGGACTCATCTGCCTTACTGAATCCTTTCATAATTCACAAACACATCCATCGTGTCTCATGTCCAGAAAGAAAAGATCCAACCTGTCCAATCTTAAGAAATCTTAGCCATATCCATTAACTGTAATGAAATCCTTGTAAATCTACACAGGCCTGCCTCCGATGCTACAAAATCCTTCTTGTAAAATGGCGACCAGATCTGCAAATACACCTTGGGGGATTTCCACCCCACCCCACCCCCTACACCCCCACCACCACCACCAATTCAAACCAACAAGTTGATTAATCCACCAGGAGATTAATCATGCCACACACCCCACCTATCTAAAGATAATTGTAATGGAATATCACTGGGTATTGATGCATTGAATGTTCAGTTAAGAGGTTCAGCTTGTTTCTTGCAAGGTATTGATTTTCTATTGTGATTTTTCCTTGTGTTCAGGTTTGATTTGGTTGCAAACGGCGGTGCCTCTCTAAGCCTTAGCTTTGAACGTGTTCCGTTCATCACCCAATATCGTACAGTGTGGATTCCATGGAACGTTTTTTACGTTATGGACACTATGGTCATGAAGAAGGAAGAGAACGAAATTCCCAGCTGTGATTTGAGTGGATTTGTGAGACCAAATCCCATCATCTTGGCCTCTCCTTTATCTACCTTTTTCCGCTCATCTCCTTCAGAGAGCCCCATTATTCCTGAAACACAGGTACGCAGCAGTTTTCTTCAAATTCAGAATCGTTAAAACAGACAAATGTCATCAGTTCAGGCTGTTGAACACCACTTCCCAAACTGTATCCTTACACCACTTTCATTGTTGCTTTCAAGCACCATTTCCCAGCACCAACTGGGACATTTCCATTCTGAACTGCGTCCTTTGCAAAAACAATTGTGTCCATATTGATTGAAAATATATTTTTAAAGAAAATTGAAGGACTTGAGCACATGTAAATTTCCATCTAGTTATAGGATGTCAGACAATTTTGTTTAAAAAATTAGGGAAAGTATAGTAGTGGAGTAAATCTCACCATATGTTGTCCCTGTTGGGACCATACATTTAATATGACTTATGCAAAGTATGAATTACGTCATCAAACTTGAATAAGTTGTAGAAAATTCAACAGGATTTGGGCAGATGTATGACTTAGGCAAATATAAAATTTCTACAGATTAGTTTGAGGCAAGTTTAACTGTCTGAGGGAAAATTGTCAAATTTAATCTTAAATTAGAAAACCTTTCCCACAGTTCTTCACAAAAACTCTCATCCAAACTAAGACCTCATTTAAGAATTTTTCCCAATTCTTTGCAGAATTGCCGTAAGACTAGGTGGAATTTGGGGTCTTTGTTGAGCTGTTGGGTAGTGAACTAGATTGTCTTATGCTGCTATTTCATCTGCGGGTTCTAGGTTTTCAATCCAACCCATATTGATGGGTTCAACACCTCCTTTCCCTGCTGGCTGACTAGAAGGATGCTACATGAAATAAGTTAACACAATTAAGGCATCAGTCTACAAGTCAACACTGCCATGATCTGACACTAAGTTTGTTGCCTCATTTACATTTAAAATGAATTTGGAATCTGATAAACTAGGAAGAATTTTTTTGTAGCCTATTTTACTCGATAAAATAAGACAATTTCCTGAATCCAAATTCTGTCAAGTTGCTCACCTGTCACGAACAAAGCAAATCCCAATGAAATGGTCATCTTGATGATCATCATGGAAATGTAATCACGTGGAAGGAATGTGAGACTTAAACCCATGTGGAGACACCAGCCGGTTGTTCTACTACCCCATTCATAATCCACCATTTACCGGGGGTTGCAAGGATCTGTTCTGGTTCAGCGCCTGGTGGGGCGAGTGGGTGGGGGGACATGGAGCAGGCCTGAGTGGCGGGTGTGGGCAGGTTGGTAGGGGGTTAGGAGGTCGCAGAGATAGGGTGGGGCAAGGCCGTGGAAAGCTTTGAAAGAGAGGAATAGGATCTTGAATTGAATCCTCTGAGTGATGGGAAGCCAATGGAGTTGGGCGAGGTTGGGGGAGATGGGGGTCACAAAGCTTGGAGCGGAAGAGGACACAGGCCACAGAGGATTATGGAGGGAGGAATTGGGAAGGACGACAAATAAGTTGTTGGCGTAGTCGAGCCTGGATGTGATGAAGGCATGAATGAGGGTTTCAGCGTTCTGGGGGTGAGGTGATGTAGGAGTAGGGCAATATTGCTGAGGTGAAGGAAGGCAGAGCAGGTCACGGCTCGGATGTGGGGGAGGAAAGACACTTGAGGATCAAACATAACACCTAGGTTCCCGACTGGCTTGGTGAGGTTGAGTGTGGAACCATGGAAGTTGATGCTTCCAGTGCCTGATGTGTGAAGGCGCTGGCGCAAGCCAATCCAGAGGGCCTCGGTCTTGTTGACATTCAATTGTCGAAAGTTGGATCTCATCCAGGATTTGATGTCTGACAGGCAGTCTGTCAGGACAGCAGTGGTCCTGGAGTTGAGGGTAGAGGCAGAAAGATAGAGTTGGATGTCAACCGCATACATGTGGAAGTTAACCCCATATCTGCGGATGATGTCGCCAAGTGGGATCATGTAGATGTTAAAATGTAGGGAGCCAAGAACAGCACCTTGGGGGACACCACAGGTGATAGTGCAGGGGTTGGAAGAGAAGCCGTTGGTGGTGACAAAGTGAAGACGGTGAGAAATTCGAACCAGGTGAGGGCATGTCCATGGAGATTGTGCTGGGAGGAGAGACCTTACAGGACAGGATAATACTGACATCCTTCACTTTAAAGACCACCAAAAAATCAATGAAATATAATAAAAACATTAAGACAACTGCACTTGATAAAGAATGTTGACTTTCCTGTGTCCCTGCTGACTGTCAGGCCTTCACCAACTACCTGACAAATGTTTCACAGCCAAATCACATTCCGAACGAAAAGATAGCTCCTTCTCACCAAAGAAAGCAAAAGTATTAACTCTGGTGCAGTTAATATTGTTTGAATGTCATGAAGTCGTACAATACAGTTGAGGCTTTGTTAGCGGGTTGATGGACAGCCAGGATATTTTGTTTACTAAAATACATGAGTGCTGGGCGCCACTGAGGTTGAGTGGGCGAGAGGATGACATAAAACAAGAGAAGTGGTTAGTTTGCATGGGTTTTAAAATATTGTGGCTGATTAAATGAAAAGATGGAGGATTTATTTGCTAATGACATGGTCCAGCTCCTTATCTTTGATTACACACAATATAACATTATATTCCTCCATTCTCTCATTCATCTGCTTCAGTCTTTCGTGCATGGTGACTGGGCTTCCTATCTGTGCTGGGACCATTCCTAGCCAGCTGTTAGAAATTGGACAAAATGTTTTTTCCCCTTACGTCCATAGTAAGGAGGTGCCTCCGCTCAACACGCATGCGGCTTCACCAGCAAGTCCCTGGACTGAATGAGGGAGGATTGCACCTGCATTCTTCTGCGCTGAGGTGCCACGTAGTCAATTCATGCTCCAACATGTGGTATCAACACACCACCTCACCCTAATGACTTATTTTATTAAAAGGTTTACGTTCACACACCTGTGGTCTATGATACAATATAAGCTTCACGGCACTGAGTGCAGACATAATTACATTCTTCAATCAAATTTCCCTGTTCCATATCGACAGCCCCATCTGTACTGTTTAATGGACTGTAGGTAATCCCTGCCCTTGAGAAATCACAGTTGAAATGAAAGCTATGTAATAAGTGATTTTTGGATTAAAACCTCCCCAGTGGTTGTGAGCGTTGTCTTGGCCTTTCGCTTTTGCTGCAAACAAAGTCTCACTTGATACCCGCTAGGTGCTTCACGAGGAGACAGAGATTCCTGGCACAGATCTGCAGCTCACCTACTTGAGTTCACGTGCCGCTGGCTACAAACCGGTTCTGAAAGTCACCATGTCTCAGAATGCAATCCCTTTCAACCTGATGAAGATTCACCTGATGGTGGCCGTGGTGGGCCGACTGTTCCAGAAGTGGTTCCCAGCATCTCCAAACCTATCGTACATCTTCATATGGGATAAAACCGATGCCTACAACCAAAGAGTCTATGGCTTGTCTGAGGCTGTGGGTAAGTTCAATGGAGAACATTGCCTGTGAAAAGTCATAAAGTGGATTTTTTTTAAATCTGGTTCACCAGATCCCTGCAGCATTAGCTAAATCTGTGTAAAATAACTTTTTTTTCCCCTATTTATGTTAATTAATGGCATGAACTTCGAGAAGCGAGCCTGCCGAATCTCTGTGGAGATCTTAATATTTTTAACTGAGTAGCCGTCTTTTCAAATCAGGCAATTTGATACTGTGGAACTCGCGAATAGAATAGAGATTGCAGAACCAAAGAGACGTCACACATTTTCAGAGAAGACAAAACTCACTGTGATGAAAGTCTATTCAAGTATTTTTTTTTGAATCTTTAATCGATTTACTGCTGTGATGCCCTACCTCTCTGTCAAGCTCCCACAGCTGCCTGGCTCATCATTTTTCTTGATGGTCTGTCACCTCCCATGAGAAATGGTTCATTTGGCTGAGGAGTTATACAGACAATTCTAGGTGAGGTTTGATGGATCCAGGGAATCATTTACCAAGGAACAATGAAAGGCAGAAATGAACTCAGATGGAAGTTGATCCATATTTCTGTATGATTAACAGTCTTTATACAGCATGACCGGTATCTTTCGCAGCCCATTCAATTTCTGATAAATCGACATTCCGACATGTTTGCGTGATAAATAATTAAAATTTACTTTTACTGCCATGGGATGGACAAGCACAATTGTTAGCTTTTTCTGTGGAAATATAGGGTTGCAAAGCAACCCAGGTAGCAAGCCCACATGGGCCCCATATGGGCCAATTTGGGTTGATCCATGTCCATATGGGCCCCACATGGACTTGCTACCTGGGAATCTTGAGGTTTGTTCCTGGGGCAAAAAAAAGCAGGCTGCGTTTACGCTATTCATATGTCAATGGCCCACAATCTCCGGTCTTGGGAGTCAATGGTCCACAATCTCCCATCTTCAGTGTAATTCACAAGGAAGAGCAAATTGGTGCATTAACACGAAATTAGTTCTTATATGTCTGGAAGGTGTTGCTCAGAACATTGTGAAAGGAACAGGTGTGGGTCCAAATGGATCTTTTCCTCTTTCTATGTATTGGATTTGGATGAGGATGAAATTAAATAATTGATGTGCCTTGCTTACCTGAACCTATCTTGTGATCTTGGATATGGAGATAGGGTGGCTAAATGGAATTAGGTTAGAAGATCAGATTAGGTTAGATGATCTTATTAAATGGAGGGGCGGGCTCGATAGGCTGAATAGCCTATTCCTGCTCCTATTTATTATGTGCTTATGCATTTGGTTTCAACGCAGGTGAATAGAGCAGCCTCGTGGGACATGCCAGTGGAGGTGGAAAAACTAAGAAATGTAGCAGCTTATTTTTATTTTTAAATGCCAACATATACCAGTAGCACAATACAATGTAACCAGGAGAAATTCTAGTTGAATATATCTGTTTTAGTTGCGACCTTAACATGTCATGTTTTCATCAGTTTTTCATGTTTTCAAGTTTGCAGAAAGTATTATTGGTTCAATAATGATCTTTTACCACTGCTAGTTTCTGTTGGGTATGAATATGAATCCTGCCTGGATCTTATCCTGTGGGAGAAGAGAACAGCTATTCTCCAGGGTTACGAACTGGATGCTTCGAACATGGGTGGCTGGTCCATCAACAAGCACCACGTTTTAGATGTTCAGAATGGTAAGTTGCCGTGTTTGAAGGTTGAATGCTATGGTTAAGCTATTTGCCTGTTCAGGTTGATGTTTATGATTGTAAGCCTTATTCAGAAAGAGAATGGAATCTACCCAGCATCCTGGCCTACAATCCCCAAATAAAATGGGGGGGGGGGGTGGGTGAGGGGGAGAGAGAATGCTGGGGGGGGGATGAGGGGGAGAGAGACGGCTAGGGGGAGGGAGAGAGAGACGGCTGGGGGGAGAGGGGGAGAGAGACGGCTGGGAGGGGGGGGATGAGGGGGAGAGAGATGGCTGGGGGGGGGGGAGAGAGACGGCTGGGAGGGGGTGGAGAGGGGGAGAGAGACGGCTGGGGGGAGGGGGAGAGACGGCTGGGCGGGAGGAGAGGGGGAGAGCGACGGCCGGGGGGAGGGGGAGAGAGACAGCTGGGGGGAGGGGGAGAGAGACAGCTGGGGGGAGGGGGAGAGTGACGGCTGGGGGGAGGGGGAGAGAGATGGCTGGGGGGAGGGGGAAAGAGACGGCTGGGGGGAGGGGGAGAGAGACGGCTGGGGGGGTGGTGGGGGAGAGAGACGACGGGGGTGGGGGGTGCGAGAGAGAGACGCCTTGGGGGGGGAGAGAGACGGCTGGGGGGAGGGGGAGAGAGACGGCTGGGGAGAGGGGGAGAGAGACGACGGGGGTGGGGGGTGCGAGAGAGAGACGCCTGGGGTGGGGAGTAGAGGGGGAGAGAGACGGCTGGGGGGAGGGGGAGACAGACGGCTGAGGGGGAGGAGAGGGGGAGAGAGACGGCTGGGGGGAGGGGGAGAGAGACAGCTGGGGGGAGGAAGACGGCTGGGGGGGGAGGGAGAGAGAGACGGTTGGGGGGAGGGGGAGACAGACGGCTGGGGGGAGGGGGAGACAGACGGCTGGGGGGGAGGAGAGGGGGAGAGAGACGGCTGGGGGGAGGGGGAGAGAGACGGCTGGGGAGAGGGGGAGAGAGACGACGGGGGTGGGGGGTGCGAGAGAGAGACGCCTGGGGTGGGGAGTAGAGGGGGAGAGAGACGGCTGGGGGGAGGGGGAGACAGACGGCTGAGGGGGAGGAGAGGGGGAGAGAGACGGCTGGGGGGAGGGGGAGAGAGACAGCTGGGGGGAGGAAGACGGCTGGGGGGGGAGGGAGAGAGAGACGGTTGGGGGGAGGGGGAGACAGACGGCTGGGGGGAGGGGGAGACAGACGGCTGGGGGGGAGGAGAGGGGGAGAGAGACGGCTGGGGGGAGGGGGAGAGAGACAGCTGGGGGGAGGAAGACGGCTGGGGGGGGAGGGAGAGAGAGACGGTGGGGGGGAGAAAGAGACGGCTGGGGGGGTGGTGGGGGAGAGAGACGACGGGGGTGGGGGGTGCGAGAGAGGGACGGCGGGGGGGAGAGAGACATGAGAGACGGGGTGGATGTGATAATATGCAGATAGATAGAGATGCGGGGGATGTGAGAGAGGAGAGAGGGAGATTGACACAGAGACACACAGACAGAAAACACAGAGATGGAGAGAGTGAGAGACACAGAGAGAGAAAGATATTTACCTCCTGAGAAGATAGGCCCCGAATGCGCGCGCACATGCGCAGTACGAAAAAACTGAAAATATAAATATTTCGGTATATCTCGATATGAGCCCATCGATATATCTAATCGGAAAATTTTCCATATCGACGGACCCTAGTCTGTACTGAATGTTGTACAAATTGGCTTCTGCGTTCATCTACAAAATACGCAGTCCCTACACTTCACAGTAAAATCCTGTAACGGACCCCGAAAAGTGCTGTATCAAATAAGATATAAGATCATTATCATGATTTATTATTTCAAAAGTCCAGCGTTTATAATCTACTCAATCTTGTGCGATGGTCACCCTTTACTGAAACAATCCAGAGTGCTAGGAGCTGTCGCCAATGGATGTGTGCTCATTCGCTGCACCTTGTAGGGTTGCACATCTGAGAAACACAGGAGAGGGAAAACAATCTCAATGTGTTACAAAGACTATTTTCAGAAAGCGATCAATTTTAATTACGTGCATTAAAACCACTCAGACAAGGCAGAACTTCAATTTGCCTTTCACTAACTTATCGGAATGGAGTAATTCAATTGGGTCCAGACGAACAATCATTCTTAAACAACATTGATATCAAACCTACCCCACTGAGTAGAAATAATGTTCCTGCTATAAATCCCACTAATTTTACTTTCCATTTAAATGAACATTTTTCAGCAGCATTACTTTGCTGGAACTCTAATTGGTGTATTAGGTCCAATTTTGTAATATATCGCCATGCGTAAAATGTGCGCAAGAAAATAAGCTACTTGAACCTCAATCCAGAACTGCGCTGAGCATTCTGGCCTGAACACTTGGAATCCAACTCCTATTTTTGTGCAGTGTGGCACAACATAGCTGTCACGATGATATTGCCAGATCTTACAAGACCATAGTTGCTGTGAGGCATGCCTGACATTTTGCATTCACTGACAGGGAGAATGACTTAACATTTTTTGCAGACCCACATCCACATGTGGCTCGGTGGTTAGAGCACTTGTCTTGCAAGCTGGGGAGACCAAGCTGGGGAGTCCTGTGTTCGAATCCAGGCAGTTTCCTTACTCCACACGCCTAATAATAATAATCCCTCCAAAAAAACACCACAATAATAAAATCGGTCATTTCAACCCACGACTGTTTGTGGGACGCTGCTGTGCGCAATTGGCTGCCGCGATTCGCCCACAAATATACAGTCAATTCACTTTACAGTATATTCCGTGAAGCGGTTTGGGACGTTGATAAGATGTGGAAAGCGCTATATCAAATGCCAGGATTATTATGATATTTATTTCCTCCTGTCCTGAGAATGTTGACTCTTTGCTGGTTATATGCCCACAGTGGCAAGCCACCCTCTTTTACCTTCTTCAAATGAGCATTTAGAAATGTGCGATGTGTTCTCATGTATATAACCCATATTAGCTATAAAACCATGGGATTGTTCATCATAATGTACAATCATCATAATAATAATAATAATCATCTCTCTTCTGTTCATTCACACTGCAAAGGCCATTGGCAACTGGTAATCGGGACATGAATTCAGTCTGATCTTTCACCCCTTCTTCACTCATTGACCCTGAAGTCATTTTGTAGGGCACACGTTGCTGGGATCACGACTGTTTGTGGGGGACGCTGCTGTGCGCAATTGGCTTCCACGTTTCACCCACAAAATATACAGTTAATTCACTTTACGGTATATTCGGTGAAGCGCTTTGAGATGTCTCGAAGATGTAATATGATACTGTATCAAATGCAAGGATTATTATTATTGTTATTATTATCAATGAGCTCAGGGATCAAATTTGGGATCTTTCAAGTTTGTTTGGTTCAGATTCACCTAAAACAGTGACTTTAGGGATTGAGCTGTCAGAGGCTTTATATTGAGGTGCGCTCGTTGTTTCAAGTGGCAATCTTAGCGTTATGGATTTACAGTGGGAAATCCTATTATAGAATGCCTTCACAGTAGAGTGTACTGAGGAGTGACTGTTTTGTGGACAAACACTGCCACCAATTTGCGCGGAGCAATGTCTCACATACTGCTGCATTGGCCAACGCGTACGCAGTCACTACACTTCACAGCAAAATCGTTACCGACAGCCTTATTAACAAATGTAAATGGTTACCAGGAATGGAAGTTGAGGCAAAAATGCGGAGCTCAATTAAGAAAAAAACTGGATGCTATAATGAGAAGACAGTAGTGTGGGTAGACTGGAAGGACAAGATCTAATGGGCCGAAAGGTCTTCTTCATCCAGACAAATCTTGTGACTGAATGAATCCTTACCCAAGGAGCGTTCATCAAGGAAGAAAATCAGGAGCATAAAGGTATAAAGGTAGTGTCATTCATTCTTGGGCAGATAAGTGGATATTACCCCGGGATTGTGAATGATGGGCAATAACTTTCAAACATGAATTGCAACTAATCGAATGAATACAAACAAACAAACAAACAAACAAAACTTACATTTATATAGCGCCTTTCACGTCGAGAGGACATCCCAAGGCGCTGTACAGTCAGGTAGCATGATTATCTCTTGCGACAAGCTCTGGAAGTGGCGGGTGTTTTCACGGACACCCAGGAAAAAGCGGTCATAAATATTCTAATGGCGATAAAATATTGTTCGTTGCCCCATTTATATTTTAGTGAGGGAACTTGTAAAGCACTAATTTTTCATAATAATGATGGAATGAATCAGGTGTAGTAATGGAGTATGCTGACATGAAGGATTCCTTTGCTGAAAATTATGGAACTCAGCTATTTGGAGAAAAGTAATGGTCACAGTTGGGCGATGTGAATGTATACCAGAAGCCAGTTACAGCTTGTTTCAAAGCTGTTTAGTGGGTTACATTACTTCACTAAGACTTTATTTAAAGCAAAAGTGGATATGTCATGTAACCGATTTATCATTTTTTTTAAAAAGGAGCGCATGAACAATCTGTGAATTCATATTCCTATGTGTTATATTTTCTCCCCTCTTTGAGAACCCGATGTCTTTGAATTGTGCAGACTTTTGAAAGTCTACAGTTCAACTGATTTTGGAAGCTGAACTCTTATGGATACTGCCTGCGCACGATCACAAATTTGAAGGTGGTGGCCTTGAGTTCTGAAACCATTTCTTCCCTCCTCGGATTCATACACACGTACAGGGTTTGCAGCCGCAGTCAGCGGATAGCGATTCAGGAACCGTCAGTGGTCCGTTCCACTTCCCAGCTAGATTACTTACTGTGTCTTTTGTCACTCGACAATCGTGGATCATCTAACCACCGTGGACGTGAAAGATACTTTATCAAATCTAAGGATTGTTATTAAAGAACCGGGAAAAACCTTTTATAACATAGTTGACTGGGTCCAATATCTCTGCAATGGTATTATAAACAGAGGCACAAAACAATGTGTTGTTTACTGGCACAGAGTCTGAATTTAGGCAAGTGATTGCCTTGCAGCGTCCTCCCAATTGAAAGGCGCTATATAAATGCAATTTGCTGCTGTTGTAGCTGTAACACCAAATATATCATTTTGGCAACACATTCCACCTGGGAATTTTTAAGAGATAAATAAATGACCTCAGTATCAACTCTTAAACGGTTGAGTGACTGGGGGGAATGACTGAGTAAAGTGTGTAGGAAGTGACATCAATAACACTTTCTGAACATAGCGAGCAGGAAGTGACACAGTGATGATTTGATAAACCAGAAATTGTTCGTTTTTTAGTGCGGGAAACCAGGTATGTCACACTCCCAGCTACCAGGGCCTGCCGACATAGGCGGGGACTTTGTACCAACAAAATTATCTGGGGAGTATAACAATATTTTAATGGGCAATAATACAATATCAGAATAACTGACTGTGTTGTGTTCAAATGATTATTTTTAGAACAGCACTAATCTTCAGTTCTGTTAACAGGCACCAAACTAGAGTAGAGTTAATTTTGAAATCAGAGCCAGATAATACCAAGTTATATTTGGAAAATTTATTGAAGATGTTTATAATGGAAGTCTCTTATTGAATGACTGTGCGGGCTTATTGATATCAGTGTCAGGCTTGATTTCTGCTCCGTGCAGAGCTACACGTGTGTAGCTCTGCGAAGATCGCACTTTATTTCGCAGCTAGGATGAGTCATTGAGTTGATGGGTTTGATTAGAAATTAATAAATTATATTATGAGATTTCTGCTCCCTGTAGAGGTTGTGTTCAAGGTATGAACCTGGGCTTATGCACGGCTGGAAAACCAGCATTTGAAACAAATCGCACCCGATGTACAGTACACAACAGTGATCTGTGTATTAACTTTAAAAGGTCGAGTGGGAGTTGGGAGGAAACTGACAGGTAACCGATCATGAACTGACTATGTCTATCAATATTTGTTATAAAAATATAAATAAGCCCTAATGGCAGCTTTCAACCCTCCACTTGGCATTTTGAAAAATGCTTTCAAAACTATTTCCTATCTGTAGCATTTTGTGAAAAGTATTTTGGGGGGATAAACTCATTATGATCCCTGCATTTGACATGGCGCTTTATCACATTGCTGAGACATATCAAAGTGCTACACAGGATTTTTACTGTGACTTGCCTTAGGTTAACCCTGTAGCAAAGCTTCACTGTGCTTCCAACTTGTTAAAAAAATCATTGCATTTAATATAGCGCTTTATCAGATTGCCAGAAAACCTTAGAGTGCTAAACAGGGATTTTGTTGCAGTGATTGTATGTTTGTAGGCAACCTATAAAACAATAAATGGTCCCAATAAGAACCTTGAATCTTTTATCTATTAATTGGTAACAAAAGTGGGAGTTTCTCCTGGTGCCTGATCAACAGTCCTCCAGTTTAATTGATCATTCATCTCATGGCTGTTTGTGCGATGTTGTTTCCTAAATTGCTGCCATATTTCCCTGCACGGGTTTCAGCGATGCCAAGACGCAATTCTGTGTGAAAGACGCCATATAAAAACAGTTTTTTTTTTAGGGGATATGCATTGGACAACCAATAAAACAATGACTCTGTAGATGTGCGCAGAATGTACAATAATAATCTTTGATAATAATCCCTACGTTTGATGTCGCATCCTTCACTTAAGAAACTCATTTCCACTCTCAATATATTGGAACCTGCAGAAATTGAGAAGAAGGTAGCACCCAAATAGTGTCCAGCTAGCATTCAAAGGGCTTAACATTTATCATCATCTCTTGTGGACACTCACGGGTTTGTTTCAGGGAAATGGGACGTTTTATGCACTGCCAGCAGAGTAACTACAGAATCAGGAAATGACAAGCCGTGATTTAGAGCAGACTGTGTGCACGGTACACACCCTCTGTGAGAACAAGACTGAATTGTTTCAGGAGGTGGTGGGAAAAAACGACATCCCTGAAGGTTACTCCTTTTCTCTTCTTCAAAGGAGAGCTTCAATGTCAGAGTACCTTACTCACACTGCTAAATAATTCATAGTGAACACGATGTTTGCATCTCCAGTCAGTTTGATGTTGCTGCTGTTTTTATTAACTACACAGATCAGGGACTACATGCTGAGCACTGTGGCAGGATGGTCAGTCTTAAATTTAGTACACACTGCAGCAATGTGCAGAATGTTCTGATTTGAACAGCATCTGAGGTGAAACCTTTTGGACAATCTGCAACCAGTTCAGCAGCTAAAATAAATCTTTTTGCCCTGCATATCTGTGTGCAATTGACTGCTGCGTTTCTCCCATAAAATACACAGTCAATTTATTTTACAGTATAGTCTATGAAGCACTTTGAGACATATCAATGATGTAATAAGGCACTATATATAAAGATTATTATTATCTGAGGCAATACTGGTGCATAACTTCCAGATTCTCAGCAAATGTTAAAACGACACAGTGTGCCTTCCTCCATACTTACGTTGCGAAAGCGAAAGATAAATTGTATTTGTTAGTTTTCTTAATAATCTGTGATTTGATTCTCATAAACAGAAAAATCTTTACAAAATCTGTGCCAAACCCTCAGCATCACATTGCTGTTTCACCAAATCTCTGCAAGGAAACGGATATCTAGCGAATGATTTTTGATGCAGTGTTTTATTGTGGCTCTCAAAGAGCTGTTCAAATGTCTACCAGCATTAAGAAAATCCTACCACCCAATGTGGTCTGATCTACCAGCCAATAAAATGTTATTAAAGCATAGGGCTATAACATTGAAAAGACCAGATTTATTTGAACTTTCTGGGATTTTGCTGGCACAGCATAGATTTTTACTGTCAACAATTGAAAATTATTCTGCAACAAAATTTTATTTTTCCAATATCTTTCAAAAAGAGGATCCGTTTGTAGCATGTGCTCTGGTTTAAGGGCAGTTCTGTAGTGTTCGATCCCATCTTTAGGTTACCAATCAGCTGTACATCTCTCTCTGTCTCTCCCTCCACCAACATTCCCTCCCTTCCCCGGCTGACCTAGTTTCTCAAGTAACTGGTTTCTGAGGCTGAACGACGCGTGGCCAGCCACTGCATTGGATACTGATCACAACATTTCCCTCTTCATCTCATTGCACGTAGACCCAAAAGAGCAAAACTTTATTGAACAAAAGAACTGCCAGAGTTTACAAAGTAAACATCCCTGATTTCTCAGGAGGTTTGCTCAGCACATATAATGTGATGCTGAGTCATGCAGACTTGGTTGCATTCCTGGTCAATCCTGAGATACTTGACCTCAACCATGGCAGGGTTAGGGGCACCGCAATTTGACCTTGTGTCTAGGATTGGAAACATAGATCAGTTCCTCCACTTGTTTGCAGGTTCTGCCAGTTTTGCTCACAACCTAGGAATGACTAAAAATGACTACAACTTTTAAAGTAAAATCCTGTCCAGCAGTAACCACAAAACTCACTCGGTAGCACTCTCAGCTCTTGAATCAGAAGGTTCTGTTCAAGCCCTGATGTCAAGACTTTGAGCTCGCGACAATAATAATAATAATAATAATCCTTGCATTTGATAAAGCACCTTTCACGTCTTCTAGACCTCCCGCGTCTTTACAAAGTGCTTTACAGAATGTATGTAATGTGAATTGACTGTATATATGTGGGCAAAACGTTTCAACTAATTGCGCACAGCGGCGTCCCACAAACAGTCGTGGATTGAAGTGACCAATTTTTTTTTGAGGGTTATTTATTAGGCGCGTGGAGTAAAGAAACTTGCCCAAGGTTTTGCCTTGCCTGGAGTCGAACCCAAGTCTCTCAATTGTGGATATCCTCCCGACGTGAAATGCGCTCTATAAATGTAATTTTGTTGGTGGTGTTGTTGTTGTTGTAAGGCGAGTGCTCTAACCACTGAGCTACTCTAAAATCTAGGGCTGTCCAAGGTGCAGGGCTTGTGCTGCATTATAAGAGCTGCTGACCTTCAGATGAAGTGACAAACCGAGGTCCTGTCCACCTTTTCAGGTGGACGTTAAAGATTCCATTGCACTACTCAAAAGCAGTTTCTCCCATTATCCTAACCAACAATTGTCCAGATTACAATTGGCCATTAACTCTACGTCAGTTTGTGGAAAGTTGTTTGGTGCAAATTTCCCGCTGTATTCGTCCATAAATACAGTCACTACACTTCAGGGTAGATCCTGTGAAGCACTTTTAAGTTGTCTCAGTGACATTAGATACAATGTCAAATGCAAGGATTATTAGAACCATTGTATCAAGTCGATCACTCTTGTGTTCAATCAGAGTTCATTTTGGACCTGCTGTTCTCCTTCATCGCTTTGGTAACATAGTGTTTCCTGGAACGATTAATTGGGAGGCTGCGTATAATTAGAAGTCATAATTGAAATACCATTTTAAATCTAATTTCCTTTTCCCGACATATCAACGCTACCTTCATCCAGTACATTTGGCCGACATGCCTGATATTGAATCTCGCTGTTTATGCTATAGCAGTGGCGAAATCAACAGGTGAATGTCTAATGAGTTTAGCCTTTGAAGATTGATGCAGCCTTCATAGTCAGAGGTGATTTAATCTGTATTCTCTTTCCTGAAGTGCTTGAGGCAGAGACTGTCTTAATCAATTGATTTGATTGGTGTGGTCTAATGTGAAATTGAAATCGTGCACTGTGATTTATGATGATGAGTTTGCAATCAAGTGAAATGCCTTATTGTTTGTGGCAGTGATAAAGTTTAGTCTTATCGTTCTCACATTAGGTATCCTGTACAAGGGAAATGGAGAGAACCTATTTATATCTCAGCAACCAGCTGTGATCCACAGCATCATGGGTAATGGGCGGAGACGCAGCATCTCATGTCCAAGCTGCAATGGCCAGGCCGATGGGAACAAGCTTCTGGCACCTGTAGCTCTGGCATGCGGGATTGATGGCAGTTTGTACGTTGGTGATTTTAACTACATCCGTCGTATCTACCCTTCGGGAAACGTGACAAGCATCCTGGAGTTAAGGTAGGTCCAGCGTAGTAACGCTTGTCCCACGTTGCCACTGGGTCTGCATCATTTTGAAAAAAATACAAACTCAATAACCAGTGAGTGAGTATGTTGTAAAAAGATACATAGAGTATGAGAGACTGCATCGTAACTTTAGTGCGTGTGGAAAGAGGAACCGCGCATCCAGCGGTAAAACAAGGTATATAACCGAAACAGAGTTTCAGTAATAATATTGTTGCACTGTCTGACATGACCTTGCATAGCTACAGAAGCGAAGATCGTTTATGTCCCTTTTAAATCTTGGAAATTGGAAAAATATTCGAGAAAGACTGTTCCCTTAATCCCTTAACGGGCAGATGGGCCCAGGAGTAGCTCTGTGAACTGTACTGGGCCCTGGCCAGCTCTTAGTTGTCTCTGAATCTTGTCTGACAGGGCAAAGTGAACCCAAATGTTCAATTATCCAACAGTGGGATGGGGAGCTGACTAAGGCGTGGGGTGATTGCCAAGTGCTACAAACACCTTGAGGCCCCTATTCCAAACATGAACACAGTTCCCTGCACTGAAGCCATCGGTAGACATTAAAAAGTACAGTCTCTTTTAAAATCTCACGTATCCACCACTTGTGAAATTCGACTTTTTCTCTAAGCGCGATTACCTAGAGTTAATGGCCACTTCGCACCCAATTAAACTGCATCGTTTCAATAATCCATTTGCTATTTACTATTGTACAACTGCTTTCCAACGAAAGTGCATTCATTTGTCTCGCGCCTTCACTGCGTGTTGCAGGAAGATGAAAGTTCATTGGCTTTATAGGGAAACCTCACAGTGAAACAGCAATTCAGGCCACTGCTGGTCACACGTTAACACACCAGTCCCATCATGGAGTCGCGCATTCAAAAATGTCTGCCTGCCCTGTTGTGAAAGGTAAAATGAACAAATGTCCAGTCAATGTGCCGAGGCACACGTCAAAGTCGATTTGCATTGCAGGTTTCTGTTAGCGCGCACTTGCAGTGAGGCAAAACTGATTTGCCTGGAAACTGTTTGCTATTTGCATGATGTTAAAATGATGTGACTGCAGCTCGTCGGATATAATTTAACCATTTTAAACTTCTTTGAGACGTTGATGTTGATACACTTTATTTATGAAGACCTCTTTTATTTTCCAAACCTAATTCACTTGTTTCCTTCTCTTTATTGCCACCTAAGAAATAAAGATTTTAGACATAGGTAAGCTTTACCAATGTTGGGATCTCGCTTTTTTTATGCTGCCTCTTTCTGCTTATATGGGTTAACATCTTTTAAACTTTCTCCATGTGCAGACTGTAATTCTGCTTGCCTACCAAAAACAACAGGGATTCTGAGATTGCAAGTCAAGGATTTTCATAACCTTATTGCAGTGGGCCAGTTCTTGACATCAGCACTGAATCGAGTTTGCCTTTCAGACCTTCAAGTGTATTGTATTTCAAATTCAGTGTCCAAGGAGTTCAGCAAATAGCGTTTTTAAGTCCTTTGAGGTCGATCTGTCAAAAAGAGCGGGGACAAAGGGAACATTTTAAAAACATATTGTTTTTTTAGATAAATTTGATAACAATGAATCACTTCTTTCCAACGCCATTCCAAAGCAATAGGAACAAAGCTAAATTTTTGCTATTCGAAATCATAGAATTTTTCAGGACAAAGGAGGCCATTTGGCCCATCAAGTCTGTGCCGGCTCTTTGAAAAGAGCTATTCAAACTCAGTCCCATTCCTCGACTCTCTCCCCATAACCCCGCAAACCTGTAGTCCCCAAATAAACATCCAAACAATTTTTTCATTAAGATTTATGGAAATCCTTTCATTACAAACTTGTAAATTAAATTAGCTGCTTTTTTAATTCATGGATTTTCTCTATCACTTGTAAATTTGTTATTTGGGGAATTATTTTTACAAGTTTCACACAGAAACAGCCATATTTCAATCCTGTCTCTCCTGTTAGGTTGTGCTATTCACACTGCTCCATGTTTCGTTTGCCTCTTTTCCCATTCTGTTGTATTTTACGAGTCCTGCCAGCTTCTCTCTTGCTTGCCTGCAATCCTTCAGATCGCATATGACCTCGTCTTCTTGGCCTGCCTCTCTCTGTTCAACACCGGGGGACTTCAGCTCCATCGTTTTCACTCTCTCTCTCTCTCTCTCTCTCCCTTCAAAATTTGTCACTGCATTTTGAGATGAGTTTCACCCCCAAAGCTCTCAACGGAGCAGATTCAACAACAACAACAACTTGCATTTACGTAGTGCCCTTTATGCAGGGCAGGTCCCAGGGCACTTAATCAATTATACAACGGCTATTTAGGATATCATTTAATCCAATCCTGGCCTGTCCATTTCAACGTTTAAATTAAATGCACAACCCAGGATAAATTTGAATTATCTGCCCTGTTGAATCATTTCAACAATTTTAATAAAACATACATGAAATCTGAAACTCATGGATCCTAGCAAGTGGAGTTGTCACAAACAACAACAACAACAAAATCACATTTGTATAGAGCTTTTCACGTCGGGAGGACATCCCGAAAACATAAACCGTGCACACCATGCACACAGTGAAACCCTCTGCAGTTTAGTTTAGAGATTCTACAAGCATTGTACCGGTTTTGTGTGTGTCAAGACACCAGGCTCCCCCCAACTCTGCTGCCTTATTGCGAGGCAGTGGTGGCACTACAAAAGTGGCAGATCTAAGCAGTGGAAAATTCCACCAGCGAGTCTCGATTTCCTCTCTTAATGTAGCATTACAGAACCTCTAGAACTTGCCAACTTCTTAAATATAGTCTTTCTGTTTGAAGCTTTTTTTTTCCACGAGTTTCTTTCAAGAAGTACAGGAAAACAGACATCAAAGTTAAAAGTGAATTCAACATCTCTAAAATGCAGTTTAAAGCAGATTAAACCTGGAGCCAGGTAGTGAGGTCCGAGTGAGGTAGTGAGGTACTCTGCACCAGTCATAATATCTTAGTAATAATATCTTAGATGATGGTTTCAGTGTACAGTTTACAGTGGCTAAAAGAAGGCTGCTCGCTTTTCCTACTGTCGCTTAAGCGCTGACAGTAGCATAACAGCAGGCAGATGTTTAGCTGAGCCCCTTGCTGTAAATGACTGCTGAGTTTTGCTAAATAATCATAAAACACCATGTTTTTTTTTCCCCATACAAATGGTCAGGAATTACTGCACCTTTAATGATTTGAGCATTTAAAAAAAAAAAAAAAAAATTCCACTGCCTCGGTAATTCGTTTTTTATTAACAGTGTGAATAAAACAAAACAACTTCATGCCAACATAGCACCAATCACTGCCCTCCATTAATGGCCTTGCTGGTCTGTCTCAGTGGGCCCTCTTCTGCTTTCAGTTGCCACATTAATGGCTTCAGTATCATTCATAAGGTGTTAATTGAGTTTGATGCGATTATTGGCTCAATGCTTGAGCACATTTTGGTTTTATTGAATGACAATTAAATCAGCCTACAAAATTGCGTGTTGCACCAAACCTCATTTAAAGTGTGTGGCTCCCAAATAGTTGCTATATTCTTAAAATAAATGGGTCCTCCTACACACAGGCTTTACGTAGTAAACACACAGCAACTGCACTTTACAGTAAATCCTGTGGAGAGCTTTGAGGCTTCCTACCATGGTACTGCCTTCACCACCTCCACGACATTGCCAGACTCTGCCACTGCCGCCAAAACACTCGTCCACGCATTCATCACTTCCAGGCTCGACTACGGGAACTCTCTCCTCGTCGGCCTCCCCAGCTCCTCTCTTCACAAGCTGCAGATCATTCAGAACTCTGCAGCTCGTGTTCTCTCCCGCACCAGGCTCCGCGACCACATCACTCCCACCCTCGCCCATCTCCACTGGCTCCCCATCTCCCAGAGGATCGAATTCAAGATCCTCGTCCTCACCTTCAAGGCCATTCATGGCCTGGCCACCGCCTGTCTCTCCGATCTGCTGTCTCCCTATCAGCCTGTCTGTCCCCTCCGTTCAGTGGGCTCTGGCCTGCTCCATGTCCCCCGCCCGTACGCTGGGCTTTCAGCCTCTCTGCCCCCACACTCTGGAACTCCATCCCACAATCCCTTTGCCTCCCTTCGCCTCGCGTCCTCCCTTTCTCCTTCAAGGCCGGTCTCAAACCTTCCTCTTCAACCATGCCTTCTGCTCCCCTCCTAACTCTCCCCACTTTCCTACTCTCCTTCCCACCGCCCCTACCCTGTCCCTTCCCCTCCCCACCCCACTTGGATCCTGTCCTAACTGCTCAGCACCTCGGGACGTCCTCCTGTTAATAATGTTGTTGTTGTTGTTATTATTACTGTAATGTACCAAAAATCTGATTATGTTGTTCCACAAGCAAACAAAAAGTATGTTTCAAAATGTCAATTTAAGTCATCGTCATCCCCTGTCTGTCTGTAGGTCTGTCTGTCTGTCTGTCCGCCCGCCCCACACAAAGATAACACAGCAGGTTCAGCGGTAATGGAAAACAAATACAGTCAACCCTTGCCGAACGCGACTTTCTCGAGTGTGAATTCGCCTATACGCGAAGAAATAAATGCGGGCACTTTTTTGCGGAACGCGAGTAAACTTTGAGTATACGCGCTGGCTGGCCCCACGAGCACTCGGGTGGACGCCGCTCAACATCTCTCTCTGATGTTGATTGATCTGCTCTAGATTTCCAATATCTCTGCTGTTAGTTCAGATCTCCAGCTTCTGTATATCATAGAATAGTTACAGCATAGAAACAGGTCATTCAACCCATCATGTCCCAGGTGGTTTTCTCCCATGTGAGACATTTAGTCTAATGAAATTCTCCCGCTCATTCCCATACCATTTAAAATCCTTCTAGCAGCCGAATTCAAAATTGTTAGCTGCCTCTGTTTTGAATTTGTGTCGGATAAAGAATTGAAAATATCTCTCAGTGTTCATCCAGCATCAATTCAAGCCTGGTGAGAGAGAGACAGGTGCTGGTTGAACTCTTTTTAACTTTCCCTGCTTTCTCTACTTCTTGGGAGATGTATTGTTGCTTGTGAATAGTTGGTTCCGTTTTCTCTTAATCATCGACTTGTGCAATGACTTTCTTCAATTTTGAGCAGGGTCTCCTCACCCTCAGAGAGGACCTTATATAGTAGGTGTGTTACAATTTGAAGTGGGATTGTAAATGTCGGACCAGAACACTAACTTTAGGATGCTTCAATAGAATAGAACAAGATTTAGAATTGAAAAGGGGCAATTTCAAGACAGACATAATTTTTTTTTAATGAGATATAATTAACCAAATGAACAACAGGTTGCCAGATGGGAGAGATCCATAACATTGGATTTTTTTAAAAAGCTTGATGCTGACCTGGTGGTTGATAGAGTAGGTATTCTGGAAAGAGTAGAACATATGGACTAAAGGACCTTCTTTATCCAGTCTTGTAATTTTGTGAACTTTTCTTCTTCGCACCAAATATCCTCCCCTGATTACCCCAGTCCTTGCCAAACTCCACTAGCTTCCTGTCACATAGGATTGACTTCAATATTGTCACTTTAGTGTTTAAATTCCTCCATTCGTCGACATCCCCCTATCTCTCTAACCTCTCTCCTCACAGCAGCACCCGCTGCCTCCACCGTACTGCATTCCAGCCTCCTCCTTGTCCCCTGAATCTTCTGCTCCACCATCGGTGGCCGTGCTTTTAGCTACTACGCCCCGAAACTTTGGAACTGCCTCCCTCAACCCTTTCCCCTCGCCCCCTCCTTCCTCTCCTCATCAGGTCGCACCTGAAGACGTTCCTCTTTGAGCGTACCTGAGGTCACCTTCCCTCTTGCCCTGGCTCGGTCTTGGGGTCCGCCATTGTTAAGCGTTCTGAGATGCCGCCCGGCCTGGTGGATGCCACATAAATAAAGCTGCTGTTGTTCTGCAGACTCAGATACAAATGTGGTGGGAAATGAGCACCTGCCAAAATATTTAATTTGCTTCCTCCGATAATTTTTCTGAAACAGAGAATTAAAATAGAAGAAAAACACATTCACATCTTGGTAGGTGGCTGAAGTGTTGCTACATAGTCAATGGGTCAGCCAGTACCAATGATTTGTTGTAGCCATTAAACTATACATTTCACTTGGATATCAGCGTGAGATATTAAAGTGATTTGAAAGCTAAACGATTGGAATGAACATGATTCAATAAATTTAAGTTATCATCAATGCACACTCACATTTAATTATCGTTGAGTCATTTCTCATTACGTTCTATTTGTCACCTAAATTGTTTCCCGACAATGTCTTTGAGAATCTTTTGATTTTTCTTTGACATTGTGTATGGGTAAGCAAAAAGGGGAAAGTGTCTTTACCTGTCTTCATGCCGAACTGAAGGATAGACAATTTCAATGTTTCGCCTCCAGTTAAATGCAATATTGAATATCTTGTATATTAATGTTGAAATAAACATGTTGAAGGTATGTGCAAATTTGGATTTTCAAAAATACAAAAGATACACAGTAATTATTCTGTTGCCACTCCAGCTTCCACCCATTTGGCTAATTTTCACAGCTCCAACCTGCCTCTGTGTATACTGCTGGAAATGATTTGAACTCAATGTAGGAAACGGTAGTTATATTTCCCGCGCCAAAATCACCCTTGTTTTGATTTTCAAGGTGTTTTGTGTGTCCACAATGAAGTGACTCGACAGAGCTAGTCTAGTCAGTGGGTCAGCCAGGACCGATGATCCAATGTTATTAGACCCAGGAGTATAGCTTGTTCTTCAAAGAACATTGCAAAACTTAACTTAAAGGCCATATGATGGATCATCCAAATCTTTTAAGGGGCTATATGGGCACTGAATATGATACTCAATTTGAGAGTCCTTATGTAGTGCTGGTTGGAATTTTATGAACCCCAATTATCGTGTTGTAAACAGGGTTCTAGTATACTTCATTGTGTAATTTGTAAAATTGACAATCACCGATATCAACATCAAATCTGTGCTCACCTGTTTTCATGCAAAAGTACTGTCCCAAGATTTTCTTTCTCTATCCATTTACCATGTTATATATCTCTGCAGCGTCTCCTCTGAGACATCGCTTTCCTTGACCGAAGCCGTGCCTTAACTTAATCAGTTTGTGCTACTGTTCCTGTGTTTGGATTCTGAGATTGACCCACTGTTACCTCTATTACTGAGGGTATCTGAATATAACAGTCATTGAATATATTTAGAACAATCTTTCCATCACTCATTACATTGAGTAAGAGAGCTTAACTTTTAAGATTTTTTTAAAATCAAGTGAAAATCCACTATTATAATGCTGATAGTTTATTTTCTAAAATGGGTGCATAGAAACATACTTTATTGAAACCCATGCAGGAAAATTGAATACATTACTTCAGTTCAGTGGGAAAATACAGGACTATTTTGTGTCACTCCTTTGAAGTGCCTTGAAAGTTTAACCTTTCTGATGTAACTCGCTACTAAAAGTTGAAGAATACATTTTCTTAGAATGTTTTCCTGATCTGCCTCGCTCGTTCAATGCTTTTGGAAGGAACTTGCTGGTAACGTGTTTCAGATGTTGATTACCGTATTACATCTGGCCACAAATATGAATAGGGAGCTGAAAAAGGAACCTTATGGTTTTATCTGTCTTCTTCAGATATGTGACCATCCTCCATACAGCAATAATATTCTGATAATGCTTCATTCGGCTCTTTACTGCTACATGTTAGAGTTCTGCTTTGCATTTTTTACTAAAAATGTAATGGATCAAATCAAAAAGTGATGGGGTGGGGAGGTGGGTGGTGGTGTTGGGGGGGGAATGTATAACAAGAATGGCCATTTACAGTTTCCTCTTTTCCCCCCCCCACCTCACCCCACCAAAAAATATTATTTTCACAGCAATAACCCAGCCCACAGATATTTCCTGGCAACTGATCCGGTCACTGGAGACTTGTACATCTCGGACACCAATACTCGGCGCATCTATCACCCAAAGTCACTGACTGGCGCTAAAGATCTGACGACAAATGTGGAAGTGATAGCAGGGACTGGAGAACAATGTCTGCCCTTCGATGAAGCTCGTTGTGGCGATGGTGGCAAAGCTGTTGAAGCCTCTCTGATGAGTCCGAAAGGTATATTTCCCTTCCCTTTCACTAAAATAATACCAGGCACTTGCAGTCTTCTGGGTTCTTCACATCACAGTAAAAGCCCGTTTATCCGGCACCCTCGGGACCTGGATAATGCCAGTTAAAGCGCGTGCCGGATATTCGGCCGAAAATTATTATTTACTGCATTTTTCCAGATAAATTCCGTTTAATCGAATGCGGACCTTTTTTTGTGACGCCGGTTATACGGAAGTTACGGTTGATCGGCTGCCAGATAAACAGGCTTTTACTATATTTAGAATTTGTTGCTTGTTCTGGTGAATGGTCCTGTACGAAAGTAATTTTGTTTTTGATGTTGTTGCCTGGAACACATGGGGAAATAGGATCAGATGCAACTGACCTCAACTGTTTGTTGCTGTTTGGAAAAAACTTTCACTAAAGGCCGCCTCCACCAATGGAGGACCCAATCGATAAAGTCATTTTCTGGTCTACCACTTGATCACAAAAAGCAGAAGATCAAAAGTTTGATCCTTTGTGTTGAGTCTGCTTTTCCCAGTCAAGGTAGCAGTGAGACAATTGTAAGACAATTCACCTGAGCTCGTCTGAGATGGGAGATGTCAAATTATTTATTGTACCTGCTCCTGATTGCTGTCCAGCATCCACTGTTGGGAAGTGTGTGTCTGACTGGTGATAGGATTAGGCTCTGCTGTGATACCCCAATTCTCAAAGTCCAGATAGCCTGGAATTTATAAGAAGAATGACCACTTTGGTACTGACTCTGAGTAGAGTGAGGTGCAAAGGGTGGGTAGCAGAGAAATGTGCATGCCTCTGTGTTCACCAAATGTTTTGATCATAAATAGACAAGCACGTTGGTGTGCTATAATGAGGCCCGTACTGTGTTGAAAGTTTCATGTGTTTGCGGTACATGAAAGTGTTAGAGGCCACAGTGCGATAGCTGAGAAACAAAGTTAGCACAATAAATGAGATGAATTATAATGAGGTCAGTGCTGCATATTTTCAGCTGGAGACCTTCAGTCCTGTGAGTAAGTCTTATAATGAGGATAGGACTTGTTTCCATAGGATTGCTCACTCAGAGATGGCCTGCACCATTCTTGTAGGTTCATCATGAAGCGTGTGCACTGAACAGAGCATTATACAGAGCTCTGAGGGTGGGGGGTGGGGGGGTGAAATCCAGAGCATTTGTGAGCTCTATGCTTTGCAATTCATAGACTCATAGAATTTTACGGTACAAAAGGAGGCCATTCGGCCCATCTAGTCTGTGCCGGCTCTTTGAAAAGAGCGATTCAATCCCACTGCCCTGCCCGCTCCCCATAGCCTAATAGACCCGTTCTCCCTAAATAAAGATCTAATTCCCTTTTAAAAGTTGTTATCGAATCAGCCTCCACCACCTTTTCAGGCAATGCATTCCAGATTCGAACAACTCGCTGAGTGAAAACATTTCTCCTCAGCTCCCCTCTACTGCGCCTTGAAACTATTTTAAATCTGTGACCACGATTCACAGATTCGCCCACGAGTGGAAATAGTTTTTCTCTATTTGCCCTGTCGAAACCCCTCATGATTTTATAAACCTCTATTAGGTCTCCCCTCAATCTTTTCTGCTCCAGAGAGAATAACCCTAGCCTATCTAGCCTCTCCTCATAGCTGAAGTCCCTCAATCCTGGCACCATCCTAGTAAATCTTCTTTGTACCCTTTCCAATGTCTTCACATCCTTTCTGTAATGTGGTGACCAGAATTGAACACAGTATTCCAGCTGAGGCCTCACCAAAGTCTTATAGAGGTTAGTCAGCACTTCCTGACTTTTGTACTCTATACCCCTATTTATAAAGCCTAGTATCCCATATGCCTTCTTAACAGCCTTGTCTACCTGTCCTGCCACCTTCAACGAGTCACTAACACAAATCCCCAGGTCTCTCTGTTCCTTCACACCATTTAAAATTTTACTATCTAGCCTATATTGCCTCCCTTCATTTCTTCTCCCAAAATGCATCACCTCACACTTCTCTGCATTAAACTTCATCTGCCATGTGTCTGCCCACTTTACCAATTTGTCTATATCCTCTTGCAGATGGCTACTATCCTCCTCACTATTTACTATTCTCCCTAACTTAGTGTCATCTGCAAACTTGGAAACTGTACTCCGTACACCCACGTCCAGATCATTGATGTAGATTACAAACAGCAATGGTCCCAAAACTGATCCCTGTGGCACACCACTGCTCACTTCCCTCCAGTCTGAAAAACAGCCGCTCACTACAACTCTCTGCTTTCTGTCTCGCAGCCAGTTGTGGATCCACGCTGCCACTGTCCCTTTTACGCCATGGGCCTTTAATTTCCTAATAAGTCTCTCATGTGGCACTTTGTCAAATGCCTTTTGAAAGTCCATGTAAACTACATCAACTGCGCTACCATTATCCACCCATTCCGTTACCTCATCAAAAAATTCTATCAGATTTGTAAGGCAAGATTTGCCTTTAACAAATCCATGTTGACTGTCCTTTATTAGCCTATATCTTTCTAATGTGTCTATGATTTCAATATTTTGTACATGGATAATTGGAGGGAGAAGAGCATCTCTCCACAGAGACTGAAATTCCTCGTGGCTTTAGGCTCAATATTAATTGTCTTAAAAATTAAGATTGGGTGTAATTTTGGAAAACTTAAATTCAATTTTAATTTGGAAACCACTTCTCTCAGGACTCAAGAAACAAGACTTGCAAATGAAATCTGCATTTCCACAATCCCACATGATCTTATATTGTAAAGTAGTAGTTTTAAGACTAAGAACACAATGATTTTCCCCTGCTTCCTGAAGCAGGAAAGACTAAAGTGGTTCTACTTTCTGTCACACTATTAGTAAATGGCAGAGGCTGAAGAGATGCCCGTCACTGACACCTTGTTCACCCAGACTGTCATTCTGGGAGACTGAAAGGGAGAAATTTCAGAGGGGAAAACCATCAGTTTAGCTTAAAAATAGCCTTTAAAGTGAGCATGCTCAATCTTGTAGCTTTGCTCTCCATCCTTAAGTTACAATGACTTTGATCTACGATGTAGGTTAGAAGTCAAAGGCAAAGTTCAGTCATTCTAATAAAGTCAGTAATGATAACTAGTAGGTATCAAAACTATGCTGACATATTGATTTCAGCTCGAAAGCTCAATGGTATAAATCATTTGAATTCAAGGCAAAGTTAGTCAACCCTTCACAGTCAGTTCATTTACTGTATCCTGGAATTTGGTTGTGCTTTGAAGCCGAACCCCGACTTGGATATGTTTTACATGTCAGGCTGGGGAGGGAGGGAGGGAGGGAGGGAGGGAGGGAGGGAGGGAGGGAGGGAGGGAGGGAGGGAGGGAGGGAGGGAGGGAGGGAGGGAGGGAGGGAGGGAGGGAGGGAGGGAGGGAGGGAGGGAGGGAGGGAGGGAGGGAGGGAGGGAGGGAGGGAGGGAGGGAGGGAGGGAGGGAGGGAGGGAGGGAGGGAGGGAGGGAGGGAGGGAGGGAGGGAGGGAGGGAGGCTAGCTAGCTACATAAGGAAACCATTTCCAGAATAAAACTGAGATCGCGGATTTTTAAAGGTTCTCATTCGTTGCACCCGTTTTGAAGTTTGTATAGGTCAACAATATAGTGACATAAAAACAAAATATAGTGGGCGCAGACGTCTCCATCGGGGTGTCAAGGAGCCAGTGTTTGAATCTAGCCCAGTTGCGAGCACCCTCACCGCTGAGTTAGAGAGGTGCAGGTTCAAACTCTGCCTTGCTACTTGGAACACAGAGCCTAGGCCGAAACTACAATTATTATTATTGCTGCTGTTGTTATACTTATTATTAATACAGTATTATCGTTAATGCAGTGGGTGGAGGGGTTACATTGTCTGAACCTTCCTTCGCTTGAGCTGTCCTTTCCACCTGTTCAGAATGGACAATTAAAGATCTCGCAGCACTGTTCAAAAATAGAACGAACTTTCTCCCCGTGTCCTTGCCAACAATCTCCCCAGATATAATTGATCTTTGAGTTAATAGCTGTCTGTGAGACATTGCTGTGTGTAAATTGGCTGTTCTGTTTGCTGATAAATTTGCAGTGAAATCCTTGGCGCAGAGTTTTGAGGTGCGTCAACGACATGATAAGATGCAACATCTGATTTAAAGCTTCTTGTTATCAGTGCCCATCCCCACTTCTGATCAAGGAGATACACACAGTTAGGGTGGGGGTTAACCCTACCAGGATTTTCCTCTTCTTTTACCACAATCAAATTGATTCCACTGCCTTGAAGCAGCTTGACACAGCGAGCTCGGGTTACTTTCAAGTCTTGTGCAAAACCAGTCTTTTCATCTCACCGTGATCTCTCCTCTCTGTGCCAGGAATTGCCATCGACAAGAATGGTTTGGTGTACTTTGTGGATGGAACCATGATCCGAAAGGTGGACCAAAATGGAATAATATCTACCCTTCTGGGCTCCAATGACCTGACTTCAGCTCGGCCTTTGACCTGTGACACCACCATGCATATAAGCCAGGTTATTTACTGCTGTTCTAGCCTTCGGCGGTGTTTTTAGATCAAAATTGAATTTAAGTCATCTTTTTTAAGGCAGAAAAGTAAAAATTAGGAGGGGAGGGGGGAAGGTTGGTCTCATTCAAGACGGTTTTTCTAGTGAGCTCTTCCCTGAATGGATTATTGCTAACTGTTTAAATTGTCTTATAGACAAATCCTAATTTTCACATTGTGTCAGTAAATAATGTATTATTCAACGTAAATGAAATCTACTACTGCTTTCTTCAGAAAATTGAAGCTTACCTTGTAATATTCAAATAACTTACAAGACAGGACTAATGTGGTCTTAGATTAAGGTCTAGAAAGCTGTGAGTGGTGAGGAGAAAGGAAATCCAACTGGACAACTGTGTCCTCATGGATGAAATTGAATAATCAAGAAAAATCTCAAATTCTTTACGCACTATAATAAATTGAAGTGATTTCTTAAAGTGTAGTTAGAGCTCCATCTGATGGTGAACAAAGGTCATTTCTGATATACAAACCGATGGAATTTTCAGAGCACACAGTATTAGAAAAAAGCATTGAATAACGGAAGCCGTTTGGCCTTGAAACACCTTCTCTCTTCGCACCAAACAAAACTGTCCTCGTAATAGACCAATCCACCCACTTTATCTCCTGGAAGAATGCTGCGTCGTGGTCTCAGTTGCTCAGTTTCTGAACCCGACAGATCCACTGAACTCCCAAGGCGTTGCTAATGTCAGAACAGCCATCCTGGCTCATTGTCAGGATTGCGAATTACTGTCTGGGACCAGGGATTCTTCCCTCTTGACTCTTGTCAATGTTACCAGACAAAGCCCTGATGAATAGGGCGGTCCAAGCTGAAACAAGCAGCAGGAAGCCTGCCAGACACTGCTCTCATTAGCGAGCTGGGCAGTTTTAGCCAGTTCCAAAGCGCACTGGAATTCTCAAGCCTGATTCCGCATGATGTTTCACCCTCCTTTGAACCTGGACCTTCTAATCATGCTCCCACAGTTTATAAGTTAAATAGTCTGCCTACATCTGTCACAACCAACTGGATCTGAAGCATTAGTACATCTGTCACATCAGAATTCCTTGTAACATCGCTTTCCAACGTATTACAAACAGAATCTGTTTGTGTTTTAGCAAACTGTCCATTTTTATTTCTAACAATTAGTCGTTTGGTCATTCAATCCAACACTGTTTGTGGGACACTGCAGTGTGCAATTGCCTGCCGAGTTTTGCCCACCCCCCAAAAAAATCTGTAAATTCACTTTACAGTGAATTGTGTGAAGTGTTTATTGATGTCTTAATGATGTGATCAGGCATTATAGTTAATGCAAGGATCATTATTATTATTGCTAAAATCACTGAAGGTATTCTTTCGATTCCTCATTTTACCTTGTGTAATCCGTTTTGTATCGGCCTCCAATTTTTTCCTAATGCCTCTATTAGTTATCTTCAATAAATCTTAACATAGGAAATGAATGCCTTCTCTGGAAGAGTAATTCAGCAGTTCATAGACTGTGGGAGTGCTTTTTCACTGTTTAAAATACATTTAATATCTTCGCGATGTCCATAGGTTTATTGAAAAAGCCTTTACATCAGTTGTCTGAAGAAACAGAGTTCTGTCAGTGTCTGTTTCTCAATATGAAGATATATCCAGTGTTTTAATGCGATTGAAGTACTTGTGGCTCCTTATGACCATGCGAGGTGCAGTATTAAAATGAACCGTTCCGATTTCAGGTTCGCTTGGAATGGCCCACGGACCTGGCCATTAACCCGATGGACAACTCCCTGTACATCCTAGACAACAACATAGTGCTTCAGATCACCGAGAATCACCAAGTCCGCGTCGCAGCGGGCCGGCCCATGTACTGTCAGGTGCCGGGCGTGGAATACTCACTGGGAAAGCAGGCGGTTCACACCGCGCTGGAGTCCGCCAGCGCCATCTCGGTGTCCTACAGCGGGGTCCTCTACATTGCGGAGACAGACGAGAAGAAGATCAACCGCGTGAGGCAGGTGACTACGGACGGGGAGATCTCGCTGCTCGCGGGCATGCCTTCAGACTGCGACTGCAAGAACGACATCAACTGTGACTGTTACCAGTCCGGCGACGGCTACGCCAAGGAAGCCAAGCTCAACTCGCCGTCCTCCCTGGCGGTTTCTCCAGACCACACGCTGTACATTGCGGACATGGGCAACATTCGTATCCGGGCAGCCTCCAAGAACAAGCCAGTGCTGAACTCGATGAATTATTACAAGATAGCTTCCCCTTCCGAGCAGGAACTGTACATCTTTGATGTCAACGGCACTCACCAGTACACTCAGAGCCTCATCACAAGCGACTACCTCTACAACTTCAGCTACAGCAACGAGAATGACCTCACGGCGGTGACAGACAACAACGGAAACACCCTGCGAATCCGAAGAGATCCCAATCGGATGCCCGTGAGAATCGTATCCCCCGATAACCAGGTGATCTGGCTGACTATCGGCACCAATGGAGGACTGAAAAGCATGACAGCTCAGGGTCAAGAGCTGGTTTTATTCACCTACCACAGCTATAGTGGGCTCATGGCAACAAAAAGCGACAAGACTGGTTGGACAACGTTTATTGAGTAAGATTTTCTTGATGCTCTAGTTAAGATTTTTATTGCATTCTTGATTATTTGGGCATTTAAGTTAAAGATAAGTACAATTGGAAAAATTGTCACTATCACTGAAGTAAATATTTCCGTGTGCTTTCACAACCGTTAAATGCGCTACAACTGGGATTTTGCTGTTACATTATGGTGTCAGATATTTTCTACTTGGTCTTATATTTTTCCTGACAGTGCCATCTAAAAACAAATCCGTCTTTTGTACTCATTGAAACATCAAGGGCTTCTAAACGGGTTTAAACTCCACTCTGTGCTGAGAGAGCTGATCTCCGCTGGGAAGAAAGGGAATTGTAAAGTAATTGTCGCCAGCTTTGTTACGCTCTTCTGACGTGAAGGGCGATATATGAATGTAAATTTAATTGTATAACCAAAAATGTTTCCTAAATTCAGTCACCTTATCAATAGGATGAGCAATCACTGTGCATTTTAAGAGTCTGTTTCTCCGTTCTCTCTCTCTCTCTCTATCTCGATTCCACCCCTCCCCATTTCCCCAGATGTCCTAGTTGAGGGCATGGAGGAGAAATACAATATACTGTACTTTGTTTGTGGCTGACATTCAATTCACATTCATGTTCAGTGTCCTCTTTGTTGTTTTAATTGTGCGTCATCATCTCTCTTGATCACCAATGAAACGACAATCTGGAATATTGTGATGAGGACATGAGAGTGGTCGGCGTTCTATTTCCACAAGTTCAAAGCATGAGAATGGCTTTGTTGATTGTGGTTTCGCTCAGTCGGAGGATCGAAGAATGTCAGGATACGGGCAGCTGAGATATGAACAAAAAGTCCACTGGACACAATGATCTCTTTGCTCCTGGGCAGGGTGACAGGGTATGTGTTTTTTGTAAGGAAAGAGAGACAGTTTGACTAGAGGAGGCAGATGAATATTCATTGTCCTTCCAATGAGTCCCACTTGTCTGCTCTAGGGTTCAGGTGGGTATTAAGAATCCCTGAAGCATAATTTTTAAAGAGATGTCCTGGTGAGCTGGCAAGCAAGCATTCCTCTCTCATCTAAATTCACCAACACAGATTAATTGGTTGTTCATCCAATTGCCATTTATGCAATTTTACTGGTGCAGATCAGCTGCTACATAACAGTCAGGACAGTTCAAGATTATTGTGTGAAATGCTTTGAAATGTTGGGGAGTGATGACGCAATATCAATTGCAAACTTTAATCTTTACTCTGAAATGCTTTGCTTGATCAACGTTGGATGTGTACATTTTTTCCTTCAAGTGATTGAATAGATAGAATGAAGCCCATGGTAGCATAGATGTTGCAAATTTGGAAGGTTGAAGGCGTAGACCTGAGGAAGCAAATGGTTGCTTCCCAATCCTTGGTTTATGTTTTCATGGATTGCAAATGCTGGTGCACGCGTACTGATCACCGACAAAAGCATTCACTTTGAAAAAGAGCTCATGCCTTGTTTCTCCAATGTTACACAATGAAATGTGTCATTCTTGATCCTTTATGAAAGGAGCGAGTTGTTTACATTTTACGTTACATTTTGTCCATCCGTGACCAGGGCTTCTTCCTCTGCCTCTTCATCCTCTTTGACCTCTCTGCTGCCTTCGATAGGATTGACCACTCTACACTCATCCATTGCCACTCCTCTCACTGCAACCTTTACTGTTCTGCTCTAGAATGGTTCAGAACCTACCTCTCTCATCGTCTCCACTTCATCTCCACAAACAGTTTTTCATCCACCCCGATCATCTTGTGCGTCATTCCTCAAGGCTCTATCCTTGACTTCCCATCCTCTTCAACATCTGCATGCTCCCTCTTGGTGACAGACGTGGTCCAGCATCCACATGTATGCGGATGACACCCAACTGTATCTCTCTGCCTCCACCCTCGACTCCATGACCACTGCTGTCCTGACAGAATGTCTGTCAGACATCAACAACAACAAAATTACATTTATAGAGCGCCTTTCACGTCGGGAGGATGTCCCATGGCGCTGGAAGCCCTGGATAAGAGCTAACTTTCCGCAGTTGAACATCAACAAGCCTGAGGCCTTCCTGATTGGCCTGAATCCAGTTCTAGATTGGAACAGTATGGACAGTATAAATGATATATTGGAGTATGCAAACTCAAACGTAGTCTCAGCACTCTCAGACACTATACTGCATGAAGAGCGCTACAAAATGCAACTTCTTGTTTTAGGTGATCTATAAGAATGTACTTTGCAGGCTAGGTGGAAGTATTTTGGAATATGCAGTCTCAGATAGGTGATCATGCAGTGTGAGTTTTTGTACCAGATACACATATGTTAGAAAGTGTGTGTATGTTGGAAGAATAAGCCAATAGATAATAGCTTAATCATATGGGTTAGAGGATCAACTGAGTAGTTGTATGAAAGAACCAAGTACCTGTAATTTAAACAACAACTCCCTGGTAAGCCAATGTTAGCAAGTTTGCATTTCAGAAACTTGAGTTTAACTGTAGTATTTTTTGCCACTGTTCTAACACTGCATATGAGATTTTAGTTTACTAGAGTTGATATCAAGTGGCTTCCACCCTTTAAAAATTAGTAGGAATTTGCTCCAGGGTTACATGTTGCTTGTAAATATAGTTTTAAGGAATGATGCAGGTTAAAAAAAAATAAGGTTAATTCTGCACCTTAAGACGTCTGCGTTAAGTGTGCTGGTTTTAAAGAACCACTTTTGATAATTGTTTAATTCAGTTACGACAGCGAGGGTCGACTGACGAACGTTACTTTTCCCACTGGCGTGGTCTCAAGTCTCCACGGTGAGATGGAGAAGGCGATCACTGTGAATATGGAAACATCCAGCCGGGATGAAGACGTCAGCATCACTACTAATCTCTCCTCAGTGGATGCCTTCTACACCATTGTTCAAGGTATATATTCTATTTGCTGCTGGCATCACACGTATTGTACACCATTGGCTTCAATTATAAAATGGGGGAAAGAGGCAGAATTGTGTTTTTGACTAGTAAATATTTTGTGCTATTCTCAATACCGGGGTGTGATTATAGTTTATGGAATGGTAAGCATGGAAAATACATGGGAGAACTTTTCAGTTTCATATGGACACTCATCAGAAACATTAAGCAGGGACACACAATAAAGGAAGTGTGTGAAAGTAGAGGAAAATTAATCGATTCAAAGAGATATTAAGGAAAAAGAAGAGGGTTTAACAAGCACGCAGTGTTTTGGCAGAGCACATACCCTCCACGGTCTTATTCCCCACTACCTCTGTGACCTCCTAACCCCATATAGGCCTGTCAGCACGTTCCACTCGGCAGACACCGGCCTTCTCCGGGCCTCCTGTACTTCCCACCCCATCATCGGCAGTTGGGTTCAGCATCTCTGCCCCCCAACACTCTGGAACTTTATCCCCCAATCCCTCTGCCTCACCCCTCTCTTGCCGCCCTTCATCTTCGACTGTGCCTTGGTTCACACTCCCACCCCCATCCATCCTGCCCTCCACCCCTCCTGACCCTAACTCCCACTCAGCCCTAAAACTCTGATTGTCCAGGGCACCTGGACAATCAGATTGTCTTTGCGATGTGAAAGACGCTATACGCAAGTGTGATTTGTTGCTGTATTTGGAAGCAGGTAGTAAAACGATTGGACGAGAAATGAAAAAGAGAGCAGCAGATGTAAAGAAACTCTTGATTTTATTACAATATGTTATAATACCAATGGGGGTCTTAGGGAGCAAATCAAAACGGTCATGAACCAAAAGGCAGTTTGAAAATGAGAGCCAACAGAAGATGGTGGATCCTTATAGATAAGTCTACAGAGCACAACACAATACATACAGGAACTCCAAGTCAGTGAGTCAGGGGGCATATGTTCAGAGTTGCAAAGGGCATAAGGTTGCGATGTAGCCAGCATCTTTAACACGATTGGTATGGTAATGTGCTTAGAAGATACAGGTTGTAATCTGAGGCAAATCGAATTATTGAAGCCAGAAATAAAAAATGTACTTTCACTAATGTTTTATTTGGTTTCTTATGTCATTTTGAACTTTATTTTCACGTTACTTGTCTGAAAATTGGGTCCGAGTGATTATGACTTGTGAGTCACCCAGAGGGTGAAGGCCACAGAGATTTCTGTCAGACATGAAGAAATGAAATAACCTGTGTAATTTGAAGTTATTGTAGTGGACTTGCAGTGAAATTGGGCCTGGAATCGCAGATGTGCTGTACTCGGTTTAAGTCTGGGTACCACTATTATCAGATCCATTATGTACATTTGGTGCACAGAGTATACAGTCAATTAACTTTACAGTTTATTCTGGGAAGCGTTCCTCAATGGTGTGCTAGGGCACTATATTAAATACAAAGATTAATATTATTATTACATTAATCGTTGAGGTACCAAAATATTTCTGTTAACTATTTTGTTGGTTATGAATAACCATGAAAGTGTGACTGGCTAGTGCAGAATTGTGTTGAATCTGCAGGAATATTATTTCTCAAATACAGGTGCTTATCCTTGTGTAACTGTTGTTAATGTTCACTTTACTTTGTGCTTTAGATCAGCTGAAAAGCAGTTACCAGGTCAGTTATGACAGTTCCCTCAGGGTTATGTATGCCAATGGTATGGACACCAGCTTCCAGACTGAACCCCACATTCTGGCCGGCACAGTGAACCCAATCATCTCCAGACGCAACATCTCTCTTCCTGTGGAAAACAGTCTGAACCTGGTGGAATGGCGCTTCAGAAAGGAACAAGTCAGAGGAAAGATCAGTGTCTTTGGACGCAAATTGAGGGTAAACAATCTGGAGTTAATTAATTAATCATTGGTCTTTGCGAGAGTTCCCAGAGACCGTTTTGGTGCCGGTAATGACTATAAATCCATTGAACCATTAAAGCATTACATGTCAAACGGTAGGCAAAGAGCACCTCTGGTGTCTCCTAACTGCTGTGGAGACAACAAAATTAGTCCGAATAAGGGCAAGCCTGGAGAGCCAGCAGTCAGCTGTTTAAAAAAAAATCAAAAAGTGAGAATATCAACACAACTCTTAGAAATTGGGACCTTATTGTACATCTGGGGGCATCCAAATATATCAAGTTTTTGAAATTATAATCACACACTCCGTGATCGCTGTGCTCAAATGACTTACTGTCAATGTGTTTCGCCCACAAAACACTGTTAATTCACTTTACAAAATGTTTTGTAAAGGGATTTGAGACGTCTCAACCACGTGATAGGCGCTATATCAAATGAAAGGCTTATTATTATTAATGAACATGATTGCGTGTTCCAACCAGATAATGTATCTCATCATGACCACTCTGATGTTCACGGATGCTCAGAGATGTCAGATTTTGGTGTTTATGAACCACTCTAGAATTTAGAGGGTTACACTGTGATTTGATAACTGGCAGTGATATTAAAAAATACGCCAAGCATGATTTAACACAGGCTACAAAAGAAACCACTCCAGATTTCACTGCCCCCAACAATCAAAGCCACAAGCAGAATTATAATTGTTCTGTCACGCTTCCCAGTAAAGCGTATTTAGCATTTTTATCAGATATGTTTACTTTTAAGTATGATAAAAAATAAAAAAAATCCTGTTTGTGATTACGTTTTGTAGATTTATGTTTAGGTTGTGCTTCAATTCTGCACAAATAGGTGACATTTACCAAATATTAGTTCGTTTTTGTAGCAAATAATTGTTTTAATAACATGCTGGCAGCATTTAAATCAATGCTATGTTGTTTGAAGAAGACGAATAAATAATGTGGGATTTTGCACACAAGTCCACGGTTACTCAGCTTCACGGTAGTTTCCTTAAAACATCTTGATGATACAACGAGGCACTGTATCACATGCAAGGATTATTATTTTATTGGCTCATGTGGTGAAAAACAAAATCGTCCACAATATACACAGTCACTCCACTTTACAGTATATCCCGTGAAGCACTCTGAGCTGTCTTGATGACGCGGTAAGCTGCTATTCTAAATGCAAGGATTATTATTATTATTAATGGTGGGCCTTCCTGCATTCTACAAACGTTGAGTTTTTTTTATGGAGGGGAATCGCAGCTTTGTTGTGACGTGAAAGACAAACTGCTAGATGTCAACGATCACAAATAACGCCCATCGTGCAATGTGTGGTTTTTATTGTATTTTTAAAAACCGCCACCAAGTGGACTTTTTTTCCTCTACGTTATTTATGTGTGAAATACAGTGGGTAATGGATCAAGCATTTGAACACCCTGCTTTTCCCTGCCTAAAAACATCATGCTTCTCATATATATTAATGAATCTCAGGCATGTTGGTGCCCTGGGAAGGTTTGAAAGTGGATAATCTCAGATGTTTTGCTAATAATTGCCGAGCAAGCTTTCAGCACTTTAATGCGGAAGGGTTTGAACTGAAGCCAAGCTGTCTTTCAATGTAATGAAAGCCCGTTAAACCCATATGCTCAGTTACATCAAAAAGTCTGTCAAGTAATTTGCACTGAGGAAGAATCAATCACTCTGAACGCTCTGTTTAGAAAATAACAAGTTGTCTAAGAAGCAATAAGTGAGTGGGAGCCGAAAGGCTGGTAATTGATTCATCCCGTTCATTTTTAATGCTCCAAAGGTGAACGGCAGAAACCTCCTTTCCATTGACTTTGATCGAACGACCCGGACTGAGAAGATCTACGATGATCACCGTAAATTTCAGCTGCGGATACTCTACGATCAGTCAGGCCATCCTACCCTCTGGCTGCCCAGCAGCCGCCTCACAGCCGTCAACATCACTTATTCCTCCACTGGACAGGTCTCCGGCATCCAGAGAGGGCCGCTCGGCGAGAAGATCGAGTATGACGCGCAAGGGAGAATTATGTCCCGTGTGCTGGCTGACAGTAAAACGTGGAGCTACACGTACCTCGACAAGGTGAGGAATGAGAATTTTGGTGGCTGAAAGTGCGGCCACCAGCAGTGGAACGGGGTGGGGGGTGGGGGGGGAGGGGTGGGGGGTGCGCAAGGGACATGCAGGAGGCCAGAGCCAGTCGAGCGGAGGCAATAGGTAGTGGGCTGCGGAGTAAGCGGGGTAGGGGAGGTGCCAGGGCATGAAGGGATTTGAAGACGAGTGTGAGAATTTTGAAATTGATCCGTTCGATGATAATAAAGCTGACTGAGCACGGTACGGAGTTTAGTCCGGATGCGTAATTGGGCGCGAAGTTTGGGATTAAGTGGATCTTGGCGTGCCAAGCGCCTCAACTCAGCGCTGTTTCTCTGAATGTATTTGACATATCAACTGGGCTTTGCTTGCTAAAGTGGCGTTGTGTTTTATGAGGTTGAAACTAATAATCTTCAGAATCTATATACGTGTCTAAACAAATTATGCCGAGCATTGCTAAGGAATTGTAGGTCAAGGATAACTTAATTAAACAAAGACATCATCATTCAGGATGGAATTTTAATTTATTTTATCATGAAATTAGCATTTTAATTCCTAAGTATACAATTACCTTCTCTTCTTTTTTTTATATACAGTCCATGGTGCTGCTTCTTCACAGTCAACGCCAGTACATTTTTGAGTATGATTTATTAGATCGTTTGTCTGCTGTCACCATGCCCAGCGTTGCCCGTCATACCATGCAGACTATTCGCTCCATCGGTTACTACCGCAATATTTACAACCCTCCTGAAAGCAATGCCTCTGTGATTGTAGACTACAATGAGGAAGGGCTTCTCCTCCACAGAGCATACTTGGGTACAGGCCGTCGCGTCCTCTACAAGTATAAGCGGATGTTCAAACTTTCCGAGTTGCTGTACGACAGCACCCGCGTCAGCTTTACCTACGATGAGACCGCCGGGGTCCTGAAAACCGTGAACCTCCAGAGCGAGGGCTTCATTTGCACCATCCGTTACCGGCAAATCGGCCCTCTGATCGACCGGCAGATCTTCCGTTTCAGCGAAGACGGGATGGTGAACGCCCGCTTCGATTACAGCTACGACAACAACTTCAGGGTGACGAGCATGCAAGCCGTGATCAACGAGACCCCCTTGCCGATTGACCTGTACCAGTTCGACGACATCTCGGGCAAGTTTGAGCAGTTTGGGAAGTTTGGGGTCATTTACTACGACATCAACCAGATCATTTCCACCGCGGTGATGACTTACACCAAGCACTTTGACACGTACGGGCGAATCAAAGAGATTCAGTATGAAATATTCAGATCGCTCATGTACTGGATAACCATTCAGTATGACAACATGGGGCGCGTGACGCGGCGGGAGATGAAGATCGGGCCGTTCGCGAACACCACCAAATACGGTTACGAGTACGATGTTGATGGACAGCTTCAGACTGTCTACCTGAACGACAAAATCATGTGGCGGTACAACTACGACCTGAACGGCAACTTACATTTGCTGAACCCAGGCAGCAGCGCGCGTCTGACGCCACTGCGCTACGACCTGAGAGACCGCATCACACGTTTGGGCGACGTCCAGTACAGACTCGACGAAGACGGATTCCTGCATCAGAGAGGGGGCGATGTTTTCGAATACAACTCCAAGGGCCTTCTGTCTAGAGTTTACAGCAAGGCTGGTGGCTGGAACATACAGTACAGGTACGATGGCCTCGGGCGGCGTGTCTCCAGCAAAATCAGCATTGGCCAACACCTTCAGTTTTTCTACGCTGACCTGAATTACCCAAACCGAATAACTCACGTCTACAACCATTCCAGCTCCGAGATAACATCCCTCTACTATGACCTTCAGGGACACCTGTTTGCTATGGAGATCAGCAATGGGGAAGAGTTCTACATTGCTACTGATAACACTGGGACACCATTAGCGGTATTCAGCAGCAACGGACTGATGATTAAGCAAATTCAATATACTGCCTACGGGGAGATCTACCTAGACTCCAACCCTGACTTCCATCTGGTTATAGGGTTCCACGGTGGCCTCTATGACTCTTTGACTAAACTGATACACTTTGGCGAGAGAGACTACGATATTCTGACAGGACGCTGGACAACACCCGACATCAGCATTTGGAAAAGCATCGGGCGAGATCCTGCACCGTTTAATCTCTACATGTTCAGAAAAAACAACCCGGTCAGCAAAGTTCAGAACGTCATGGATTATGTCACAGGTAAGAAAGAAAAGCCGAGCCAAATAATAATTACTGAAAGAAGTGTAGTTAGAGATACCCGTGTGAATGAAATGGGTGCAATGTGCCGGTGCGATATGATCGATCAATCAATCAAAACTTACATTTGTATAGCACCTTTCGCGTCCCAAAGCGCATTTTAAAATGATAAACGTTTCTTCTTTGTTGTGGACAGAAGCGTGTTAATTACAAATGGCGGGAGATGATAGATGTCTTCATTCGGGGTCCTCCTGGAGTCTATTAACTGATGTGATAAGTTGGGCCAAGAGAAAAGTGCAGAAATGTTTGCCAAAAGAAATTGTGGGAAAATGTTTGATGCGTTTTTGCAGAAATTGACGGGTGGTGGGGGTGGGGGGGTGATTGGCGCAGTTGAAATACCTTTTGCTGCCAACCCACCGTTTTTCACTTTTTTTTGATCGAAACGAAAACGTGAGGAAATTAACACCTATTAGATTGTTGCAAAAAAAAATGAATTGCTACTTTCGAACAGAAACACCAGTGAGGCAACAGGGCGCACACAGACCCAGAGAGAGCGACACACATGCGACACACAGAGACACAAAGAGACATACACGTTTTAAAAGATTATCTGTTATTATTAGTTTGTACAACTGGGAACGACAAATATTTTGTAACTTTCTCTGTAACTGAAGTAAAGAACCGCTAATGGAAGATAAAACAAGATAAATCCTCTTATGGCCGGCCACTCATGCTGTAAAGCTTTGCATTGCGTGACGGCAAGAGCTTGTTCTTTCCTTTACTCCCAATTTGCTCCACCATTTAGCGTGTGTGAGACTGGACACCGAATTTTAGCAGATTGTTCCAAGTTCTTTGGGCATCACAGCTGAGCGAGATTATTTCCTCACACAACCTCCACTAAATGCAGTATATCTAGTCACTGGTAGCAAAATGGGAGCCACAACATGGATTGATTTTAATCAGCCTCGCTTCCTCCCAACCCTCTCTTTAACCCAGAGACCAACTGTGGCAGCCAATTGCTGGCTGCCTCAACACTTCCTGCTGCATTTAGCCTCTGAGTCAACAGGGAGGTGAAGAGCTTTGTAAAAACACCTACGCATTAGTACACGAGTATGGCATCAGACAAGGTTTATGGTAGCATAAACTGTCAGGAAAGGAATGTTTCAATAAGCAATAAAAGCAGGTTTCTTTATTGTGTTGCAACAATACCCTTGTGTATTTTGCAAAGAAATTCTTTTGCCAGAGCTGCCAGAAAACATAAATCAGTCATTTCGTTTTAATGGTTATCCTCTTTAATGTATATCATCAAATGTATCTGTTTACAGCTTTTAGGAACCAAACCCCAAATGGAATTTTTTTTAAAAAAATTTATCAAGGCTTTACCATTTCTGTATAATCCGTTAAACCTTTAAAGCTTCCACTTGAGTCAAGAGTGTGTGGGTTTAAGCCCCACATTGGATTTACGAAAAAGTTTTATCAATATAACGTTCTATCCATTATTTAATAGCCATTTCGTAGCGTTTCATTTTAAATGCAGTGATTGTGTATTTTGTAGGAGATATTATTTCCATGTGAGTTGAGTTGGTCTTACGCTTGAGATTTTCCAGTTTCTCTAAAAGATCTCTGGATAACCACAACAACTTCAATTTGTATAGCGCCCTCCACGCCGGACGGCGCCTCAGAGCACTTCAGAGCACTTGGGATACTGTGACAGAATCACTAGCTTTAGTACTAGAGACCACTCACTCCATAAGACTGTTGACTCTCCCCGGGACAGTGAGAAAACGGGGACATACAGTTATGTTCCAATACCCAGATTCACTTGAAAGAAATGGGTAACAGCAGAGATAGACAGCACCAACAGAGACGCTCAAAAGCGTTGGACCACGTTGGGAGGAAAGTGATGCGATGGAACTAAAACTTCCAAAAATACATATGTATAAATTACTATTTTGCAGCGTTTTGAACAAATTAAACGCACTCAGCATTACAAAAAAAAATGCATCATAATATACCACCAAAACCCCAATGACAATTTAAATTAGGCGAACAGAAACAAAATTGGGGGAGCCAACATGTGTGAAGATTTGTCAGCACTGCTACGTCTTCTGTTTACTGAGTGCTTAGCTACCATTTGTATTGCCGTGAGGATTTGCAATTTGTAAATGACAATTAAAATGCCCAAGTTACTAGAGTTGAGAGAGGTATCTGAGACTGCAGAAGCGTCATATCAGAGCAATTCATGTTGAGAGCAAGCTGCCATTTGTTTTATCCCTGAATTTGATTCCATGACCTTTGCCGGTAGCTTTGTTATATTTGCTCTTGTTGACTCAAGAGGAACTGTTGTCCTTCATTAGAAACAATTTATTCTCCCAAGTTGTACATTTTGAACAGGAAAATAAATGCTCATTCTTTCGTCATATGAACTGAACATTAGGAATCACGTGCATTTCACAGAAAACACGTAACATTGCAGCACACATCACACTTTGAACGGCTTGTTCTCCAAATCATCCGATTGTCTTCTTTCTACAGATGTTAACACCTGGCTCCTGACATTCGGCTTCCAGCTTCACAACGTTATTCCTGGTTTCCCCATCCCTAAGCAGGGTGTGACACAGCCTTCGTATGAGCTTGTAAAGAGTCAGGAGTGGGACGACGTGACGGTAAGGTCTCATAAGGAAATAAACAGCTCTTTCATTCTATTTGGTTTCGATCATCCGTGTGTCTGATACATGTGGAAGCCCATTGCCATGCTTTAGAGTATCCAAACCGGAGGTCCACATGCACATTCCACCGACGCACGGAAATTTCCCTGTGTCTGTAACGCAACGGGCACATTCTCCCCTTGAGGGACGTACCTTTTTTGTTAGGTCATTGTATCAAGGGATACGGTGTAAGTATTTAAAATTGAGGTACAGATCAGCTATGATCTAGTAGAACGGTGGAACAGGTTTCGCTGGACTGTAAACCTCAATCAGTAAAGGTGAGAAGCGCAAGAGAGTAGTTTTAACAATAAGTACCAATATAATATTCTGTTATTATCTGTTATTACCTAGTCTGGTGTATGGTGTGTGTTAAAAGAACTTAAAGTTTTTTTGTAGTGGGTTTTCGGCCGCGGGCCGCCCGAATATCCAGCGGACACTTTAACCGGCATTGGCCGGGTCCCGCGGGTGCCAGAAAAACAGGCTTTTACTGTACTTGGCTTTAAATATTTGGCCTGTTTAGGGGAAAGCTTATTTCTTTATGTGCCACAAATGTATTTTTCTGAGTGCTCTTATTTAAATTCAGTCCAGACTGCAAACATCATAGGATGATTCTCTGCTGGACAATAAATTTATAAAATTTGTCCACGTGATCCTATAATGGTGAAAACCTTTTGTAGGCCTTTACTTTCGGTCACAATAAACAGCATCAACTTATTGTGGAAAATATATCCATAGGGGAAACACTCTGTTATTAGATATACAACTGCAGTCATACACATACAGTTTACACTACAGTCTCAGATTGTTTGCGGTCAGAGATCTGTTGTTTTAACTGTTGCTAGAAATATACTTATTTACACTAGTGAAACTTGTGAGTGAGTGGCTAGTTTGCTGGTTTACCCCAGTAAAGATTTCCTTGGTTGTGCAGGAAGTTTATGCAGAAGTTCATCTCAATTTCCCTTTGCTTAAATAAACCGCAAAGCCTTCGATTTCAGAAGTGGTGCTTTTCATCCCCATAGGAATTCTGGCCTTGATTTTTTTCTCCTCATTGCTCTTTCTGATTTGAAACAGCTTTCCAGATTGTTTCTATCGTATGCTTCAGATACCGTGTGACCGGCTCTCTGAGGAAAAGTAGAACAAACATCCCAATGTTCCTGCCCATTTTCTGTCGATGTGTTAAACTTTTGAAGTGACCCAAGATACGTTTACTATGAGGGGGGCAGGTCGCCAATGGTTCATTTGAAAAGCAGCTTAAGGAAGTGATGGAGGGATGGTGTTCTGGAAGTTGAAATTAAAAAGCAAAAGCCCGCAAATAAATAAATTTGTCCCACTTCTGAGCTTTTTAATGTACTCCTGAATAAATAAATACCTCTGCAATTCATTTTCAGCTGAGATAAGCCTAGTTACTGGAAAGTTGTTCCATTTCCCACAACAATTTGAGTTCAATTGTGCACTAAATTTCTGAATTCCTGACACTTGACCAGCGTCATTACTGTATCATTATTGCGGGGAATGAGCTGAAATCAACCAAAACCAGTTGGCCCGAGCACACAGGAACTTTCCTCAACCTACCAGTAATTGCAAGGGTTTGAATCACTGAATGGTATTAAAATATCTGTTGCCAAATATATTTGAAATCACATTATTAACCAGTGATTACAAATTTGGACATTTTAGCAAAGTGTCATTTGGATACATGACAAACTGCACAATGTTGCATTAATTCTATCTTACATTTGGAAGTGTATGTCAGTGTACCTGCTTTCTCAAACATCACAGTTACAAAGCCTGTTTACTATTCTGTATCTATAAATACACTGAGAGTATTCCTTCACATATATATATATCTATATTGTTTCTGTCTTGCCTTTAGCCTCTGTCTGGTGTGCAGCAAACAGTAGCAAGACAAGCAAAAGCCTTCATAAGCCTGGGAAATACGCCAGATATTAAAATTGGCAAACATAAAGCCAGCAAAGAGAAGCCATGGCTTTGGTTTGCGACCGTCAACTCTCTCATTGGCAAAGGGGTGATGCTTGCTATCACCCAAGGAAAAGTGACAACCAACGTGCTCAACATTGCTAATGAGGACTGCATCAAAGTTGCGGCACTGCTGAATGGTGCGTATTACCTGGAAAACCTGCACTATAACATTGAAGGGAAAGACACTCACTACTTCATCAAAACCGCCTCACCTGAAAACGATCTGGGAACACTGAGACTGACCAGCGGACGCAAGGCATTGGAAAATGGCATTAATGTTACCGTCTCGCAGTCGACCACCGTGGTGAATGGCAGGACTCGAAGGTTTGCCGATGTAGAAATGCAGTACAGCGCCTTGTCCCTCCACGTACGCTACGGAATGACCCTGGATGAAGAGAAAGCCCGAATACTGGAACAGGCCAGGCATCGAGCCCTGGGAAGTGCTTGGAACAGAGAGCAACAGCGAGTGAGGGACGGTGAGGACGGTGTCAGGCTATGGACGGAAGGAGAGAAACGACAGCTGCTCAGTGCTGCAAAAGTGCAAGGATACGATGGGTACTATGTACTCTCTGTGGAGCAATACCCAGAGTTAGCAGACAGTGCGAATAATATTCAGTTCCTAAGACAGAACGAAATAGGAAAGAGGTAACACACAGGCTAGTTGGTACCTGCCAAAGAGACAAACTCAACACTTCTCTTTCTAGGGAAGCAGAATATTACTTTTGCTGCCAATAGCTACCACAGGGTAAACATTGAAACCTGAAATTCACTGTAACCTGACGCTCAGATCAATCTGTAGCACAATTTCTTTCCAAAAACTGTTGGACTTGATGGAATTCTTTTTCTACTCATTCGGAGCCCATAAAAGGGGAAGAAAAAATGGTTACGCAAACAAAAAAAGCTCTTCAAATTTCCCTTGATATACAGGGTTGTCGACTGCTTTACATAAATCGTTTACGGTGGACGCCACTAGGTTCAGACCCAAGCTTGGACTGAAATGTGTGTGTAAAAAAAAAAACTGCTTAACTGTTTTGTACTTGGCCAAATCTGTTGACTGTTTTCTGTTGTTTAAGAAACACTGTATTAAGCATTAGAATCGAAGTGTCCAGGTACAAGAACTGTGTATTTACATGAGTGACCTTTGCTTACCAAAAGTAGTCTTAATCTTTCCTCGCAGTAAGTGATATTACTGGTTGGACCCATGGCAAGAAAAATAATCCCCAGATTCTACTGTGGACCAATGTCCAATGTTTTCACTGCGCTGCTTTATATGAGGACACTTTGTGCAAAGTAGCTCGACAGAAAATCAGGACAGAAAATTTCATCCTTAATTTTTTCAATGGTTTGCCTTGGGAAACAACGCAATGTACAGAATCGCTGCAGCAAAGCAAAGGAAAACTTTTTTTGTAAGATGTGTGAGACCAGTTCTTCATGGAGTTTTTATATGAATTCCAGGTTACTGTTCACCAGATACTAGTCTCGAAGATGTTAATTTATGTAAAGTGTTTCAAAGAAGTTTATACTTGAAAATAAAACCTTTAAAATACAATTGCGTGTTAAATCCAAATCCTTCTCTGTTTCTATATCTGGGTGGGTGTGAGTGATAGTTCTTGTGAAACCTCCTGTCAGTCTTTTCATTGCCGAACAAGTGTATATTTTCTCAACATCTAACTTTACAAAACAAAATGTTTTCTGTTGTGAAATCAGCCGAGATCAAGCACTCTCCCCTCTGCATCAGAAGGTTGTAGGTTCAATCCCCACATTAGGACTTTTGACTCCAGCCTGAAAACCCAATGCAGTGCTGGGGAGGAGCTGTGTTTGCCCACAAAATCCACAGTCACTAAACTTTAAATGTATATCCTGTGAAGTACTTTGAGTCGTCCTCCTGACTATAAAGCTGCTGATCAGATGAAAGGATTGTTATTAATACTGTCCCGACAAATGCTGTACTTGTCCGATCTGGTAGACGCACACGCTCTGTGATCACTGTTAGTGTCCCTGTAGCCAGGGAGTGGGTGGGTGGGTGGGTGGGTGGGTGAGTGAGTGAGTGAGTGAGTGAGTGAGTGAGTGAGTGAGTGAGTGAGTGAGTGAGTGAGTGAGTGAGTGAGTGAGTGAGTGAGTGAGTGAGTGAGTGAGTGGGTGGGTGGGTGGGTGGGTGGGTGGGTGGGTGGGTGGGTGGGTGGGTGGGTGGGTGGGTGGGTGGGTGGGTGGGTGGGTGGGTGGGTGGGTGGGTGGGTGGGTGGGTGGGTGGGTGGGTGGGTGGGTGGGTGGGTGGGTGGGTGGGTGGGTGGGTGACAGGTGCATGTGCATGCGATGGAGACTGAATTTCCATTTGTCGTCTGCTCTCTGAGCATCAGTTAATTTGAATTCAAGATCCTTGTCCTCACTTTCCAGGCCATTCACGGCCTTGCCCCGCTTATCTCTCTGACCTACTGTGTCCCTATCAGCCTGTGCCCACACCCTCCATTCAGCAGACTCAGGCCTGCTGCGCGTCTACCGCCCTAACCCCCCAACCATCGGGGCCCGGGCTCTCAGCCTCTCTGCTTCCACACTGTGGAACTCCATCCCGCAGCCCCTCCCCCTCGCTTCCTCCCTTTCCTCCTTCAAGGCCGGTCTCAAGACCTTCCTCTTCAACCGCGTCTTCGGTTGCCCCACTAACTCCTCCCCCTCTCCTCCCCCCTACCCCTCTCCTCCCCCACCCCACCTCCACACCTTGGTTTAAGAAGGTCAAGGAGAGGCAGTGGAGGAGGATTGAGTGGTCCATGGTACCGAGGAGGTAGAGGGAGCCCTAGTCTCACAAATGACGTTGACCAGTGCAGTTTCCATGCTCGATTGGAGGGTCTCGTGGAGGGAGTGAGATGAGAGGAAGAAGTGAATCTGGGAGGCAATGACTCTTTCTAGGACCTTTGACAGAAAAGGGAGGTTGGAGATGAAGCTTGAAAGCCGAAGCCGGTAGCTTGAAAGCTGCAACGCGTCAAGTGAAGGTTTCTTAAGGATGGGGGTGATGATGCCGGATGAACACGACGGGTTGATGGTGTCGGCAAGGAGGTGGACCTGGGAGGTAAGGAGAGGGGTGTGGGTGGGGTCCAGGGAGCAGGTGGTGGGCGTCATGGAGGACATGGTGGTGATGACAGAGGACGGGAAGACAAGTTCAAAAGTGTGGAAGGAGTGGTTGGGTAGGAGTCAGAGAGTGGGAGGGAGGTGGAGAGGGGTTGAAAGTTGGAAAGGCGATGACAGCTGAGCTGTTCCCTCAATTTTTGGACTCGAGGAAATCCAGCATCTCCTCACATTGGAGGAAAGGATCGGGTGGCGTGGAGGAACAGGAGCCAGTTAGTCGTGGAGAACATGCACTTGGGTTTGTCCTTTGCCTCCAGGATTATCCAGAGGGATTTGGCGGAGGGCAGAGCGGAGAGGTAAGTTCTAATGCAGTCCAGCCAGATATGCCGGTGGAACGTTAGGCCGGATTTGTGCCAAGTGTGTTTGGCGATCCACACCTGGCCCTTTAGCGAGCAGAGGTGGCTGGTAAACCAGTGTGAGGTTCAAGAGTAGGAGAAGATGAGGCAACAGTGTTGAGTGCAGTGGAAAGGGCGTTGTGAAGGACTGCAAGCGCAGAGGATCAGTCGGTGTGGGACATGGGCCAGAGGGGGAGGAGTTCAGAGGACTCCAAAGTCACAGAGAGGGTTTCGGGGAGATCTTCTTCCGTGGGAGTTAGAAGATGGTGATAGGTTGTCAGGCGATGGGGAGGGGGATAGAGGAGTTGAGGGATAAGAAATGGTGGTCGGAGATGGCCTTGTCAGTGATGGTGACATCCGAGACACTGAGGACCCAGGGCGATCACCAAGTCAAGCGGGTGGCCGTGAACGTGGGTGGCGGAATGGATGTGAAGGGAGACAGACGGAGGAGGGGAGGCAGAGGGACAGGGGAGTGGGAGGGAGGCACACTAATGCGAGCTATACTGTACCTGTTACCAAGGATTCGAACTCGCCGAGCAAAAGTGATGTCACGGAGGAGGAACTCAGCCGGAAAATCCAAAAAAACCAAAATGGCGGCCCCTCCTGAGCCCGTTAATGGCCGCCGCTCGATACCTCGGCCCCCAAGACACCCGACCTGGCCTAGAGCGACCAGCCGGTCCCCAGCCCTGCCTCTCGCTGTCGCGGTCCCGATTCCCGGCCTCCCCTCAGTCCCAAACAACGGATCAGTACAGGTAATAAATAATACCAATCACTGAGGGCATCATTTTCATTTTATGCAATACACTTCTAGCAACTACAGGTGGCCGAGTTATAATAAATAAATAATAATCCTTGCATTTGATATAGCGCTCTTCACATCTTATCGACGTCCCAAAGCGCTTCACAGAATATACTGTAAAGTGAATTGACTGTATATTTGTGGGCGAAACGCGGCAGCCAATTGCGCACAGCACCGTCCCCCACAAACAGTCGTGGATTGAAATGACCAATTTTATTATTGTGGGTTTTTTGGAGGGATTATTATTAGGCGTGTGGAGTAAGGAAACTTGCCCAAGGTTTCGCCCTGACCTGCCTGGATTCGAACACAGGTCTCCCCAGCTTGCAAGACAAGTGCTCTAACCACTGAGCCACAGGAGCTCCACGTTCCATTGGCTGGTAAACTTTTATTCGCTAAGATGCTTCTGCCTCCAAATGTCATTCTCTGCTCACTGCTGTTGTTTTGTTCCAGCTGAATCCACAGTCCTGGCCACACACATCTGTGATTGAAAGATTGATTCTAGATTTTATGTTTCACTGCCAACTTTCCCCCAATTTACGCTGGCAGGCGTGAAATAAATAAATTTTGAAATAAATTTTGAAAAGCTGCAAGTTCGGGTTCCATTAATTTGCACATCGTTGAGTAAATACAGAGCAAACTCCCATTATTATGAAAATTTACATTTATATTGCGCATTTCACATCAGGAGGATGTCCTCAAGTGTTTCATGCCGCTGGGTAGGTACCTGTAATGTTCTTTAATCCACGAAATGCAATGTTGATTCAATCCAATCTTTAATGCAACTTTACAATCCAGCTTCTTTCCAATCCCCTCTTTCACTCTCTCTCTCTCTCTCCAACTCTCTCAAGTCATTCTTCCAAGAATCCTTGTGAACTTGTCCCATACTTAATTGCCACTTATGTTGTTAAATATGCAGCACATCATACAGTTAACCCTCGTCGATCGCGGGGGTCAATCGCATTGGATAAGGTTAATAGGTAATGGGACTTCAAGCTTCCAGGCACATCCACACCCGACCAATGCAAGGTACGTACTGAGGCGGGCCAGCCCCTCCCCCACCACCACCCCTCCTCATTCTCGTCTCCCCTACCATCCGGGAAGTGGGTACATCAGGGGGAGCCCGGGAGGGAGGCAGAGAACAACTAGCCGGAGAGGGGAGAGGGCAGCGGGGAAAGGAGAGGGCAGAGAGCCGCGGAGGAGCGGTGGGAGCAAGTGGAGAGGGCAGAGAGCCACCAGGGAGAGAAGAGGGCAGCTGGGGAAGAGAGAGGGCCAGAGAGCAACGTGGAGGGGAGGGAGCAAGAGGGGAGGGGACGGGAGAGGGTAAAAAGGGTGGTTAGGTGATTCCAGCCAAAGGTTAACCCACCACAAGCCTCCAGGCACATCCACACCCGACCAATGCAAGGTACGTACTGAGGCGCGTTACAGCCGGCTGGCCCGCTCCTCGCTCCCCCCCACCCTCCGTGCACAATGCATTCTTGGGAAAGTCCGATGACTCTTCGGCCTCGGAGCATCCTGGTGGCATGGCATGGTAAACAGAAGAGACAGAGATAGCAATAAAGAAACAGGAATAAAGCAATATAAAATAAAGCAATAAAACCACAGCTAGGCTAAATTATTTTACCATTGGTTCTGGAAGTGTTAGGAGACTCTCTCTCTTCTGTTTACCATGCAATGCCATCAGGATACTCCGAGGCTGAAGAGGCATCAGACTTTCCCAAGGGTGCATTGCGCGGGGCCGGCCAGCCGAGGAATCATCGGATTTCGTCGGGAGCTGCTGGCGTCCTAACAAGTACACATGCGCGTGGGGGCTAGACAGAGCGTATACGCGTGTTGCGCAAAAAAATGACGCTTTTTTTTGTCGTGTACGCTTGAATTCACAATCGATAAAGTCGCATTCGACGAGGGTTAACTGTACTTAATTAACCAGTTATGCTGTTAAAGTTAATATGCAACATTACCCACCCAAACTGGGATGTAGGGGCTACTGAGTGGAAAGATAACCGAAAATGGAATCAGAGAGGCAGTTTTTGAGATGTGCCTTGAATTTGCCCGCAAAATATACAGTCAGTTCACCTTATAGTATATCCTGTGAAGCTCTTTGAGCCATCTCAAATATGTGATAAAGTGCCGTATCAAATGCAACTTATTAATTATTGACTGGCTAGTTGTGGCTTCTTATTAACTTGTTTTTAAATTGTACATTTCATTAATCCCACATTCCCACTGTTTCCCCATATCCCTCAATGCTTTTGACCTCTTAAGTCCTTATGCAGTTAGTTCCCGATCCATTTAATCCGGCCTCAGTCACCACTTGTGGCAAAGACTTCCACAATCTAAAAAATTGTCTGGATGGTGTTTAAGGACAGGTTCATGTGTTCCTGTGTTGTCCTAAACTTGAATAGTCTTACTGATGAGCTTCATGCATGATGGTTATCCAATAGGGCAAGATGTCAACAGTCTGCCTGTTGTCTCTGGCATTGCCGTGCAGTATTACCCAGTGTCTGCATGAGAGCTCAAAACATTTATATATTACTTTAATATCTATATTAGTTCAAAAGAAATGTTAGAATATTTTCTTTGAGATGGCGAGTTGACTGAGCCCATGGGTACTGACACACAGATATCTATCCTACCGTACACAGCAACACAGCAATAAATTTAGCAGATTTAAAACAGTGTTTAGGAGGAATTTCTTCACGTGGAAGGTGTTGAAAATATAGTTTTAGCCAAAAGCGTCAATGAGAGTAGACTTGATTCATACCTGAGGGAGAAGGGAATATATGTGTATGGAGAGGAATAAATAATAATAATCCTTCTATTTGGTGCAGCACTTCACGTCTTCTAGACAACAGCAACAACAAAATTACATTTATAGAGCACCTTTCACGTCGGAAGGACATCCCAAAGATGTCTCAAAACACTTCACAGAATGTACAATAAAGCGACTTGACTGTATATTTGTGGGCGAAACAACAACTTTCAGTTGTGAAGCACCCTCCATGCTGGCTAGCGTCTCAGAACTTAAACTCCTGAAACACGGCAGCATATTGTGCACAGCAGTGTCCCATAAACAGTTGTGGATTGATGTGACCAATTTTTTTTTATTTTTTTTCTTGAGCGTTTATTATCATGCGTACGGAGTAAGGAAACTTTCGCAAGGTTTTGCTTTGCTAGGAATCAAACCTAGGTGTCTCGCTTGCAAGGTAAATGCTCTAACTGAACTACAGGATAAGTGGGAATTGAGCTTTTGTGAAGAAACAAATAGCAGGAAGGACTATTTGGGCTCAGTTGCCTCTTTCCATGCAATAATACTGAATTACTGTATTTATGCATTTGCAGGAGCAATATATTGGAAACAGTGGAAACCAGTGAAACTTAAATTAATTTTTTTTAACTTTCAATTTGATTAGAAGAAGAATCCTTGCAGTGATTCAGTGTGCTTATCACATTGCTGAGACATCTTAAAGTAAAGTGCTTCAGAGAATATTGTATAATGCAAAATGGATTGACTGTGTATTTTGTTGGGTGTATTTTGGGAGCAATTGCATAAAAGAAATAGTATTTTTTTTAAAAAAAACACTCAACCCAAATAGTCACCTCCTTTAAACAATTCACGCGAATTTAGCATCGTGACAGCCTGTCTAAACCTGTTTTATCTTACTTGGTAGAGAAAATAAACTGCTCTTAGATTGTCAGTTTCATCAGCACATTAGAGTTGGAGAGTATTGTATGTTGCTTAGGGAATTGTCATATTTTAGCAGTTTTACATTCGTAGTTTCATTACAAAAATAAAATATCTGAAATTGCAGTTTCCGAGTGCCAGGCTGAGCTCTGCTATTCATCTTGCTGACAGCTGCAGTGTGGAAGTACAGATTTTGACAGGAATTTCAGCTTCGGCCTGGTTAATAATTCATTGTAGGAATGAGGCTTTTTTTTTGGCTAGATAATGCAACATTTAAGTTACTGGCTGAATTTCACTGAATACAGTCATTTGCCTTTAATAGGCTTTTCCATAAACATTAGAAAAACAGATATAAATGTGTAACATATGGTTATTTTGTTACATTTGGGAGAAATTGTAGCAAACGCTAAGGATTTATAAGTAAAAACTTGGTGAGCCAATTTAATCTGTTGTCTGTCTCCAAACCTCATCTCTGTATCTTTCCTTATAACAAGTGTAAGCTTCCATGAACAAAGTGAAACCCAATTACAGCCAGTAAGAAATAAAAATCTACTGCGTACGTTTTGCTATGTTTGTTGTGTTTCTTACTCTTAATCCAGTTATAGGATGAAGGAGTTCATTTTGTATCAGCCCAGCTTGTAAATTAATGTCCATTGACATTTTGGTTGAATGCATTTAAGTACCAACCCAGTAAATCCCCCCAGTGCTTTCGAGTTCTTACTCTTGAGACAATTTTAAACAGAAACGGAAGTGTATTTTGATCGACAATCCTCCAGTGTTATTTTAAATGCTGTTTAACCCTCGCCGAACACAACTTTCTCGATTGCGAATTCAACTATACGCGAAGAAAAAAACACATCACTTTTTTGCTTAATGAGCATAAAACGTGAGTATACGCGCGCTGGCTCTCGGGAGTGAGAGCAGGGAGAGCGACGAGGGGGGGGGGGGGGGAGAGACTGTATCCATATAAAAACCTGTATTACACCACCGAATGTAGTTGCTGTTGTAACTCTTGAGTTTTACCTACACAATCATCTATTGTCTTATGTGTCCAATTTATACAATTTCAAGTATTCATTCCATGTCAAGTTGACGCGTAAAATGAAAGTAGACGGTTCTAGAAATGCGCAAGAGGTCAATGGGCGTGTAAAAGAACGATAGATTAATACTTTTAGTCCAACCCTTTATCACTCTATCCTATCACGAGCTCCCTGTAGCTGACTTGTTACCACCTCATGTACAGCTTCGTGAACACACGATCATATAGGTAGGATCAACAAGCTCTCAAGGTACCAGCTATCTACTTGACGAGGGCTCCAACCCGGCTTGTTGGATGTCAAATCACCAACAAGTGGCCATCTCCTGCCATAAAGCTGCAACAACAATATAACACCCTTCACGCCTCTGATACATGGTTCCAACTGGTTCCAACATAATATGCTTGGCAGTCTCAGTAATCTGGTTCCTAAATCAGGTGAGTTCCCTCCTCCCGACCTGAAAAGCGCTCTATAAATGTAATTTTGTTGTTGTTGAGTTTGCAAGATGAAGAATAATAAGCATAATAGTCCTTGCGTTTGATGTAGCACTTTTCACGTCTTCTGGTGCTTCACAGAATATACTGTAAAGTGAATCGACTGTATATTTTGTGGGTGAAACACACAAATAACAGCAACAAAATTACATTTGTACGGCGCCTTTCGAGTCGGGTGCCAATTGCGCACAGCAGTGTTCCTACAAACCGTCATGGATTGAAATGACCCATTTTATTATTGTATTTTATTCTGGAGGGATTATTATCAGGCGTGTGGGGTAAGGAAACTTGCCTAAGGGATTTGTCCTGCCTGGAACCGAACCTGGGTCTCTCGCTTGCGAGGCGAGCGCTCTAACCACTGAGCTACGGGATTTCTACTGACTGGCACTGCACTGACAGACCAGTCGGCCAAGCTGATCAACGGCAATTGGTGGAGCGGATGTTTGCTCACTGAGGGCAAGGATTCCTCCCATTTGGCTTCTGTTAACTCTGCAAGCTGAAGCCCTAATGGCTAGGGTGGTCTTGGCTGGATAAACAAAACTAATTAACTAATTCTAATCAAGGATCTTACTGAAACATCAACACGTTTGTAACATTCAGATGCTCATCTGCAGCATTTGGAGGTTTAATCTCCACAACATGTCTTAAATTGCTTAGAGAGTCAGGGACCCAAATCTCAACAAATATTCTGCATCTTTTCTCCGTGTTAGTTCCTATTTTATTCCTAACCTGCATTCACCTTTAATGGGAAGTAATCACACTGTACCAAAATAAACTTTGTGTACGTAGAAATGGTTTAATTGGGCTGTAGTCCAATAACTTTGACACTGGATTTTCAAACCAAGTAATCTTACAGTTTGACAGGTTTTCAGGTCCATAAATATAATCTCCTCTACCTCACAGAAGAGCGATAAAGCCGTACTAGTTTTGTGGAATCCTATTCCCTGCAAGAGATTTAGAAGAAGAAGTAAGCTTTTACTTATGACAAGAGATGCGCTAGGAATGAGTGCTGAACTCAACTTCCAATTACCTTAGTCATGCATTTGCCAAATACACAAATTTGACCAAATTTCAAAACTTTGGGTATGTCACAAAATTTCAATTAGTGATGCCTGAGCTCACTCCCGAAAAAACACTGTAACTTTAGTATTCATAGAATACTGCAGAAGCTGTTAAACTGAAATGAGAACAGAAGTTGCTGGGAACATTCAACAACAACAAAATTACATTTATAAAGCGCCTTTCACATCGGGAGGACGATCCAAGGCGCTGAACAGTCAGATCGGGACCCGAGCAGGGGGTGATGGGTCAGGGTAGGGGGAAGGGGGAGGAGAGTAGGAGAGGGGGAAGAATTAGTGGGGCAGCCGAAGGCGCGGTCGAAGAGAAGGTCTTGAGACCGGCCTTGAAGGAGGAAAGAGAGGAAGTGAGGCGGAGGGGCTGTGGGATGGAGTTCCACAGTGTGGGAGCAGAGAGGCTGAAAGCCCAGCCACTGATGGTGGGGCGGTTAGGGGGGTGGACGCGGAGCAGGCCTGAGTCTGCTGAGCAGAGGGGACGGACAGGCTGATAGGGAGACAGGCGGTGGCCAGGCCATGAATGGCCTTGAAGGTGAGGACGAGGATCTTGAATTGGATCCTCTGGGGGATGGGGAGCCAGTGGAGACGGGCGAGGGTGGGAGTGATGTGGTCGCGGTGCCTAGTGCGGGAGAGAACACGAGCTGCAGAGTTCTGAATGATCTGCATCTTGTGAAGAGAGGAGCTGGGGAGGCCGACAAGGAGAGAGTTCCCGTAGTCGAGCCTAGAAGTAATGAAGGCGTGTATGAGTGTTTCGGCAGCAGGGGGTGTAAGTTAGTGGCGGAGTCTGGCAATGTTACGGAGGTGGTGGAAGGTTGTACCAGTCATGGCGCGGATATGAGGGAGGAAGAACAGTTCGGGGTGAGGTCAGCAGGTCAGGCTCCATCTATGGAGAAAGGCAAGTGAGCTAACTTTTCAGATCAATGTATTTTGAAGTGGTTCTCTGCCAACCAAGATATTTGGGATTGAGAAGAAAAAGTTAAATACTATTGTAACCAAAGGTCTTTCTGACAATATGGCAATTGTTCGGCAACTATAGGTGAGTGGAAAAATATGAACAGTACATGAAATTTTTTTTTTTTGTAAGTGCAATATATTTAACTGATGTTTGTATCTCACATAGCCTCACCAGCAATAGGCTGCACAAACAATCGATAGCCAAAAGTTGCACCAATTTATTCACGTAAACCCATTCGAGAATAGCAAACCTGCTAGTTTTTATAGCTACTTCAGACTTTGTGCTAGTTAAGTAGTACACAAGGGATTAAGCATGTGTCATGTTTAGGAATTTCCACAACTCTTCTGGAGCGATGAGCCCCAAGTGGCTCATTTGAATGTTGACGAATGCACAAAGGTACCTGTTTCTGCATCTCAACTTACCTCATACAGTGCAGGGAGATGTGCAGTGGTTACGTTTACACGGGTATCTGATCATCCACCTCATTACGAACAAGGCAACATGTACCCAGTACCTTCAGACGACTCGGCACAAGGAGAATTTCAAAGGTGGTTTCTGACACATCACAACAGTTTCAGTTTAATTAACCTATTTTCAAACTCTGTGGATACACCAGGAGATTCGGGAGTTTGAAATATTGCCTGAAGGCTCAAGGCAATTATGATTTTTTCCATAGTTTTTTTTATTTTCCAAGTGAAAGTTACACTTTCACATGATAGCAAAGGGTGGGCGGAACAACTTTGTAAAGTTAGGGACTGATGTCTCCTTTCCTGGGATAAATAAATCTCAAAAGGATTTTTAGGTTCTGAAGCACGTTGGACACAAAATAGTTGTTTTAACCAATTAGAAGTGTGTAAATAAAGAATGGCTAATTGGTCAAATGTGCTAAGCAATTCTTCAGCATATTCAATGTTTACAAAATTTGCTATGTATGTTGAAAGGCTGTTTTCCGACATTAATAGGCTGTTTTAGCTTGTTGGTAAGTCCAAACATATATAAATATATGTAAATATATAAATGGGATAAATATAAGCTAGCTAGCCACCACCAACAACAACAAATTGGATTTGTATCACGCCTCTCACATCGGGAGGACATCCCAAGGTGCTGAACAGTCATGGGTTTGGACCACAACTAGGGATTGGGATCAAGGAGAGATGGAAACCAAGGAGGGGAGGGGTAGGAGGTAATTTAAGGCATGGTCGAAGAGGAGGGTTTTCATATGGGAATTCTAAAAGCGCGTGTAGGAATAACCTCTTCACGCAATGGTTTGTGAGAATGTGGAGCTCACTGCCGGAAACTGTGGTTGAAGCAGAAATCATCAACATATTTCATAGGAAACTTGATGCATACATGCGTAAATAGAGAGAGAAGATTAGGAGGTCGGAGGCTTATAACAATAAGAAAATTACACTTGTATATCGCCTTTCACAACAAAACACACTAGTTGGGCTGAATGACTTAATTTCGCCCTGCAATGTTCTATGTCATTCTATTTAAAATTCAATTATTGCATGTTTCTCAAGAAATAAATTAAGAAATCAAACTCCAGCAATATTGTTTCACATTCAACCCCTTATCAGCTTGTATTTAATTCTCTTTCAGCATTGAATTTCCAGTACAGGCTTCTCAAATACAGGTATATTTATAATAATATAATAATAGTCTTTGCAATTGATATAGTCTTATTATATCATCAAAACATCTCAAAGAGCTTCACTTGATATTTACTGTGAGGTATAGTAACTATAGTGTAGGCGAACGTGGTAGTGAATTGTGACTCAGAGGCATGAGCGCTACCAATTGAGGCAGACTGCCAACGGAATTCATTTATCATATAAATGAACTACAGCAAAGGATTATTCAGTAACAATAGATTCCAATCTAGGCCATACAAATAGCCTGTAGATCTCTTCACTGCAATGACTAAGTGGTTTTGTAAAACAAGTTTAGATTGATCACTTCTGGATGAATAAATCTGCACCGCCGGCAATGCTGATAACAAAAAATGTGAACACACTTTTAATGATTGTTTTAACAACCTTTAAAAGCGATAAATGTTGTACTTTTTTTGGCTATCACTTGTTAACAATGACATATCTTATGGAAAGGATTGGCTAATTGTTGAATCTTGTTGTGGCGAAGCAATGAATACAAGGGGTGAGACATTTTTATTTCAAATGTTAATCATCTCCTTCAAAGTTTTACACGCAAGTGGGAGATTTATGCGGTGCCTGTGGTAGATGGAGAGCGAGGCAAAAGTGAATGCTTCCACTCCCACCAGAGGCTGAATATAAATTGTCACAATTGTACACTGTGTTCCATTACTGACTGTCCACTTAGCTAAGTGCTGCACCCAGTGCAACGTAAGACTTCCATCATGCTGACGCTCCCGAGTGCCACATCGAATGTACGTACCTGAAGGCCATATTTACACATGTGGGCATTGCTAAACTGAGGTCCCCTTTGACTGTTGTTCAGATAAATGTTAAAGTTCACATGACATGATTTGAAAAGAGGGAAGCTTATATTTCTGGCACCTTTATATGTAGACAATACAGTCAGGGTTTACATCCAGCCTTGAATTTACATTCAGGTAAAGCCTTTAATTTACATATACATAGAGCCTTTCACATCAAGAATGATCTGCCTGAAAGGGTAGTGAGGTCCGATTCGATAGCAGCTTTTAAGAGAGAACTAGATAGGTATCTGGGGAAGACGGGATTGCAGGGTTATGGGGAGAAAGCTGGTGATTGGGGTTAACGAAAGTGACTTGCTCGGTCAAAGAGCCGGCACAGACTCGATGGGCCGAATGGTCTCCTGTGCCATAACATTTTATGATTCTATGATTCTATGAAGAGGACATCTCAAATTACTTGTGTACAAAACAGCTGCTGTATTCCAAGCATCCGCCTAGAAAGTATAGTCACTTTGCTTTACAGTACTGTGAATCCTGTGAAGCACTTTGAAACATCCTCTTGACATGAAAAGCAATATAGTGTATCACTGTAGGATTATTTATTATTACACTTATCTACAAAGCCAAACACTACTGGACACAAATTGCTGTGAAAAGCCATTCGAGCCATATTTCAATCTGATAAGGGACGATACAAAGCAAGTGGGCCCATAAATTTGCCAGTGGATGACAATAGATATGTAGCAGAGAGCAATGCCAGAGAAAGCAGAGTGAACTAACGTGGCTCTTATTGTGAAAACGTTTATTCACCACAAAAACAGTAACTGAGCAGTTAATTGGATACCTAGGATTAGATGGACCTCAATAGATGTCAGGAAATCATTCATTTTCCAGACTCTTACAGTCACTCGAACACAGAACCATACAAACCTGCATGGAACTATTACAACAAAACAACAACTTGGATTTATACAGCAACCTTCACGCCAAACGACGTTTCAGAGCACTTCGCAATGTCGGATCCCGGGGCCGAGGGCCGGGGCCGAGCCAGATGGAAAATGGCACAGTCGTTTGTCCAGACAAAATGTCGGTTTCAAGCCTGCTGGTCATTAGTGACCAGTTTGAGCAAGCCTCGGACCCCAAAAAGAAGTGAGGTGATATATTTTGGAGACTGGAAAGAATGCAGCCACATACCACTCGCAGTGAAGCCAGACTACATCAAAAGCCGTGACATTTGGTTCGGGGCTGCTGGGGCATGATAGCCAAAATAGCTGGGAGGAGAGTTCTCGGTATAATGAGGAAAAAACCGGTGATGTGATGCCGGCGCTCACTGTCTATCACAGGGAAAATCCTAATGATAAAATGTGATGCCCTCTCGGTATTTTGTACGTTGACCAAGATCAACGCCATTGATCTGGGGGTCTAAGATGGATCTGGTCCGCAGGAAAACGATACACAAATCCCCAGAAAAAGTGGGAAAAGGGGTCTCAAATATAACCCTGATCTTCAGGATCACCTATGTGTGTAGCTGCCTGAGGCTGTACCTAGAGATCCACTACTCCAGCAACAAATGCCAGTGCATACTGGGACTCTATCTGTACCCAGTGCTAAGAAGGGTGGGTCCGGCAGAACTGGCTCGACACATTCCACACAGTTGGAGTGCGCTGAAACACCTCTCCTACCCAGAGAGCTTCCTGACAAATCCTATTCCAGACCCCCATGCAATCACCAAGTGGTCTGTGCAATTGGTGGTTGAAATGATTCGAAAGGGGGAGAGGGCAGATCCGATTGGGAGGTAGCCTGGGACGGCTACATCTGGCAAAATGCTTCATCACCAGCCCTCTTCCCGGCACTCCTAGCGAAACCCACATTGAGTGTGTCTGGAGGATCACAAACCCAGGTAAAGGAAACCCTTTGGCGTTCCTCAAGCCAGGTGATCTTCCGGCAGAACGAGGGGTCGGTGAGAACATGTCTCAGGCTTCTGAACGCGGAGAGCGAACCTCTCTGTGTGTGCGCGGCCTCGCACGTGGTCACGGCGCACACGCGAGCAACTCCCGACTGTTCAAAAGGGAGCGTCCCCGAAAAAGTGTGGACAAAAACGGTGCGCTTTCTTCTTTTGTGTTTGTTTTTGGTTTCACGTCATGAATCTATTTATAAATAAATGTATATTTTCGAAACAACAACAACAACTTTGATTTATATAGCGCCCTCCACGCCGGACAGCGTTCTCAGAGCGCCAAAACAGAAGTAACCATTGGAACCTTTACAAGAAACCGGATACTGTAACCCTATTACACTCAATCACGCATTGACACGAGCACCAAACAGAGTGTACAGCAGATTGAAAGCAACCCCACTGATCCTCAAGTGAGGCAAAGAATCATTGGACAATGCTTCCTCGAGACTCATCTCCTTTCTGAATTCACGATCATAAAATTCTGGCCAAAATAATAGAAGCGTACCAGCACAACCTGAATCCATCCTGATCCACAAAGGCCCATCCAGGCTTCCATCAGTGGGAGGTATTGAAAAGACGATACTCAATGCCTCCTTGGTGTCCTGCGTTATTTTGGTTTCCTGCAGTGAATGAAATCCAAGGTTGACACAGCACCCCGAACATAGCCAAAGAAAATCAATTATCTAATTTTCGTGAAAGCTATTGGAGCTCCAGAATGCATTAATCAAATTATTTAGCCTGTGTACACGAGCCACACATATAAAAAATCCTAACCCTAAACTGTACCTGTACTGGAGCCATTCACATTCAGTGCACTCATTATTTTCCCCTCTTTATCCTTAAAATTCACAGCACGTGTAATATAGTTGGGATCAGTGTGTGGGCACACATAACGTTTTCACCTCAGATCATCTCTCTACCTCAATATATAGCCATAGTATTACAGAATGTTGCAGCACAGAAATATATAACCACAGAAATCATGGAATATTACAGCACACGTATGCTTGTGTTTTCCACCAAACCTGATCTCACTCTCTAATAGCTTCCCAGGCCCTCTGATATACTTTTAACCAATACATTAAGAGGGCTGGAGCAATGGAAGTACGGTACCTACAGTGAAATGAAGTGTTGTACAAATGGATACGAAACATGCCGGAAGCTGCACCCTCCATTAGTCAAGCAGAGCTGGTAAAAAAAATACATTCCTAGAGATCCAACTCTTAAACTCTTCAAAGGTTCCCAGTCAAGATCACCAAATAAAAATAGTTAGATAAACAGATTGTACATTACAATAGCTTGGTGTTCGACAGATCAGTGTGGTGCAGATTGCACTATTCAACATGCTGAGAAAGCCATTTGTCCCTCACACACACACACACACCAGAATTCCAGAGACCAACTTCCAAATTAATAAAAATTAAAAACAATAAAATGATACTTGTATAAGGCTGAATGACGGAATTTTCAAAATGTTCCTAGTAGGGTCCGTCGATATGGAAATTTTCCGATATCAATATATCGGCGGGCTCATATCGATATAACAACAACAATTTACATTTATATAGCGCCTTTCACGTCGGGAGGACGTCCCAAGGCGCTAAACAAGAGGCGTGTGACCCGAGCTGGGAGGGGAGTGTTTGGGAAGGGGTGAATATATACCGATATATCGATATTTCCGAGTTTTTTTATACTGCGCTTGCGTGCGCATTCGGAGGTGTGTGCGCATTCGGAGCACTGAACTAAAAGACCTTTTAGTTCAAACTGCAAAAGTCAATTCTATTATATTAGACTTTTTTTTTAGAAAAACCGTCTCTTAATTGCAAGCTTACAATTAAAGCAATCAGGTTAGAATTGCATCTATATCTTATTAATAGATGTACTTGAGCCCGTATGTTAATATTTCAAACATTAAAACGTTCAAAATAAGGCTTGCTTTAAAAGGACGACACAGTTATTTAGGTATTTTAATCAAGTACCTTGATTTCAGTATCGAAACAAAATATTTTAGAAATCAGTGTAGATGTTGAACACTTTATTACAAACCCATATTATATGCCACTGGCAAGAGTGGGCATTTATTATTTTTTTTAAAAAAGAAAAAAAGTGTTTTATTATGCATTTGCTCTTGCAAAGGACAACTAACATTCCTTACATTTAAGAATAATTCACACGTTCGCTCAACTCACTCACTCTCACTCACTCACTGCCTAAAATAGATAAATGCTTAACACATATAATATTGCAATCTAGCTCCTCTAAATTCCCCAGATTCCCAATGTATAGGACGCAGTGGATGGAATAACGTTGGCGGTGAACCCCAAATGTAAATGATTGCAACTCGCCATTATTTCTCTCCCCTCTTCTCTCCACCAACCCCCCCTCCCCCCCCCTCCACTACCCTTGCCAGCGACAAGGTAAGCTGGAAAAGATATATTGGATACCGAATTTTTCGATATACCGATATTTTTGAATTACCAATATCGACATTTCAATATGAAAATTTATATCGATATAACCGATATATTGATATATCGCCAGACCCTAGTTCCTAGGTAATTAATCTTACATTTGAAGACCGTGGTTTTTAATGCTAAGATTGAGAAATTTCTATGTTATAGCCTCACCCCAGATGCCTTGAATTAATGGCTGCAAGATAGAACAAGAAAAGCCGTATAGATTTTTGCTTACTCTATAATACATCAGCATAAGCTAGTCTGGTAAAAAGCTACAACTGTCCTCTGGGCACAAATCATTTAACTTCCATACAATGTAAGGTACTCAGTAATGAGAAAAGCATATGAAATAAGAGCAAGATTGCAATCAGGTGCGCAGATTACATTTAAAAAATTATAATGATGGAGTTCCCTCGCAAGGCACATATTTTAATTAGTCCAATATAACTTGGCATATTTATGAATCTTAAACAAGCATTTCAACTGGAAGTGTTATTAAGAGGCATTTTCTGGTACAGGTTTCCACAAAATAAACTTTGTTTTATCTAAAGGGTGCAGTCTGCTTAACCACTCTGAATTTGTTCAAACACGCCTCTTGAGAATTGTTTTTCCTGCATGTAGCGAGAGCACCAAATTAAACTGAGCTCTGAAGCCCTGTGTAAATTTCCTTCATTTGACACTTGTTGTCTGCCTCCTGCAGGTCAAGCACTATCTTATCCTACAGAGTCTCGAAGAGCTGCACTGCTTCACTCAATATCAATACAGTTAAAATGGCAAAGTGCGCAGGCTAAGAATTGTTTTTATACATACATTTTACACACATCATACATCTATCTCACCACACATCCATTTCATATCATATACACACACATAGCATTCACATATTTGCTGTATCACACATCCATTACATAACAATGGATCGAAAATACACAGTAGATGTATATCAGTGATAGCATACACCACATACTGCACACAGACATACATACACACACACACGTACATTCAGTATATCTATAAATTCAAACATCACATACACACACTTTACATATTGCAAACATATCTCATACATACATACGTATACACACACATACACACACAGATTAAAGACACTAACACCATCATCGCTGTGGGAGCTCCATTTGGATCAATTTACTTCTGCCTTTGGCTTTGGCCCTGGTCAAGATTTTGAATTTGCAGTCCATGTGAATGACCACTTTTATTTGGAGGTTATTGGTTAGAACATAAGAGATGCCCTTCTCTTTTGAAATAGTGCTATTGGATCTTTAACATCCAACTGAACAGGTAGATCATGTTAATGTTTCAGCCAGACAACAGCACATCCTAAAATGCAGCTCTCAGAATCAACTGCATCATTCAGAATCAACCTTTCAGAATTCAAAGTCCTGACATGGGGTTAACGCCACATGGGAAAATGGAAAACAAGGCAGTAAGTTTGAATAGAGAAAAACAGTGACTGAATAGATTTTCAACAGTGACTCTGGCAATTATGTGGAGAGTAAATGATGAATCAAAAGTAATTATATAGTAATTTTGCAACAATTTTCCAGAACATGAATAATGAAAATTAGGTAATTAAATGGAACTGCAGCCATGACTCAGTGATAATTGGAAAGCAACCTAATCGTAGTAGGTTTTTTCGGATTTTTTTCATAGTGTTTTCATATACTGCAGATGCAGTACTAAATACAGGCTATTGAAGCAGTGCCAGAAATTGCTCTTGAAAATCTTATTGGTGATCCTTATCCCTAATCTATTAATTTACTTCATAGGTGTTTGGGACTTTACTGTGTAAAATCAGCTACCCTATTTGCTAAAATACAGTCAATACACTCTACAATAAATTCTGTGAATTGCTTGAGACATGAAGGATGCTAAACCAATATAAGGATGTTATTATTATGGTTCCTTAAGTTAAACATCCTGTATTTTTTAATTCACAAATAGCTGTCTCCCATGTGCAAATTATGGTTCCCACACTATTACTTCCACATTGGTCTTCACTAACATCAATATAAACTGATTGGTTTCTGGGAAGGCAGGACATTATAAAGTAAATAATTATTTTACCCTTGAACGTGGCATTATTAAGATACAAGTCCACATGCTAATGCTGCATCATATTTTTTTCTCTCTCAACTGCAATATTCTACTCTCTATTGCTCATGATGGTATTTGACTCCCTTTCCTTCAATCTCCATAGCTGCTGGGCAACCTCTGCCAAGTGGTTATTATTCATTCTGCCTAATGATGAGAAGACTCCAGCCTCTCCTCAATGATACTGGTTGCTAACAGTTTCAGCAGATTGTAAAGTTCCAACATGGACCATCTTCCCCATAGCCTGTGTGACTCTGTTACTCTACGTTGAAAAATGTCAAGGTGGACTGTTGAAGCAAAACATAATAACGGTAATAATAATAATAATAATAATAACGTTGGGATATGAAAATACTGTATTAAAAATTATAGTTAGTTCCAATCAGGCACCAATTAAAATAATCTATCTACAACACAGGCATGGTCAGCAACCTTGAGCAAAAGGGAGAGAAACAACTTGTCTACACAAAACACCAGGAGCACATGGGTCCTGGTCCGTGCCAATAATCCAAGGAGCGCAATAACATCAGTAGCTTCTAGGATAAATAAAGAATTGAAGGAGAGCGGCTCGAGGTATAGATAGGGACAGAGGACTCAATTAACAAAGGCGCAAAGAAATATATTCATTTGAGAAATTGCCGAGTGAGTAGCTGGAGAGACATCTCAAGGTCTGGGAAAAGAAGGGAGGCGAACAACTCCCTTCAACTCTGGCCTTTAGATAGTCTGGTTTTGACATCGCTTCTGGACAATGTCCAAGTGATCAACTGGCTGAGTTAGTTATGGTGGAGAAGTATAAAGATAGGAGAGAAAGAGTGGTTCATTACAACAATTGGGGAGTGTCTCAGGGTAAACCGAGATCTCCAGCCCTGCCACTGTTGTCCAGAACTACTGGAACGGGTCATGGTTCCAGTTGTTTTGTTTTACAGGCAGAGAAGGGTCAGTTAGAGAAGGAAAGTTAGAAGGAGTGAGTATTGTGAGAAGCCTGAACCTCACTTATGGTGTAACAGCCTGAATCCGGCATTGTATTCTACATAGAACTGGTAGCGTGATTCTTTTATTCTATCATTCTAAAATTGTTTATAATCATTAATCACTATACCTTTATTAAGGATTGTTGGGTCATTATTTTGAACTCTCGGGATCGGAAATCCCAACAATATCAACCCTTGCATTTGATATAGTGTCTATCATATCAGGAGGACGACTCAAAGTATCGTACAGGATTTTGCTGCAAAGTGCAGAAACTGTTTATTTTTATTCTCAGAGCTCTTCCCAACCTGTGCCTGATTTAGAGGAAACCCTGTTGAGTAAAACTAATTAAAATGAACTTAACATGAAATTTAGTAAATAATATCACTTTAGAATAAAATAATATTTCAATCCATGACTGTTTGTGGGACGTCGCTATGCGCAATTGGCTGCTGCGTTTCGACGACAAATATACAGTCAATTCACTTTGCAGTATATTCTGTGAAGTGCTTTGAGACATCGATAAGGATTTATTATTATTATTTTGAAGGTGAGAAGTGGCAGCCACTTTGCTCAAGCAATAACCTACAGCCATGAACTGAACGGCCTGTTTTATTTGTAACAGTCCACTAGATTTTCTACTACCCACAAATATCTTCCATAACTCTTCCAATTGGATGGTGCTCCAAAAGAAATACAGAAGTAGGTAATGAGAGCCTCCCACTTGGTGTTGGATCTATACCTGAATCAGGTGTTATTGCGGGTTAAGTGCTAAAGACCCTGCCTCTCATAATACTGCATTATGAGTCCTATTAGTTAGAGCACTTGCCTGACAAACGAAAGGACTTGGGTTCAATTCCTGGGCAGTGCAAAAATCAATTTTCCCAATTTAAAATACAATAGTTATTTGGTCACTCAATCGACAACTGTTTGTGGGATACTGCTGTGTGTAATCGGCTGCTACATTTGGCCCACAAAATACTGTATATAGTCAATTCATTTTACAATATACAGTATTCGGTAAAATGTTCTGAGGCATCTCGAAGAAATGATAAAGCACTATATCAAATGCAAGGCTTATTAGTATTATTCTACATTTTCATTTCAGGTTTTCCTGTTAACTTCTTCTCTGCCCATTTTCTAGCACTGTTTTCTTTTGTTATTTTCTTCTCTGTACAGCATATAATCAGAATATAATTTTTTTCCATCTATTGTGCATCTAACTACTTATACCTAAGCAGATTCCAACTTCTATTTTACATCAATTGGCCATTTTCTTTATTTTCTGTTCCTCCCAATTCTCTAATTATTGGCAGTAACTGAAAGTAAAAAAACACATTTTTGAAAAAAAATGAATATGTGTGTGAGATTGTCTTCGTAGTGCAATACAAAGTTAAATACTTAACTCATGAGGTTTTTCAATATCACAAGCCCGTACGCAGGGGGGGTGCGACGGGTGCGTACTCACCCCCCCAAATTATAAAAGGTCCACATTTTCCGGGGTAGAGAATTGTATTTTTTATCAAATTTAAATACCAAGTAAAGTAAATTTATTGAGCATTTGTGTAACAATCAGTTCTTCAAAACTATGTATAAATTATAAACACGCATCTTTGAATGATTTAGTATTAATATAAAATTATCGAATCGCACACCAGAATCGGCGTCTCCCCAAAACATACCGCGTCGATAGACCAGTCCATGACGCGGCGAGTCTGTGACTCGTGATTGGATAAACATAGGCGCCAAGACTCAAATCCTCGTTTGGAAATCATCCCGTAAACAGCCACAAGGGTAGCACCACTACTGGAAGTTAAAATCATCTTTTCATCTGATCACCGTAAGTAAAAATTGCTCAAGTTTTGAGAGGTGTGACTGTAATGCTAGCAAACAATGACAACATATTTACAAGCTTCTGAGAAATTAAAGCTTTTGAGAACCCAACAAAAAAGTTATATGCTGGACGGGAATGCCTATCTTTAAAAGAAATACTCATGGACGTAGGCCTAGGCTTTAGCGCCTATTCCACGTGGTGTGTCAATCGGAAATCATCCCGTATACAGTCACTACATAAAAAGGTAGCACCACTTTGTGGAAGCTGAAATCATATTTTAATCTGATAAATGTCAGTAAAAATGACTTAAGTTTTGATAGGCATGTTTCTGAAATATCATGTTTCTTGTTTTGACTTGATTATCACATTTGATTTATATTATTAAAAATGTATTCCTGTAATTAAAAATTGCTTTTAGAGACGTCCACTGGCATGCAAAAATAATATGACCGCAAAGATAAACAGTGCGACTTTATTTCACTTTCAGTTTTGTACCCAGAGTGAAAAAACATCAATGTCGCACGAATTTGGCATAAAAATAGTTTCACCATCATCTGATCGAGCGAACTCGGGCATTGACAACCACACTTCTCCACTGATCCCTTCTCTCCATGCAGCCTGACAACTCCCGCCTGCCAATACCCCAATCGCGCTCCAGAGTATCGAGTATTCGACCTTCCAAAAAAATTTAGACACGGACTACCGGGGAAAATAAAAACACTGAATAAATACTGATGCTCTTAAACACCAAGGGCATGAAACATTTACCGTTCATATTGGATCTTCTGAACCGATTAAATAAGACCTCAAACAGTGTAAAACGTCGGAGCCTCGAGGGGGCCTCAGGGGCAGCCCGCAAGCCCCCGGCCATTGTTGGTCCCATCACTAGCAATTCGCACCCCCCCAAAAAAAATCCTGCGTACGGCCCTGTATCACCCCTCAATTTTTCCATATCTCTCTGAGCTACTCTTAGCCACCAGCTATTGACAATGATATAGAGGTAAACCCTGCTTAATATATGTTTCCCATAAGAATGAATGCAAAAATCGGAGTTAGGTTCCTTTGGCCATATTTCGTCAAAATTTTTGCTCATGGTCAAAGAGGATGGTGTGATCTGAAGATAGACAAGGAGAGGAGAAGGTGGAGTGTTGAAGCTGAGAATTCCAGAGTCATGGGGTGTAGTGGAGGAACACACATCCAGAAAATAGAGAAGAATTACGCAAGTCATGAGTTAACAACCAGTTTTAAGGAGAACAAAAATGCACATTCTATTCTCTCTGCATTATCAAACACACAAAAAAATCCTCTAATACATCAATGTGCAGCAATCCAAATTGCTGGAAGAATAAGATTTCTAATTAGAATAACTCCTCAGTGAATGGATTCAATTTGAGAAAATGAGCCACTTGACCTATGAGAAAGAGTTCTTCCCCCTCTCACTCTTCACGAGGCAGAGAGGAGCAAAAAATGGCATCCACTGCTGAAGAAAGATGATGTTTTTCCAATGTTTTGATAAAGCGACTCATCAGTCAGTCTGTCAGTTTGTTAAATGACAAGATTTAGTTGGGAGTGCAAAATTCCACCGCCAACAGCTGCAACCCATCATCGAAGTTGATGTAGGGCAAAAAAAAGCTAGGAAAGTTTATACAGCGAGCAGAACTTCCGACAATTAGAGGGCAATGCTTCAACAATATATAACAAAAAACAGAATAGAGTGCTCTTGGCAGACCAACCTACAGCACCAAATCCAATGCCATGACATAAAGGGGCTTCTCAGGCTCTAGAGGCAGTGCAGAGGAGAACAAACAAATGCATGATCCACATTGATAGAGGAATGAGCTGTGTGCTACAATTAGACACGTTATTAGTTTAGACTCTTCAGTCTTGAGAGAACATGGCTCAGAGGAGATCCTGTAGAAGTGCATCACATTTCAAATAGGACTGGAAAATAATACTCAGGAACAGTCTTTAAGATGCATCAAGACAGGAAGTATCAAAACAATGGAACAAGAGGACATTAGTTTACACAAAAAGCTACTTCAGGACAGACCCCAATTAATGAATGAACCCATGGGTCGATTATTTACCCTTGGGTTAATTAACAACTCAAGTAGATTATAGGAAGGATAGTTGAGGCCACAAATCTCGACTCATTTAAAAAATAGCTTTATGCTTAATGGAGAACAGTAGATAGATATTCTGGAAGTGTGAGATCAGACAGGATGAAAGACTTTCTTCATTTGAACTAACCTTGTGAAAACTTACTTTAAAAGTGAGTGGCTCACGATTGAACACAATTATTCTAATCAATCTCCGCTTTCCTAAAATATTGGGGACGAAAGTGCAATATCCACAAACCAAACTTGAATCACTACATCAAGATACATGTTTACAAATATCCAAGTACAAGATATGTTGATATTCATAAAATGATAAATCACAAATCCCAATCCCACTCTAAGATGAATCATAGAGTTTTATAAGGAGAATGTGCATTCTCTTCACTGAGGCAAGCAATATACTGTACTGTATATGAGAATAAAAATATAGTAAACACAGGCAAAACATGCACATACACATGCACGAACACACACACACACACACATATATACTATATATATATACACATAAATTGATGATATGAACTTTAACCAAAGCCTACACTTTTGTCCAAAACTGAATCTTCCAACAAACCATCCAGAGAATGCATGATAGGAGGTAGATACACTGAGTGTTTAAGTGAGAAGGATTGAAAGGTATTTGTATGCTGTAAGATGAAACCAATCCAATCTGTATTAATCATTATAGGTACTGATACAAATTTATTATGTCTTTATTATTTATTATTTAAGTTAACAAACGAATATGCCTCATTTAAGAGTAAAATAGGATGTACTCTCCAGCTGTTTATTAATCGATGCCTTGCTGCATGTCGCACATTATCTTAGTACAAGCACTTGCAGCAAGAAAGATACAATAGAAGATTTATTTAGACATAGAAGATAAATACAGTACAGGCTTTAACCAACTGTGAGAAGTCAAGTAGCTGTAAGCTCAGGCTACTCTGTCATTTTTCTTTGAAAGCAGCAAGCCTTAACTGCCTCTAATGCACCATTTATACTGTTCAAAGTGATTTGAAATGGCCTCCAACTGAAATGGCTTCCAGCAGTAGTAGAAAGTTTTCTACTACTTTCGAAGTAGAAAACACAATATCACACATTTTTAAGATGATGGTCTGCTAATTAGTTTTCCAATAACCTTAAAAGCCCGAAGGACGCTTCGATGAACTGACCAAGACTCATTTTGGGAGTAATTTTTACAGACCAGGACAACGCCAGACTCATTTAAAAAGCAGCTATGATTACAGGATGGCAGGTAAGGATTCTGGAGGGGTGAGATCAGATGGGTTGAAGGGCCCTCTCCATCCAAACCAATCTTCTGATCTTGTGAAGTTTGGAGGCAACTGATAAACATATTTTATCTGTTACGGAGGAAGTGATCTCACTTAAATTCATGATCCACAATGAACTATAACCCCGAGCTTTAAAATATTGAACATGCGCTTAGAAATTTACTAGGAATTCAAAGGCGACTCTTGACCAGATAAACAAAACAGAGTAATATATTTAACAATGACAACAATCATCCATTTATATATTACCTTTCACATTGTGAGAATGTCCCTTAGCAATTCACACAGCCAACTGGAGCTGAAGTTGAGGGTTGGAAAGAGATGAGGAAGGTGGGGGGTTAACAGCATGGTTAAAAAGAAAGATCTTCAGGTGGATATTAAAGCTGGGAAGGGAGGGCACGAGGTGGAGGGGTGGCATGGGGGCTGAGTGGTTGAACACTCTTGAGTGGTTGGTCAGGTGGGTCAAGCAGACTACATGAAGCAAGACAGCGTTCACTGAACAGAGGGAGCAGCTGAATGATGGGGTTGCAGGATGTCGCAGAGGTTGGGTGGGGCAAGGCCATGGAGGAATTTGAATACAAAAGCAAAATTTAAAAGAGCGTTTTCCAAAAACGTTACGATTATCAAATCCATTAAACTCAACCCTTCAAAAGACGGTTACAGCTCGATAGCCCAAAGGTTCGTTAGTCCGAATATTCATTAGTCCGAAGTTTCTTTTGTCCGAAGCTTCCCCTAACCCTAACCCTAACCCTAACACTAACCCTAACCCTAACATTTGGACTAATGAACCTTCAGACTATCGCACCAAATGTTTGGATTAACGAACCTTATTTTCGGACTATCGAGCGGTAACCACACCCCGGGTATAGGAAATTTGTGTGTTCGGACTATCGAACCTTCGGACTATCGAGTGCCCCCACCCCAAAAGACAACTCCAGACAATGCCATGACCCACTGTCTGAGTCTGGCTCAAACGTCTCGCATTACACCTCAGTGAAAACCTTTGATCGCAAATGTATTTCCCCTTCATCTTTCAACCTTACATTTAAATAAAACTTCAATTTCAAAGGAGTTAAGCATCGACTTTTAAATCTACTGGATTTTAAAATTTCTCACAATCCCGTGCCCAAGCATTGTGAGGCAGCAATAAAGAAGACCAAACAGATGTAAGATCATTCCCAAATCAAATTAAAATGCTCAACCTGTAATGTCACATCTTGAATATTGCAAATAGTTCTTATCACCAGGACTTGAGGGATTTCTTGTACAGGCAACGTGGAGGAAAACAATAGGGCTAATCCCCTCTGTTATTAGGTATGCGTTTATAAGTTACAAACACTGCTCACTCTTATGAACTTTGATGAACAATTTAATAAACTCAAGCTCTTAATCTTTCTATAAAAGAAGGTATCTCAGAGGGGTCCTCATAGGGAAGTAATTAAAATGATAAATGGAAGAAGGTGGAAAGGATTATCATCAAGAGTGGTGGAGAGCGGCATAATGAATACATTTAAGAAACAGCTCGATGCTGCCATGCAGAAATGACAAGGTAGATATTCTGGAAGGATGAGATCAAATAGACTTAAGAACCTTATTCATCTGAATCTTGCTTATCGGTTGCACATGTTATCACAAAGATAAAATATTACCCCTATACTAATAAGATAACAATGTGATATCATACTTAAAGTTCCTATTCAAGGTAAGACATTATTGTCTGAATGTCTCATTTTATTTTAAATCTAGTTTAATCTCACCTAAAGGTTTCTAAATTAAAACCTCAAATCCAAATGGCAAGAATTTGTGTGGCTTAATGATTTGTACATTTATCCTCAGAAAAGAACAATTAATATACATATTCAGCATATATTTATATATGCAGTATGTATATTTATTTATATATTTGTATTCCTGCTGATGTGTGTATCCAGTCTGTTTAGTTTTCTATGTGGTCTACTGGCTATGCATCTGTTCCTATGGTGGTTTAGTAGATATGCCTCTTCAACATATTTCATTTGAGGGTAGTAAGAGAATAGTAGTAATAGTCCTTACATTTTAAACAACACCTATCACGTAAGGACATCTCAAAGTACTTCACAGGAAATACTGTAAAGTGTAGTAACCATGTATTTTGCAGGTGAACTTGGCAGCCAATTTGAACACAGCAGTATCCCACAAAAAGCCATAAAGCCAAATGACCAATTTTATTTGAGGGATTTTGGGACATGACACTAAGCAAGACTCCCTGGGATCTTTAATTTCCATCTGAACAGACAGAGGGTACTTCCGTTTAACTGAGCTACTCACTGTTGGTTCAGGTGGAAATCAAAGCACCTCCAACAACGCAGAACCTGTGGCATTCATGTCTGGCATGGTCCAAGAAATCGACATGAAACTTCAAATTAATGTAAATTCAAATTCTCACCGCTCATCAAGGTTTGCATTCGGACAATCCTGTTGTCTTAAAAGAGCCATGGCCCCAATAACTGCCGAATTACAGAGGCCGCTTTGAATCTCTAGATAAGGCTTAATGCAAAAATAATAATCTCATTAAACTAGATGAAGATGAGGTTCAGATACAGAAAGCCCTTGGACGTCCCCCCGACATGAAAGGCACTCTATAAATATAATTTTGTTGTTGTTGTTGTTGGATCATTTGATCCCATGATACCAGGATATCTACCCTACAGTCGTCCTATCACAACATCAATCTGCTGATGTGAAAGGTGCTATACAAGTGTAATTTTGTTATTGTGTGTTTTTAATGAGTCCAGCCTTCCGCCCTCAATGAGCCTCCTGGTATCCTATTCCGATCATTAATTACCCTCTTGGCAAATAAAGAATTCCCAGTGGGTGACCTGAAATTGGCGTTTGATACAATCTGACAAACAATTTCACAGCAGATTCCTGTCAAGAGTAGCTACTGTGCTTTTGTTAATAATCCTGATAACCATTTTGTGCCCAGCAATGTCCTGAAATGAATAAGCAATTTATTTGGAGAACTGTTTGGCCAGGACATCAGGAGAAATTCCTTTCTTGTTTCCAATCATGTAATGGATTTTCATGTCCACTTGAACGGGCAAATAGGACCTCTGTTTAACATCCTTTGTGAAGGACAGCATTGCTACACCGCTATTTATTTGATTAGTTTTGAACCAGTTGAAAGGTGTTACAGTAAGAAATTGTAAAATTTATATATTATAATGGAAAGCATTGATAATGGAGTCCTGCAACATATTGGTTAGAATACTCACCTCACAGGCAAGAAGACACAGGTTCAATTCCCAGGTACGGTGAAACACTTGGCAAGTTTTCTTATACTTGGTTATCAATCGCTCTCCAGGATAATAATAACAAAAAAAAATGGCCACTCAATCCATAACTGTTTGTGGGACACTGCTCTGTGCTGCCACATTTCCCCCCCATAAAATATACAGTAAATTCACTTAATAATCTTATAACTCATCAAATCACAAGAGGTTCAGATGAACTCATGCTTCCAAAAAATCTACACTGCAGTCATCCCATCACAATATCAATCTGTTTGTGATATTGACCTCAACAATATCATAATAATAATCCTTGCATTTGATATAGAGCCTTATCATGTCTTCAAGATGCCTCAATGCGTTTCCAGGTGAATTGATATATTTTGTATCTGTATATTTTGTGGGCAAAAAAGAGCAGGCAATTGTGCACAGCAGTGTCCCACAAACAGTCATGGACTGAGTGACCAAATTCTTCTTTTTTTTAAAGGATTATGACCCTGAGAAAAGCAATTTGCCAATCAACTAACAACAGGATTGTTAGTCAATTGGCAAATTGACTGACACCCAACTTACTGCTAGAGAGGCATGTGGAGTAAGGAAACTTTCCCAGCATTTCATCCTGCTGGGAATCAAACCCAGTACAGCACTCTCTCTCTCACATGTGAGGTGAGTGCGCTAACCACTGAACTATACTCTGTGAAGCACTTTGAGATGTCATCCAAGGTGCTGTATCAAATATAAGGATTATTCTCATTAATAATAGTCATTATTGTTTTAAAACAATACATAAAATTATATTTAAAAATATGAAAGGTAATAATAATCCTTACATTTGATATAGCGCTTTTCACATCTTCTAGATGTCTGAGAGCGCTTCACAGAGTATACTGTAAAGTGAATTGACTACTGTATATATGAGGGTGAAATGCGGCAGCCAATTGCACACAGCAGTGTCCCACAAACAGTCATGGATTGAAATGACCAATTTATTATTGGGTTTTTTGAGGGCTTGTTATCAGGTATATGGAGATAAGGAAACTTACCCAAGGTTTCACACTGCCTAGAATTGAACCCAGGTCTTTCGCTTGTGAGGCAAGTACTCTAAGCGCTGAGCTACAAGACTCCAATAACAACCTCAGTTAAAGATCATACTTGGATCTCCTATAAAATGACAATGGTTTAACAAAGTCCAGCACAGCAGCAGCTCACTCTCGATCGTTCACAGATCTAACAACTTTATCACAGAGCAAAAGCTGGCTGAATATAATTTACAATTTTATCCAATTGTAGATGACGCTTCTGAATTCAAGATGGCAACCTGGTAGACGGACGTGCATTATATATAATGGATATAAATCTTGCACCCCATTATGAACTCAAAAGATGTTCGCATAGCTGCTGTAATTGAATTTTATTGCCCCATATGTATCTGTCATATTCCAAAGCCTTTTTAACTAGGAAATAACAGATGTGTTGTCTCAGATAATCAAATCACTCTTTCAGTGGGGTATCTTGCCTGTGAAGGCACTGAATATCAAACATGTGAACTTTCTTACATTATAGGCTAATGGGGACTGAGGGAGCGCAAAATTATACATCTCTTCAGTCAATACGAAGGCGCACATGGCAATGTGCCAAGTGCAAACAAAATTGACATAACATTAGAAGGATGTGTGAACACAGTTCATAAAGAACTTGAAGCTTTTGTGTCTCTTTCTTCTGGCAATCATCGAGATTATATTTATTATCACCCTTCATAGCTTCTTCCGAACTGTGACTATCCGTAAAAACAGCCATTTGTTACATTTGGAGCTCTGCCCTGCCGTGCTGGCGCAGTCTGTGACTTGTGTATGTTTTTCCTATTTCATTATGCAGTGTTGTGATGCACAAGTTCCTGTTGTTCCAGAACACAAGCCAGACAGGAAAGAAGATGCGATGTGAAAGATAGCTTATGAGATGCAGTATCACACAGAGAAACATCTGATCCACTTCAACCTCTGATATTTTTCTGGCTCCTTCATTAACAGAGTAACCATGCGCACAGTGTCTGTGTAATATATTAAGCCTTTTCCTCCTTTCTTCAGAGCCAGAGAAAGTTGCTTTTTCCCCCTTAATTTGGTAGTTGTTAATAATAATAATATTAATTATGTATTTGATATAGCAGCTTGTCATGTCGTTCAGACCGTCTCAAAGTGCTTTACAGAATATACTGTAAAATACTTGTTTGATGCTTATCTAGTTTCTTTTTGAAGCTAATATGATTTAACTCAAATTAATTATCGCAAAGGCGTTCGCAATGCTACAGAGTAATGACCAATCGGTTCACCACCTTGTAAAATAACCACGGCCAGAGTCACAGATCTGACAGAAATAAAACTTCCGGTATTTAAAACTGGTTCAGGAGAGAAGGCGAGGACGGGGGAAAGGAGCGGAGAGAGTGTGGTGGGTGGGAGCAGAAACATTTTCAGGAGAAGTGCCTCGGGTCTGGTCACCAGTGGACACGGAGACTTGAACATTTCTGGCACCCTCCCCACCTCCCACCTGGTGTCTGCCCATAGCCTACCTCGCCCAACTTTCACTGCCCGGAACCTTTGACCCTCGCTCCTCTGGTTTGTTGATGCCCTGCCGCTCGCTGCCCCGCGACTGTCCCCACCACTCGCTTTACACTTTTCATCGACTTGTCCCTGGTTCTCACGGCTTGACCGAGGCTTTACTGCCCATATCGCTGATGACAGATATTGCCTACATTCAAGGGTCACGTTGAATTAAACCATGATTTTTCAGGTTCAATCAATAGCTACGATTACACCATCTTAATAAAAGTTAGTAAACACACATGTTTCACCGTTAACACTTAGGAAGTTGACGCCAAATAACGTTGTAAATTGAAATGTCTTGCCCAACTGACTGCCAGGCTCAATTGGTTGCCACGTTTCACCCACAAAATATATACCGTATATCTCCGCGTATAAGGCACACCCGCGTATAAGGCGCACCCCCCGTTTTTGACCTTTTCTTGGTGAAAAAAAACAGAAGCATTTTCAATGATATTGCCGGCAGAAGGGAGGAGAGACAGGAGAGACAGATAGGTAGGGAGAGAGAGAGGCAGGCAGGCAGGCAGCCAGGGAGGGAGGCAGGGAGAGAGAGAGGGAGAGAGGCAGGCCGGCAGCCCGGGAGAGAGGGAGAGAGGCAGGCCGGCAGCCTGGGAGAGAGAGAGGGAGAGAGGCAGGCACGCAGGCAGGCAGGGAGGGAGGGAGGGAGAGAGAGCGGCAGGGAGGGACGCAGGCAGACTGGGTTCGGCAGAAGGTAAGCACAGCACTGAAGTCCGCTGCTGCTGCCGCTGCCCGGGCGGCTGAGGCCGAAGCCCCGTCACCCGCTCCTCCCAACCCCCGCTGGACACTGACCAAACCCTGGCTGACAGTGCGCCGGCCGCCCCTCCTGTTTACTGTATCTCCGAGGCTCAAAATTGCTTGTACCTGCGTATAGGGCGCACCCCCTACTTTCGAGATCTTCCGACCTGAAAAAAAGTGCGCCTTATACGCGGAGATATACGGTACTCCATTCACTTCACTAGTAGAATAATAATAATAATCCTTGCAATTGATATAATGCTTTTCACATCTTATGAAGGTCTCAAAGAATATACTTCACCGAATATACAGAATATACTGTAAAGTGAATTGACTGTATATTTGTGGGTGAAATCCTTGCACTTTATTGAAGATCTTTTTCATCCTAGTTCTTCCATGTGCTTGTTTCAGTAGTTTCATCTAGAAATCTAGTTCAGCTTGTCCCTCTATTTGCTGGAGCCAAGATTCTAGCTAGAGACTGAATCAGACTTGTGAAGACAGATTGAGCTGTGGGAGGCCCAGTTTAATGGATCCTTGCCCTTGTTATAAATCAGAGGAATCGTGGCGCCCTGTAGAGTGCAACAGACTCGCGAGCTCCATTGCTACTCCAGTACAGCCACAAGGTTAAAGCACTTTTAGAACTCAACAAAGAAAGTAAAGGAGCCTTTATGATCTGACTACTTCCAATTGGCCCCATAATACCAAGGTGCTCTATGTGTTACTCATTCACGGTAACCCAAGATCCACTAACTTCCCTAAGCAATCCCCTGAGGTGTAGGCCGCAGTCTAAAACTCTGTAGAATGAAACAAAACCTCTATTGATGTCCTTTGGGTCCTCATTGATGTCACTTGGGTTCTGGTGGTGCTGATATTACACTTGCCGCTGCTGTGTAGCTGGTGTGCCCACAGATTTATCTTTGTAATTGTAAGCAGTGCTTTTTGGAGTCTCACAGCTTGAAAACAGGCGTTCAGTTCTTCCCGATATGAATTATTTACTTCAGGGTGCAGCTTCCCCAACCCAAGCTGCTTCTTTGTTCATGAGGCAAATTAAATAGACCAGAGGTGACCGACCTTTACAGTCGGCCAACAAATACATTTTGAAATTGACTGTATAATTTGTGGGCGAATCCAAAACTAGGAAGGAGCTACATCTGACATTTATTTTGAAATACGCTCTTGTATAAGCTCCACTATATCGCGACCTAACTGTTTAGTGCCTCAGGACGTCCTCCCGACTTGAAAGGCACTCTATAAACTTAATTTTGTTGTTCTTGTTGTATATTTATGTAGTGAAAATGCTCTCAAAGTGTGAGTTTACCCAGTATTTTTAAGGATAAGATTGAACTTCACAGTATTTTCCTGTTGGAAACGTTGTTCTACAAGTCGAAGTACAACAACAATTTATATAACAAATCATAATAATCCTTGCATTTGATATAGCACCTTATCGCATCTTCTAGATGTCTCAAAGCACTTCACAGAAGATACTGTAAAGTGAATTGACTGTATGTTTTGTGGGTGAAATGCGGCAGCCAATTGCAAAACGTTGTAGATTAGGTGACTAAATTATTATTAATTTTCTTTTGAAGGAACTATTATCACCCAGAAAAGCGATCGGCCAATCAACTAACAACCAGGTTCGTACTTACTGCTAGGTAAACAGAAGCACGTGGAGTTAGGAAACATGACCAACATTACACCTGCCAGGAATCAAACCCAGTTCCTCTTGCTTGCAAGCCGAGTGCTCTAACCACTAAGCTACAGGACTCTAAGTAGAATGGAAAGGCTTGTTAGTCTTGTTAGATGAGACAACTATTCCCAAGTCAATGTCTGCCTTGATAGAGCACTTGTCTCGGAGTCAGACGGGGTGAGTTTACTACATCTTACATTTATTTAGTTCCCTTCATGTCACGAGGATATGTCAGAGTGATTCACAGTGCTGGATTGACATCTGAGCTGGGGGTGGAAGCTGGGGGTGTGGGGTAGGGAAAAATGACAGGGGATTAGATCATGAGGGGATTCGACAGAGTAAACAGGGAAAAACTGTTTCCACTGGTGGGCGTATCAATGACTCGTGGTCACAGATTTAAAATAGTTTCACAAAGAAGCAGAGGGGAGCTGAGGAGAGCTTTTTTTCACCCAGCAAATTGTTTGAATCTGAAACGCATTTCCTGAAAAGGTGGTGGAGGCCGATTCGATAACAACTTTTAAAAGAGAGGTAGACATTTATTTGTGGAGGACAGGTTTGCAAGATTATGGGGAGAGAGCTGGGGAGTGGGATTGAATTGCTCTTTTCAAAGAGCCGGCCCAGACTCGATGGGCCGAATGGCCTCCTTTTGTGCCGTAAGCTTCTACGATTCTATGATGCTAGAGGCACTATGCTTTGGGTGAGATGTGAAACTCAGGTTCTGTCTATTGTTTAGATGGTCATGAAGACTACACTGTTCCAAAAGAGAAGGGAATTTCTCCTCGTTTCCTGGCCCAGAATTCCTCCAGATAAAATTGATCATTCATTTACTGACTCCCTGTAGGTCAAAATGGCGTGTAAATTGGTGCCGTGTTTGCCGCCTGTAAAACCCAGCGAAGGGTTTGGGAGTATGTGATCCAATGGGAGGATTGTTATTGGATTAAAAACGGAATGTAAAATTCCATATTTGCAACGAGAAGATAACAATAGCGAGTTATCTAGTTACCGTCGGGAGTCACCGTTTGCGACATTCTGTTGCAATTATCGCATTTTCATTCACACTGTAAAGAAAAGGTTGATGCATTAATAATATTCTGCTCCAGATGTCTCTGCAATCTGGAATGATTTAGTAATTGCTGTAGTAGTGACCTCTGGTGGCAGAGATTCAATCCTAAGTAAAGTTTGACTTATTTAATCACAGCGACGGGTCGTCTAACCTGAACACCTTAAGGGTGGATTTCTTCCCACCCTTAAGGTGGGAAGAAATCAAGACCGTGCCTTCCGCTCACGTCCTAACTCTCTCGCCTCTCGTACTCTCCTTCCCCCTACCCCACCACCTCCCACTGCCCTCCCCCCCACCCCCCCCCCCCCTGCCCTCCCCCCCCCCCCCCCCCCCCTGCTCGGGTCCCGACTTGATTGATCAGCTCCTTGGGACATCCTCCCGACGTGAAAGGCGCTTGATAAATGTCATTTTGTTGTTGTGGCTGTTTGCATATTTGTGCACTTTAGATGGTAGTTTAGAAACTCTAAGAATTGCTTTAGCTGTAGGCAGCCTAAACTAAGCTGACCTCTGCTAAATGGTGTGACTTATAAACATTTGTTTGCATTTGATGGATCGCCTGCCTTATCACGTCTCAAAGAGTTTCACAGAATTTACTGTAATGTGTAGCGACTGTGTGTTCGTAGACTTGTAACTATAAAGTCTTTGCAACTTCATTAAGCTTAAAGCTTCCTATTAGCACTCATCGCGGTTCGTAATGTTTTCACATATTTTCTTGCCCTTTTCGGTAAATACTTCTCTTCAGAATAAATATGTATTCAATTTACATACGGGTGCAAAACGCCACGGACACCTTTGAGGTTTCGAAAGCTTCCCAGCACAAATAAACAGTCCCTCTGAACGTATAAGAAACAGACCATTGAATAGGATTTCAAAAGTGCTGTTGTGTAAGTTTAAAAGCTCAATTTTCAGTTCAAATACAGATAATGTTTAAAAAGCAAACGTGCTTTGATTAAATATTTCTGTTCCTGACTGGTGTTTGATCTGTGCCACCAAAACACTTAGACATTAATAAGATGACAGTGGCACAAAACAAACACACTTAAGACCGAGACTGAAAAAATGAATAGAACGCTGCTTTGCTATGGACAGATTAGATGGAATATGCAAGCTATTATCAACAGTTCATATGCCAATTGCCTTATATAATGAAACTCTCATAGGCCAGGAGCCAATTTGAAGAGATTTGACAAATATGCAAAGAGCTTTCATTTCTCTGCTCGTGTTACATTGGAAACAAAAAGGGAGATAATTACCCAGGACTGTTAACAGATTGCTGGAAATGCAAAGACTTGGTCCTGGTTGGATATCATTCACATTGTAATGAACCTGTAAACAAAAGCTAAAAGTGTAACATATTTATTTCCCTCGGGATGTCATTTCCTACTTCAGAATCTTAATGGCCAGGCTTGATGGTGAGGATAAAGTGATTATCATGTCATTTATCCTTGCTGAAGGTGTCAGGTTATCATAACTGTCTTTCAGGAATGATGAATGGCATTTCAATATATTAAATCTACTGCTCAGCGTTCAGCCTTTTTTTTTCACTTACCCAGAAGAAAAAATATATTTTCTTCTCCAAACCTCCCAATTTTTTGTGGCCAGAAGAAATAGACTGGCCCCCAATCACCCCCAAGAGTCAGATAAGAAAACGTCTACAAGCAAATCAAGGGCAGAGGCTTTGAGAAGGGTGATAGATATTTGCAGAATTACATCCACGCAAATTTACAAGTGACCTAATCACTCATTATTTAAGCAGTTACCTTTATGTTTTTTTTGCATAGGGTATAAGGGGAGTTGTGAGTCTCCTTATTAAGAATACTCAGTCTAAAAAATTCACGATTTAGATCAAAAAAGAGAGCTCCAAGTTTTGCTATAAACATCCATCAGATATGGACAGACACCACATCACCAAGCGGGTAATACAATAGAATAATAATCCTTGCATTTGATGCTGAGCCTTACCACGTCTTCGGGATGTTTCACAGCCCGTACTCTAAAGTGAATTGACTGTATATTTTGTGGGTATCCTCAAAAACAATATCAACTTCATACCCGTTTTAAATATCTGCAAATAGTTTTGATCAAAAAAGGAGCAGGTCAGGGCAAAGAACAAAAAATACTATTTCACACTAAGAACTAAAATGTGTGGTTATGGATTGGTTAAACTCCAGCAATATTTACACTCTGGGTCCTCCAATGTTGATTCTTGCCAACCTGCAACTAATACACTCCAAGATAAGGTAAACACAGAATGTCCCAGACCCTCCGCATTGCTCCCTCCCTTGCCTCCTTTAAGGCACATGTCAAAATCCTCCCCTTCAACCGCAACTTCAGCCAACCTCCAGTCCCTACCCACCCTCCTCTACTCCTGATTCCAAGCCCTTGCTCAGGTCCAAATCGCTGACAGCCCAGCGCTTTGGGATGTGAAAGGCACTTTATGTTGTTAGTTGTTGTTGTTGTCCCTCCAATGAGTGAATTAACATTCCATTCCAGATACAGGAACATTTCCATGTGTAAGTGACATACTGTAGTAAGTTTGTGATATCTTATCTCTCCAAGGGGAAAAGGGGAAAAGGCTCAGTGAAGATTTATCCGGAGTGGCGAGTTAGGCGTATGTGTGATTAAATAAATGTGGCTGTGATAATGACATCGTGATGACTTCAATGGTAGGGTTGGTGGTGAAAATTTAAGCCAGGGTCAAGTTATCAGCTTACGTTAAAGGCAAAACTCTCACTTAAAAAAAGCAATTCCTCTAGTCACCAAGATAGTCAAAAAAGGGTAAAATGAAAGCTTTCTTCATAGTTGTTGATGAATCAATGGCCCCTGTTAGAAAATGTTTGGTTAGGTCAAGTAAGGACTGTATTGAGCTTGGATGTGATGTCTCTCTCCAAGACGCACCCCCACCAATTTGTTTAAAAAAATCATAAATCGGTCACAAAATGTAGTCAATTCACTATTACTGTCCTGTATATTCTGTGACGTGCTTTGAGACATCTCGACTGTGTAATAAGGCACAGTGTAAAATGCAAGGATTTGTAGTTATTATTATAGGCACATGAAGATTTGAGCAAAGTACTTGAGAGCCGCCAGTGCCAGTGGAGGAAAGTCCTACTTTGAGCATGTTTGGTTAAATAAAGAGAGAAAATTGGCACCAAACAGACAAAGCCTCTTGTTGTAAGCGAGGCAACAAATTAAGAAACACACACTGCCGAGGAAAATAAGAAGCTGTAGCTTTTTATTGGATGTCTCTTAAATCACTTGGAATCTGCAGTTGTTGAGCTTTTTCTCTGCCTCATTATCTCTGGAATTTTGTTCACAGATTAACCAGCCTTTCTTTCCACAGCATTAACTAACACAAAAATAGAGGTATTTTAACCGGCTACGATCCTGGATGCGGGAAATGGAGAATCTTAGCCTCCTTTTCATCTTCAGTGAAGTCGAGCGACAAACAACAACAGAATTACATTTGTGGCATGCCTTTCACGGAAGGACGGGGAGGATGCCCAAGGCACTGAACAGGGCGAGGGTGGGGTGATGGGGTCGCGGAGCCTGATGCGGGAAAGGACACGAGTGCAGAGTTGTGCAACTCCATCCCGCAGCCCCTCCCCTTCGCTTCCTCCCTTTCCTCCTTCAAGGCCGGTCTCAAGACCTTCCTCTTCGACCGCGCCTTCTGCTCCCCTCCTAACTCTTCCCCCCTCTCCGAACTCTCCTTACCCCTACCCCGACTCCCCCACCCCCCACCCCCCACCCGCTTGGGTCCCAACCTAACTGTTCATCACCTTGGGATGTCCTCCCGATGTGAAAGACGAGTGTCTTACAAATGTAATTTTGTTGTTGTATATAAATGTATGTTGTTGGACACTGCTGCGTGCAAACTGGCTGCCATATTCACCTACAAATATACAGCTACTAATACATGCTAGGAAGTGCTCTGAGATGTCTTGACTATGGGTTAACAACACCAACAACAAAGTTACTCTTATATAGCGCCTTTCATGTCAGGAGGACGTCCCAAGGTGCAGGACAGTCACTGTTTCAGACCCGAGCTGGGGAAAAGGATGGGGGTGGGGTGTGGGGGACGGGGGGGGGAGGGGGGGGGGGGGAGGGAAGAGGGGGATTATGAGTCGCCGATGGGGTCCATCGAAGAGGAGAGTCGTGAGGCAAGACTTGAAGGAGGCCAGGGAGGGGGGGGGCGAGGCAGAGGGACTGCAGGATGGAGGCTCTACTCCAAATGCAGCATTTATTAGACTGAATGGGTGGGGAAAGAAGTCGGCCTTTTGTTGCTTGAATAGCATTGCTGAAACTTTAGTGAGACGTCAGCGGGTTATTGTGGAATACATTGTGCACAAACGGCTCACAAGTGTGTCTGAACAAGTAAGTTGTATTGCTAATAAACTCACAAATGAGCTTTGTACACTGTAAACAGATGGATGTTATTGCTTGATCCTAGCAGTTCCTTACGTTTCTCTCATCAAGCACCAAACAGCTAGTGGTATGATTGGCACGTAGGGAGTGATCAACACGTCCAACCTTCCGATATGGATTTTGACACACTGTATCTTATTTACTCTTTTACTCTCGTGGGAAGATTTTTTGATTAGGAGGAAGGTCAATGGGGAAGCAGTTGTAGCTTAAAAACCTATGAGCCAGTGGCAGTTCAAGTGTGAAGGTTAACAGTAAATGATCCTTAAAGTTAATAAAGCACACAATCTCATCAGAAAGCATTTTGGCAATTTTTCTGTAATTACAGCGTCTATAGGCGAGCACTGTAGCAAATTTGAACATATTAATGTTCAACAAATAGCTAAGATGGCTGACCAAGTAATTTTTCTCATGAGGGATTATACTTCAAGATATCAGGAGAGAATTCTTATTCAATAGAGTAACAGTTCATCAGCTAATACAAGCTATACTTTGCAGTGTATCCTCTAAGATACCATCTTCATGTGGAAGGCACATTATCAAACGTTGGGATTATTATTATTGATTGTGCCATGGGATCGTTAATATATTCCTGAACAGGCAGGGACAAGACGTTGATTTCATGTCTCATCTGAAGGTGAATGAAATTGATAATGCAGTTCCCTTGCAGAACAGTCAGTCTAGAGTCAAGATTAAGAGTTCAAAGACCTCCAGTGACACTTTGCAGCCATTGTAGTGTGTGCAAATTGGCTGCCATGTTTGCTAACAAAGTATTATTATATTATTGTTGTAAAGTACACAGTCACTACATTTAAAGATATTCCTATTTTCAATCACTATTTTCACTATAATTATACATATTTTCACGTTTGACACAAGGGTTGACACAGTCCCGTAGCTCTGTGGTTGGAGCACTCGCCACGCAAGTGAGAGACCTGGGTTCGATTCCCAATACGGCAAAACCTTGGGAAAGTTTCCTCACTCCACACACCTTCTGATATTGATCCCTCAAGAAAACAACAATAATCACTACATCCTACGACTTGGGACACTGCTGTGCGCAATTGCCTGCAAAGTTTTGCTCACAAATGTACGGTCAATTCACTTTGCAGTACATTCTGTGAAGCGCTTTGAGACGTCTACAAGATGTGAACAGCGTTAAATCAAATGAAAGGATTATTTACCTCCCCATTTTCAGAAATTGTACCATCTATAGAAACCATCTTGACTGTTCAGTCAAACAAAGTGACTGGTCTACATTACAGTAATAATAATAATCATTGCATTTGATATAGCGCGTTTCATGCCTTCTAGACATCTCAAAGCTCTTCACAGAATGTAAAGTGAATTGGCTATACTCTATATATATTTGTGGGCGAAATGCGGCAGCAAAGTGAGCACAGCAGTATCCCACAAACAGTTGTGGATTGAGTGACCAAGTTATTATTGTGGGGTTTTTGTTTTTAGGGATTATTATCAAGTTATTACAGTCCATCTTTCAAGCTTCAAACTGAAATCAAGCAGATGACCCTCAAATGGCTTGGGTTCCATTGCCTCTGATAGCCTCACCGGGAATTTGGGGTTTCCCACACATAGTTCTTTTTTTTTTACCTTTTCGAAAAGACAGCTACTTCTTTGTCCAGCTCCCTGATATTTTGCAAATAGCTGCTTTTCATCTTAATGAGCCTTGTGTTGGGGCGGGCTGATAGAGAGGCACCAGGTCGGAGAGATAGGCGAGGGCCAGGCCGTGAATGGCCTTGAAAATCAGGTCGAGGATCTTGAATTCGACCCCCTGGGGGATGGGGAGCCAGTGGAGACGGGCGAGGGTGGGAGTGATGTGGTCGTGGAGCCTGGTGCGGGAGAGAACACGAGCTGCAGAGTTCTGAATAATCCGCAGCTTGTGAAGAGAGGAGCTGGGGAGGCCGACGAGGAGAGAGTTCCCGTAGTCAAGCCTAGATGTGATGAAAGTGTGGATAAGTGTGTCAGCAACAAGGGGGGTGACATAGCGGCAGAGTCTAGCAATGTTGCGGAGGTGGTGGAAGTCTGTATTGGTCATGCTGCGGATTTGGGTAAGGAAGGACAGTTTGGGGTTGAACAAGACGCCCAGATTCCTGACTGGCTACGAGAGGTGGAGAGGGCAGCCTTGAATGCTGATGTTGTCAGGGCCTGAGGTGCGGAGGCGCTGACGCGAGCCAATCAGGAGGGCCTCCGTCTTGTTGACGTTTAGTTGGAGGAAGTTGTCCCATGTCCAGGACTCAATGTCGGACAGACACTCAGTCAGAACGCCAGTTGTCCTGGAGTCGAGGGTGGAAACGGAGAGGGTAGAGTTGGGTGTCATCCGCATACATGTGGAAATTTACCCCATGTCTGTGGATGATGTCACCGAGGGGGAGCGTGTAGAGGGTGAAGAGCAGGGGGCCAAGGACAGAGCCCTGGGGAACGCCGCATGTGACTGTGCGACGGCTGGAGGAAAAGCCATTGGAGGAGACAAAGTGAAGGCGGTGTGAGAGGTGTGACCGGAACCAATGAAGGACAGAACCTTGAAGGTGGAGGAGGAAGGAGAGGCGGTGGAGGAGGATAGCTGTAGCTCCCTTCACACAAGGATCAATGTCCCACAGACAGCCATGAAGTGAGTGACCAGTTTTATTTGGGGGATTTTTAGCTGGGACACCAGGAAACTCCCTTCTCTTTTTGACTAGTGCCAGAGGATCTTTAACATCCACATGAAGATGTCCTCGGTTTAACGTCTCATCCGAAAATGGACACCTACAACAATGCAGTACACCCCCGACATCGGAGTAGCAACAAGAAAATTATACTTCTACAGTGCCTTTCGAGAGGACTTCCCAAGGCAACCCAGAATATGAGGTTAAAATTGTGGTCTGGTCTTCCTAGAGGGCGGTGATTTGAGTATTTTATAATTATTTAGCAAAAGTACGCCACAGAACCTATGATTCGGTAATTCTGGCTATGGGACTCTGGCCATTAAAATACCTGCTAGTCAGTATGCTTAGCACTGTAGGCATCGTGACCTATTAATTCAATTTTAAAATCAAGAGCAGCAGCAGGGCTGATATATGAACTGTGCCTTAGGGCAGGAAAAAAATGTAAAAGCTTGAAGAGCCAGAACAATTCTATTGGAACCGAGTTGCTGATTCATTTACCTCCCATTCTGAGAAATGCCACAGCTGTACAATTGCTATCACTGATATGACTACCTCTCTAATATATGCCATTAATTTACCGTTAGTCGGGTTTCATTACCTTTTAAGTGAAGATAACTGATGGCTTAGCCCTCTATTGCAATTTTGGATTGATATTGCGGTACATAATGAGTATCTTTTTGAGTAGTCCTCGAACATATCGCGGTCACATTTCTCTATAACAAAAGCCAGCGAGCAAATAAAGCTGTTGTGGAGTGTGCTGACCTTTTAAAATCGTCAATATGTTAATATTGATATAACAAAGGTTAAACATACCTGCACTTTTTTTTAAGTCAGTAATGAAAAGCATTTCTGAATCAATGGGAATTTAAATAGAACAGTTCGCAGCATGCACTGTTGACAAAATGCTCCATCATAATCACTACAGACTCTTATTCTGGCAGGTTGTGGAGTTAGAAGCAGAATTAGAAAGACTTCATACATTCTGAAAGATGGTTCCTTTTTTGGTCTTTAGAAGATCAGTTTGGATGTAGCTCCCTTCAGCTCAGTTGATCACATCCTTCCTGAATACTTACCCTACATCCTCTGATCAAAGCATTAAGTTTTTTCTAAAACGAGTCCAGCTTCCTGGCCCCAATCACTCTTCCTGTAACCTATTCCGTTCGTTAATTACTCTCTGGGTAAAGAAATACTTTCCAGTGTCGGTCCTGAAACTGCTCTTTAGTTCTTGTTCTATTTCTCGCACATACAGAGGAAGGTGAAAGAGATCTATGGGTGTTTAGGTGACTCATCGAGTCCTGTAGCTCAGTAGTTAAAGAGCATTTGCCCCGCAAGTGAAAGATCTGGTTTGGATTCCCAGCAGGATAAAATGTGGGGCAAGTTTCCTTACGCCACACGCCTGTTCACCTTAGCAGTAAGTATAAACCTGGCTGTCAGTCTATTGGCGGATGGCTTATCCGGGGATAATAATCCTCCTAAAAAATAATCATTTGGCCACTCAATCCACGACTGTTTGTAGGATACTGCCGTGTGCAATTGGCTGCCGCGTTTCGCCCACACATATATATAGTCAATTCATTTTACAATATATTCTATGAAGCGCTTTGAGACCTCTCGAAGACGGGAAAAGCGCTCCATCAAATGCAAGGATTATTATTGTTATTCCATCACATTTAAAATTTCACACATCATCATAAGTTTCAGTCTGAGGTGTCTCCCTTCAAGACTAAAGAAGCTAAACTTATAGCTCATTAATCTGAATAAACTGATCACAAACTGATTTGGTTATGTACCCCCAACCTCCCACTCACCCTATTCATTGTTGCCTCGCATTTCTTTGACACGGTGAACAAAGAGTCACCTAACATCCACAGATCTCTTTCACTTTCTGTGTAGTAAATTACTGAATTACTGTATTTCCAAACAATCTCTGTTCTACAATGTGGAATCACTGTTCCTTGTTGGTTCGTGGTTATCACGGTATAAACCTTCATAGCATTATGTAGAATGTCATCGATGCTCAAAATAGATGGACCAAATCAGTAGATATTTTGAAAATTATCACAGAAAATGAGCTGTTATATTTATATTTGGTTTGTGATAGATATATGTGGAGCTCCTGTAGCTCAGTGGTTAGAGCGCTCGCCTTACAAGCGTGAGACCTGTGTTTTGAATCCAGGCAGGTCAGGGCGAAACCTCGGGCAAGTTTCCTTACTTCACACGCCTAATAATAATCCCTCCAAAAACATAAAAAATTGGTCATTTCAATCCACGATTGTTTGTGGGACGCTGCTGTGCACAATTGGCTACCGCGTTTCGCCCACAAATATACACTTTACAGTATACTCTGTGAAGCGCTTTCGAACATCTAGAAGACGTGAAAAGTGCTTTATCAAATGCAAGGATTATTATTATTATTTCCTTCCTCCTTAACATGCTGTATTCCATCCATATGTGTTTTTTATGCTTCTCCTCCAGGATTTTAGTTTTGTTTAGACGGATGATAACAGTAACAATTACCTCCATTTTCTTCTCAGTGATGTTGTAAAGTAAATGTGATGCGCATACAATAAAAATGGCCCATCACCAGAGATTTGATTGAATAACATGTCCCTGCGATTAGAACACATGAATCACTTGCATAAACTTTCAGGAATGTTATTATGCAATGTAGTAGCTGAAAAATAAGTCTAAGTGATATGTAGATCTAGGTTTCTGAGGATGTATATATACACATACCCACGTTACCATGAGGTTATAACTGATGCTTCAGATATTGAACGTAAAATGATGCATTACTGAAGAGGAAAGGAGTATTCTTACTGAGGTTAACACAAAGAGATGAGCACAACCCTGAAATGGGCTCATTCTTTATTTTATATAGACACTTAAGCCACCACTGGATGCAACGTTGAAGGGGATTTCTCCCCCCACACACTCAAACGTATCTGTTTAACAAATAAAATATTTGATATCCACCTGTATTGCATTCCCATACATCGAAATGTAAGTACATCAAAACAAAATTTGCCACATAGAAAATCCTAAGCAGCTAAAGTGTATACAACAATAACAACTTACATTTATAAGGCATCCCGCACGCATCCAAGCAGCTTCCTGGAGCACTTTTTAATTTATTGTAGCGTATACACGTGTTTTAAAAAATATGTAACATGTAACACCCTCCTCCAAAACACTTGCCTCTGTAGAATTCTTTCTAAAATAATCTTCAAAAATAAATCTTGGGATTGAGTATCCACTCAACCCTCTGTTAACATTGTATGAAAGAAATTCTTGTTGTGGAAACATATATCTATATATATGTATATATATATAGATATAATATATATCTAACAGCAGTTTAGTTCTAACACAACAAAATAACCATTCTTAACAGTACTGTACTTGAAAAATGTTAGTTGGTACATCAATACCTTATGTCGGAATAAACGTTTTTTTAAATATAACATTCAGGATATAAAGAGGAGCAATGGAGCGTCTCCACAGTGTGGGAGGTGAGCTTCACTCTGAACATCCAGGGGTGGAGGAGCTGGTTATGTCACGATTTTCAATCCTGCTTATTGAATCAAAATCGATGATAATCTTTCTGTGCTTCGGAGAAAATTGACTAGAAAAACAACAAAAAAAACGCAGATTAGTGTTCAAAATTACTACAGATTCCAAATGGGGTGAAATTTGTCACTTTTCAACAATCCTCCACGGATCCCGGGGCTGAGCCTGGAGGAGGGGGCGGAAAGCTGACCAAAAGCTCGGTTGAAAAGAAAGCTCTTCAGCCTTGACCTGAAATTGGGAAAAGAGGGGGCAAGTCAAAGGGATGAGGAAGCGAGTTCCAGTGCCTCAGGGCTGGCCATGGCCACTGACGGTGGAACGGAGGGTTCGGAGGACAAGGAGGAGGCCAGACCCGGTGGAGCGAAGGCAACGGGTGTTGTTTTGAGGAGAGAGGAGGTCAGAGAGGTAGGGTGGTGCAGAGGAGGGGAGGGATTTGAAGGCAAAGAGTGAGGATCTTGAAATCGATCCTCTCCAAAATGTATTGCTGCGAAAAACTAACATGTTGAGAAACAGCCACTAATCTAGAGACATGTACTCGCTCTGCTACCTGGGTTAAGTAGCAGTTCTGTAGTTTGGGCATGGGAAGGTTACCCGATCTCGGTAGGCAGCAAAGCTCATCCTTCACCCGTTCTTACCCAAAATCCATACAAACAGGGGTATCGCTTGATAGGAATCAACAGCAACGTTCCTTAATTTATTTCCCCCGTGTAGGAAATTTAGTCAGAATAGTAGAAAGGAAAATAATCTCAACGGATTAGGCAGCAGAAATGTTGAATCCTGATATTCTGTGAAACTAATTAAATAATCCTACTCACTTGATGCAGCCAGATCCCTCAAAACAGACTAGACAGGTGCCTTTATACCAGATAAATAAAGAGGAAAATCAGAAGAGGAAAAATACCCTCAATAATACTTATTAGAGTGTTAGAGTGCTTTGAGGGCTAATCTTGGTTATTTTCCAAGAGGCCTGGAGATGAATTCAAAATACCAGCAGGAAGTTGTGTGTGCAGTGGAAACTGTTCTGTTATAGGCTTACGTCAAAGCAATATCTTAGCTAAGTATTATCCAAAAAAAATGATCTCTAGTACCTGGCATTGCTTCCAAATTGTATCTTTTTTTTTAATAATACTAGTTCTTGCATTTGTCAAAGCGCTTCACAGAATATACCGTGAAGTGAATTGACTGTATATTTGTGGGCGAAACACGGCAGCCAATTGCATACCAGCAATGTCTCACAAACAGCCGTGGATTGAAATTACCAATTTTTATTATTGTGTTTGTTTCTTTGGAGGGATTATTATTAGGCGTGTGGAGTAAGGAAACTGGCCCAAGATTTGGCTCTGACCTGCCTGGATTCGAACACGGGTCTCACGTTTGTAAGGCGAGCGTTCTAACCACTGAGCTACAGGAGCTCCACATGCAGTTAGTATTCATTTTATTTGAACCCATTGATAAAATACTGAAAGTGAATTCCGAATTCTATACCTTGTACAAGTGGGTCTGTAATGTTGGGGTTAAAAAACTATGCTGTAGCCACATGGCAGTAACCATACTCCCCTGACACACTGAATCAAGCACGCCACGTTTCAGATCACCTCTGATGTGCTCTCGGTATCAATTGTGCAGGAAAGGAGTTAACAGACATTTTTCAGATCAACTATTCATTTCCTCTCCTCATGGTGTTAAACGCATATTCAAGTCAAGACCTGCAAGGTTCGTTATCCAATGAATTTTCAACATAAGTAGGAGGTTGTAGAGGTGGTAGGGAGCAAAGCCATGGAGGCCTTTGAACTGTCTCTCCTCGTCGGCCTCCCCAGTTCCTTCATTCACAGGATGCAGGTCATCCAAAACTCTGCAGCCCGTGTACCCGCCTCCGCGACCATATAACCCCCACCCTCGCCCGTCTCCATTGGCTCCCCATTCTCCAGAGGATCGAGTTCAAGATCCTCGTCCTCACCTTCAAGGCCTTACATGGCCTTGCCCCGCCCTATTTAACCAATCTACTCTCCCCCTACAAGCCCACCCGGACCCTCCGTTCAACAGGACTTGGCCTGCTCCAAGCCCCCCGCCCGAACCGCCCCACCATCGGAGGCCGGGCCTTCAGTTTCTCCGCTCACACCCTATGGAATGCCATCCCTCAATCCCTCCGTCTCGTTTCTTCCCTTTCCTCTTTCAAGGCCGGTTTGAAGACTTTCCTCTTTGATCGTGCCTTTTGTTCCACCCCGAATTTTTCAACCTCCCCTTCGTGTCTCACCCCTTCCCAAACACTCCCCTCTCAGCTCGGGTCACACGCCTCCTGTGCAGCGCATTGGGACGTCCTCCCGTCGTGAAAGGCGATCTATAAATGTAATTTATTGTTGTTGTTGTTGTTGTGTTCTCTCTGTGATGGCAAGCTAGAGGAGTCGGGCATGGATGAGTGATAGAACCACGTTTGCCTTACAAACGTGGAGTAAATTTCCTTACACCCACATGCCAAAATAATAATCCATCCCCCCCAAAAAACCCTATAATAAATTGGTCATTTCAATCCACCACTGTTGTGAGACACTGCTGTGTGCAACTGGCTGCCACGTTTTGCCCACAAATATACAGTCAATTCTGTGAAGCTCTTTGAGACGTCTAGAAGACGTGAAAAGCACTATATCAAATGCAAGGATTATTATTATTATCCATCTAATTTGTTCTTGAGACAAATGACAAAAACAAAAACCTACAAACTTAGAACGTGATCTATGATTGAATGTTCATCTATGGGACCTCACCGTATTTCCCAGTAACTAGGAGTAGTTGCCCTGCCTAATTCTTTTCTTTTGTAGCCTAGAAGGCTGAGGGCAATCATAGCATCTGAAGGCCTAAATCCAGCTCAGATCAAACTATTGATCTTTAAGATCCTCTTTCCACTGCTACTATTAAACTAAAATGGAAAGCTTCTTTTGAAGTATTTGCTTTCATCTGACTACCGCATAGTGCCGTGTCCTCTACTCTAACAAAAAGGAAGTGAAGGCAGCCAAGATGTAATTGACACAGAGGATACAAGATTGTTTTAGATAACTGAGGAGAGCTCAGGTTAAGAAAAAGAATGGTTACTCCATTCCGTGAAAGGATAAAGTACAGTAATGTTATTTTAGAAAGTTGAACCAGCCAAAACACCTGGAGTATTTTCAATGCTCATCAAGAGATGTCACTATTGCACTTTCCAACACCGCATCTTCTACTTACCTACATTCCACACCAGCCATCTTTAAAAGACGCTTAGAGGCCTTCATTTCTATCATTTCACTGTACTTGTCGGACATGTAAATAATTTTCTTTATGCCTGCACAGAAAAAAAGAGCAGAAAAATACATTAAATGCCGATGGCACAATGCCATGGAAGCTTGCAGAACCACGCTTCGGACTCCCGTGCAAATTGACTTCTGCGAGAGAACATTTTAGAAAGAAGGGAAAAAGGAAACACATAAAAGACAAGACTGTAATTGCACCATGCTCTACTTACTGTTCCACAATTGAACATTGCTGGCATTTACTTAGGATACAAGGTATGGAAACCCCCCATTATGATAATGTTGCCTGGCTCTAATATCTCGGGGACATTACAGTGAAACACAAAGGAATAGCCCACTTACAGGTCGTCGCTGATGCAGGGATGAACAGGACTGACACATCCTTTGTAAAGTGACATTAGCAGGACTTCATGTGCATAGCACCTGCAGTAGGTGATGACACAGAGGAAGGGATTTTAGTGTCGATCTGCTGACCTGGAAACCGGGACGAGACAGTCTACGGTAACCTGACCCTCTAACGTGAACAGTGAGTGGTCTGTCACACCGTCCTGTAGTTGGAATAGTATTTTCTGAAGTGTGCTCAAGTCACCAATGGTGGGAAAGGGGAATCAATCAATCAATCAATCAACCAATCAAAACTTACATTTATATAGCGCCTTTCACGCCGAGAGGACGTCCCAAGGCGCTGTACAGTTAGACAGGGACAAGAGCAGGGGGGGAGGGATCGGGGCAGGATGAAGAAGAGTAGGAAAATTGACTGTGTACTTGTAGGCGAAACGGAACGCGTGAAAGATTCAAAAATACATTGTTTGCAAAGTACGATCAATATCGAAAATGGTTTCTGAGTCATATAAACGGCAAAATCTAATCAGTCACCACCACCCCTGTAATATGCCATTTTATGAATTTTCTAAGTTTAAGTTTTTAGAAGGTAATTATTGTCTTAACAGATGGTTTAAGCCTCAGTTTGGTTTGTATGCACACATCATTTTCACAGCAGGCTGTCTGCATTGTTCTCCTGTGCACTTTTCCTGCAGCAAAAAAGTCGATCCGACAGAGAGATCTTATCCCCAATACCGGAATTGCCAACCCCCCCACCCCCACCCCCCACCCACACCTCCCAAAAACAATGTTAAGTATTTCTTTCCTAAAAGAAAGACGTGCCACCAAAATTCACGGAAGAATAAATGCGATGGTCTACATCAGTGCTCAGCTTCCAAACTTACTGGCTCGATATCAATCAAAGCCACACCAACACAGCGAGGAGAACATTGGTATGCGAAGACTGTACACAGCACCCCATTTCCTGGATGAAAATGCCGCACGACAGGAAAACAATAGTTCGGAGTTACTGGTTTACTGACTATGATGTGCTCCTCACTGCGGCTGGTGAAGCTGTCCGGATTTGCTAACTGCTCACGCACACACACACACATTGTAACTGCACGGATTTCTCAAAGGGGAGGCGGGGAAAGAGGGAAGGTGCGGAACATCACAGCAGAGAGAACAAACTTGCGGATCATCAACATCAAGTGCGGTTCCACGCAGATGGGCACACAACTGCTTTCCTCCTAATTCAGTTGCTGTACCTCTCCGTCACTGCCCAGGCCGGGATCAGGCAGCACTGTACTCACCTTCGGGAAGCCGTTATAACAATTTTCTCGGATCTCGCTCATTTTAGGTTTTCAAATAAAATTCTGCAGATGACAATTACAGTTCCGCCGTGAAGGTTGCCTTTTAAAATTACATCAACTCTTGTCGGCCTTGAGAGATCACAGGTGCCAGTGGCAAGGCAGTGAAAGGCTGCTTATTTAACAATCCCCAAAGCGCAAAGGCCCAGTAAGGGTTGAAACCTTGATATTCTGATTGATCCCCCCCCCCCCCCCCCCACCACTCATTTCTCCAGTTTCCTTTCCTGCATGTCTACCACCCTCTCCATGATGGACAGTGATCACCTTGTGTCCTCACTTCAAACTACTAAGGGGGATAAAAATTGCCCACCATTATACCGTCAATTCATTCACCTCACAGTATTTATTCTGTGAAGCACTTTGAGAAGTTTAGAAGGCATGAAAAGCGCTACATAAAACGCAAGGATTATTCTTATTATAATAGGATTCTTTTCAAACTTACTTCAAAAGGAGGAGTTATAAATTGTTCAAAGTGCTGGACCCCACTGTTGGTGGGACTAATAAAATAATAATGATCCTTGCATTTGATGTAGCGCGTATCATGTCGTTCAGACGTCTCAAAACACTTCAGAGGATATACCGTAAAGGATATTTTGTGTGTGAAACGTAGCAGCCAGTTGGGCACAGCAATGTACCACAAACAGCCATGGAGTGAGTGGCAAATTTTATTTGGGGGGATGGGGATTGTTGGCAAGGACACTGGGAGAAACTCCCTCCTCTTTGCAAATAGGATCTTTAACATCCACCCCTGAGCAAGCATCAAATGAACCCGTCATTTCATGAAATGTTGGTCTCAAGTCTCACGCAAAGGACGGTTGTTGTGATAATCGTACAAAGTATAGCTGTTCCATTGCTCTCAACGTGTGATCATAAATATTTCACCAAGCCTTTTTCAAAAATTAAAACTTACCCAATTTGAAATAAATTAATATTCAGAGCCGCACACAGAAGTAAGCTAGCATAGAGAGCTGCAGCTGTGCAACCCCAATTCCTGCTATCTAACCCAGTTTTACTGTAGCACATTAGAAACCTTTTTGCTTCAAACAATTCCCACAAAATAAATGCTGGAATCTGTGGATCTATTCTCCCCCCACCTTACCCACTTTCCCCCTGGACAAGTTTTCATACTCCACACACCTGATAATATTCCCTCAAGAAAAAAACCCACAATAATAAATTGGTCATTTCAATTTCAATCCATGACGGTTTGTGGGACACTGCTGTGCGCAATTGGCTGCAGTTTCTCCCACAAATATACAGTCAAATTCACTTTCCGGTTTATTTTGTGAAGAGTTTTGAGGCGTCTGAAAGACGTGATAAGGTGTTAAATCGAATATAAGGAATATTATTATCATCCCAGATCTGCGACCAATACCACTCTTCAGCTGACCATAATGTTCCCGTTGAGAAAAATAAGAACATATTCTTAAAATCATTGTATCGGTACAATGCAGTATTGAGTCTTAGCAACATAGAAACCGAGGAACAGGAGTAGGCCATTCAGCCTTTCGAGCCTGTTCCACCATTTAATCGTGGCTGATCTATACCAACTAATTCTTTCAATTCCAATATCCCGCTTATTCCCCATATCCCTCAATATTCGGACCCACCAAAAATTGATCAACCTCACTCTTTGAAGGCGTGGATGGAACCGGCATCAAAAGCCTTTTGGTGAGAGTATTCCAGATTTTGTTTTACCACCCTTTGAGTGAAAAAATGCTTCCTGATTTCACTCTTAAATGGCCTGGTTCTAATTTTAAGACTATGTCACCTTGTTTTGGATTCCACCACCACAGGAAATAGCTTTACTGTATCTATCTTATTGAGTCCCTTTATCATCTTTAATATCTCAATCAAATTCATTCAGACTTAGGTACTACAGATGGCCTAGAGAAAGGGGATGAAAATCAGACAAGTTTATTCTTCCTAATTGCTAATTCGAGACTGCAGTTTGAAGGTGTGAGTATATAAGATCAAGGCCAGCTGGAATGCCTGTCAACTGGGAAACCTCATACGTGAATAACGATCATGCATTGAAGACACAAGAACCAGACCCCAGAAGCAACAGGAGTTAAATGCCATCAGGAATAGTAAGAGCCACCAATCATCGTAACAAGATTTCTCAACCCTTTTAAGCAAAAATGTCACCTGTGTGTTTTTGCAGGGCACATTTCGTTAGATGAAGATCCCTTTGACAATTGGGTGGAGGTGGTTTAGCAATGCGGATGTGAGCAGTAGATTAATGGCCCAATTATTATCTTCGAAAATCCTTATCTGAACACAAGAGTTTAACACCTTTTCACTATATAAAAAAAGTACTACACACTAGTAATATAAATGTCAAGATTAACAAACCTGGAATACAATTATACAATAGTTGTAAATAAATTAAGCTTTTGAACTCCACCACAACACGTATGGAAATCAGGGCCATATAATTTAAGACTGTTTCTTGTCCAGTTTGCAAATTGACCACAAAGTGCAACACCCCAACCAAATCCATCTGCAACCATGTATTTCTCAGTGTAATCTTTCAAATGTATATTCCAAGGACTTTTTGTAGCACAGCAACCTAACGTTAATTATGTCCTCTGCTCGTGTTCTGCTTTGGCAGCCCATGTTTCAGAAGGCTGCTGATTTAAATTAAAAACGGGTTAAGAATTGCATATGTAGCAATTAGTCATTTGGATTCTGACACTATTCAGGGACAGAAACAGATATGTTTTTGTGAAACTGATAGTATGATTAATTTGGATCAAAGGATACCAAGTTTAGAAAAGAGATATTGAGCTACAAAACTGTATACAAACACAGGAAAATGGAAATGGTGCAACAACTAATTCTTACCTGACTGGATGATGAGCTTAGCGCATTCGTTACAGGGAAACAAGGCCACGTACATTGTGGATCCCTTCACATCGGCGGAGTTCTTGTTCAGAATTGCATTTAATTCCGCGTGGCAAACTAAATGAAATGTTCAGAAAGTGAATTACCGTACAGTTAAAAACAAGGTTCATGAAGCAACTTGGTATTTATATTGCACCTTTCATGGTGGGGGAAATGAAAATGCATCAAAGTACTTTTTAGAGACTGCTGCATAGGGAAGCACTGAATCAGAAGAGGAAGGCATTAAAATTATTTTTGTAGACAAAATAGTAAGCAAACATATCTCAACAACGGCACTCTACTCATTACTGACATCTGAGTGATGGCTTATACTCGGTCTACACTGTGCAGCGTTAAGGTGTTGATAGCTGACTAGATTCCTTTTACAGTTAATTTGTTTTGGCCTAAATAGTCACTGATCTTCACAATATATCCCGGGAAGCACTTTGAGACATCCTCCCAACAATATAAGGCACTTAGATTCATAGATTCATAGAATTTTACGGCACAAAAGGAGGCCATTCGGCCCATCTAGTCTGTGCCGGCTCTTTGAAAAGAGCGATTCAATCCCACTGCCCTGCCCGCTCCCCATAGCCTAATAGACCTGTTCTCCCTAAATAAAGATCTAATTCCCTTTTAAAAGTTGTTATCGAATCAGCCTCCACCACCTTTTCAGGCAATGCATTCCAGATTCGAACAACTCGCTGAGTGAAAAAATTTCTCCTCAGCTCCCCTCTACTTCGCCTTGAAACTATTTTAAATCTGTGACCACGAGTCACAGATTCACCCACGAGTGGAAATAGTTTTTCTCTATTTGCCCTGTCGAAACCCCTCATGATCTTATAAACCTCTATTAGGTCTCCCCTCAATCTTCTCTGCTCCAGAGAGAATAACCCTAGCCTATCTAGCCTCTCCTCATAGCTGAAGTTCCTCAATCTTGGCACCATCCTAGTAAATCTTCGTTGTACCCTTTTCAATGCCTTCACATCCTTTCTGTAGTGTGGTGACCAGAATTGAACACAGTATTCCAGCTGAGGCCTCACCAAAGTCTTATAGAGGTTAGTCAGCACTTCCTGACTTTTGTACTCTATACCCCTATTTATAAAGCCTAGTATCCCATATGCCTTCTTAACAGCCTTGTCTACCTGTCCTGCCACCTTCAACGAGTCACTAACACAAATCCCCAGGTCTCTCTGTTCCTTCATACCATTTAAAATTGTACTATCTAGCCTATATTGCCTCCCTTCATTTCTTCTCCCAAAATGCATCACCTCACACTTCTCTGCATTAAACTTCATCTGCCATGTGTCTGCCCACTTTACCAATTTGTCTATATCCTCTTGCAGATGGCTACTATCCTCCTCCCTAACTTAGTGTCATCTGCAAACTTGGAAACTGTACTCCGTACACCCAAGTCCAGATCATTGATGTAGATTACAAACAGCAATGGTCCCAAAACCGATCCCTGTGGCACACCACTGCTCACTTCCCTCCAATCTGAAAAACAGCCGCTCACTACAACTCTCTGCTTTCTGTCTCGCAGCCAGTTGTGGATCCACGCTGCCACTGTCCCTTTTACGCCATGGGCCTTTAATTTCCTAATAAGTCTCTCATGTGGCACTTTGTCAAATGCCTTTTGAAAGTCCATGTAAACTACATCAACTGCGCTACCATTATCCACCCATTCCGTTACCTCATCAAATAATTCTATCAGATTTGTAAGGCAAGATTTGCCTTTAACAAATCCATGTTGACTTATCACTTCTCTTGATAATATAAGGCGTCCTCACAACAATGTACGTACTTGAACTAAGATAAGGGCCTTGGCGGAGGTGAAGGAAGGTAGACAAAACACAAAATCCTACAGATGCTGGGAATCTGAAACAAAAACAAAAGTTGCTGGGGAAACTCAGCAGGTCAAACAGCATCCATGGAGAAAGGAAAAAGAGTCAACGTTTCGGGTCTACCACCATTCGTCAGATCTGAAACGTTGAATCTTTTTCCTCTCTCCGTGGATGCTGCTTGACCTGCTGAGTTTCGCCCAGCAACTCTTGTTTTTGTATGAAGGAAGGTAGTCCTGGTCAGGGACTGGATGTGGGTAGAAAGGATTATGAGGCATTCAACCTGATGTCAGGCAGTAAACAGGAAACCGGTTGTTAGTCGATTGGCGGATAGCTTTCCGGAGGTAATAATTCCTCCAAGAATAAATAGATGATGATTTGGTCACTCAATTCCACGGCTGTTTCTGGGACACTGCTATGCGCATTTGGCTGCCGCATTTTGCCCAAAAGGTACACAGTCAATTACTTTACAGTATATTCTGCGAAGTGCTTTGTGAAAAGGAGCTGCATCAAATGGAAGGATCATTGTTGTTATTATTATTAAGGTTGTGGACTGGTTTGCCGAGTCTGAGGAATAGGCGGGGAAAATTAAGTAAGGAGTTCGGAAACGCAGATGAAAAGACATCGACAGCAACAGCAAGGATGACTGTCCATATTCAGTTGCAGAAAGCTGGCCCTCACTCAGTCCTTGATGTCAGGCAGGCAGGCAGGCAGGCAGGCAGGCAGGCAGGCAGGCAGGCAGGCAGGCAGGCAGGACTTTATTTATGCGGCATTTCTGAGCATCCAAAATTCTTAAAATTCAATCTCAACTTTGAAGCTGGTTTTCTGTGATTCTTAAAATAAATTTAGAGTAAGCCATTCAAAAACGAAGAAGACTGCAGTGAAGAATTTGCTAAATTCTGGACACTCCGAATTGCTGCAAACAAGAGCAAATATAGTCCCTTGTGAAATTTCTGCCTCCCCCCCCCCCATTTATAATCTGTTCATCATCAGCCTGCGGGGATATGCGGTAAATGAGCAATCGCTCGATGTGGACATCACAACATGAAAGCTGAAAAAAATGCGATGCTGAAAATCTGAAATCAAAACCTCACCCGCTGGAGCTGCACAGCAGGTACAGCACATGAGGGTTTCTGAAAGAGGAAGATAAGGTAGGCTAATGTTCTGGATGGAACCCGCTGTGAATTTCCAGTCCTTTCTGATTCCGAGTCTAGGAAGGGCATTTTTTTTATTATTTTTTTTGCTGCTGGTACTCCCTTCAGCAGCTCGTCTACTAACATTGGAATTAGCCTGGTCCTTGCACAAGCATGGGCAGGCAAATTTATGAAGCATTAACTACTTTTTGAATAAAAAGACACGGTGGGATGAATGGCCATCTTCAATGCTGTGAATGTACACGGCTTGCCATAAAGATACGTCTATGTGACTGATTTTTTTAGGCTGTAGATTCATGGCTTGATGGTTTTCATCATGACCCGAGTCCAGATAGAAAATTGGCTTAGTTGGTAGCACTCTACCCTTTGCCTGGGTCATCTGGATTGATCAGAAAGAGAGCAGCGGAAAACATTGTTCGCCAGGATCCTTCCTACACTTAAATTCACAAAGGGCTGGAAACTCACAGCAAATTGGTGATTTGGGACACTGCGCTTTGCGAGCAGCATTATATAAATGCAAGTTGTTGTTGCCCTGAACATTAACCTACCTTATCTTCGTCTTTCAGAAACCTTCATGTGCTGTACCTGCTGTGCAGCTCCATCATGTCCGGCTTTGATTTCAGGTTTACAGCATCACATCTTCTCTGTACAGTTTTTTTTTCAGCTTCCACACAGTGATGTCCAGATCAAACCATGGCCTATTTCCCCCGTATCCCTGCAGGCTGATGAATGATTTGAATGATCTTTGGGAAAGGACGGTTGTTATTGTAGCATGGAGGTTTCAGCATTTCAGCTCAGTTTTCAGGTTTTGAGCTGATGGATAAATCTACATCACTGTAACCACACACTGAGCAAGCTGGAAACGTGTATGTGCGTAGGGTGGGGGTTTGGAACGGGGGTGGCAGGTGCGGAGAGAGAGGAGGTGTTGAGGATGTTGACTCAAGTAGTCAAAGAGAAAAGTAGTAGTTTTTTTTAAAAAAAGAAAAAGGGATTCGAGAGTAGGGAGCGAAGGCAGAAGGAGAAGAGTTTTTCGTAAGAGTTCCAGAGTGCCAGGTCAGTGTTTGAAAGCTGAGCCACTGACAGGTGAGAAGGAAGGGGCGAGGAATGAGCAGTACGTAAAATTAGACGGCCAGAAGATACAAGAAGGAAAATAGGGCTGGAGGAGATTGCAGGCACAGGGTGGCTTTTGTCTAGCTTTGATACCAAATGTAGTCTTTTCCTTCACTTCACCACTTGCCAAGGACTCGACATGATCTGCAACTCCACATGAACAATTAAACCTGTCGGGAGCCATCGAGAAGGAAGGTAGAGGGTTATATTAACTCCCGCAACCTAGGAATGGCTTGACCGGCTTCCACACATGTCTGCAGTCGGATAATAATCATCCTCGCATTTGATATAGCGCTTTGTCACATCTTTGAGACATCTCTAATGAGATATTCCAATGTTGCAGCCACTGAAATGTCCCTGGTTACCTAGGAGTGGGGTATAATAGGATGCAATGTGACCCGCTTCAAACATTCAAGAAGGGCAAATTAGAAACTCCCCAATTGTTTTGAAGAAAGCCACTCCTAATGGGATCTGATAGCTAAGCGAGAGTGAGTGCCATTTTTCAATGTCTTGCAACCTTTATAATCATACCATTTACATGAATGCAGCTTTATCCAAAACAAAATCCCAACAGAGATGGCTGCGACATTTATCTCTCCCCATGTCAGTTTTATTACTGGAAGACCAAAAAGTGTGAGAAGCAGCTGAGCTGCACCCCATGGAGTGCCTGGGTTGATTAATTTTCCTGTATAAAATACATTTACCAGCCAAGTAACTGGAATATGGGACTTCCAGTATTCAAATACTTCACTCAAATGAGCAATTAATCTATTCTCTTTGCAGAGGGCGAGTCAATGTTTAAAATTAAGAAGACACTTCCGATCATTGAAACTTACAACTGCATCAGGATAACTCTCTATAATGGCCTTATCTACAAGCTGGCTATCCAAAAATATCATTAAGAGGCTAAAAAGGGAGACCTGCTGCAAATATCCAGACAGTCATCATCATTTCAGCCTGGAATATACAATACAGACAACCAACACACACCCCCGCTCCCAGAGTCGTCTCTCAATTAACAGAACTAAATGTTGCCTCAGTTAACATTTAATTTTTCAGTGATACATGCTGAAAAAAAAACTAGCTTTTATTTTTTTCCGGCTGTTTTTCATCAAAAGACCTAAACACACTTTACCATAATCACTGCCAACTGTTTTATAGGCAAATGTGCCAGCCATTTTGCACAAAGCAACATCCTATAAACAGCGACAAACTGAATTACCAATTTTATTTGGGGGACTGTTGACCAGGACACCAGGAGAAACTCCTTTCTCTTTCTGAATAGAGCCATGGGATCTCTAACGTCCACCTGAACAGGAAGATGGGACCTCAGTTTAACGTCTCATTCAAAGGACGGCATCTCCGACAACGTAACATACCCCAGCACTGCATCGGAGTGTCAGGTTAGACTATGCAAGTTTATGTCCTGAAGTGGGGCTTGAACCCACACCTTCTGACTCAGAGATGGGAGTGCAATCAGTGAGCCTGGCTGACCAGATATGTGGCTTCAATCCAAAACCTTGGGGAGAGTGTTAGCCATTGTGCCAAGATAACGCTTGGGTGTAAATAGTACAGGCCAGGACAAAGACATTAAAAAGTTTCAGCAAATATTCCTTCATTAAAAAAACATCCCCACACATTTGAAAATGCCATGTACTTCATCAGTAGAGTCCTCATTTGTGGCAAGTCAGGGTGGAGGGGTGGTTGTCCTGCACAAACCCATTTTCCTGAGTTGCCCAATAAAAGGTTAAAATAATTTACTCTTTGATTTGTAGCACTAACAACATAAATATTTCACCTTTTTGAAAGATTTACTACATTGCAAAATTGGGAAATCTTACTCTCCACATATACAGTGCAGACGTGCCCTCTATTGGGGAAGATAAGCAACAGGCACATGAGAAACCTTGACAAGAAGCCTCAAAGGAGCCAGAACCAAGCAAAGAGAAAAGTATGGCAGAGAATGTTGCTTGGGAGAACTCCCTGGACATTCAAAACAGAATGTTCAACAGATCAATTACTACAGTATATACTGTACCTAAAAATAATAATAATCCTTACATTTGATATAACACTTTTCACGTCTTCTAGACGTCTCAAAGCACTACAGAATACACGCTGTAAAGTGAATTGACTGTATATTTGTGGGTGAAAAGCGGCAGCCAATTGCGCATAGCAGCGTCCCACAAACAGTCGTGGATTGAAAATGACCAATTTATTATTGTGGTTTTTTTGAGGGATTACTACCAGGCGTGTGGAATAACCCAAGGTTTCACCCTGACCTGCTGGGAATCGAACACATGTCTCTCACTTGTAAGGCAAGAGGACTCTAACCACTGAACTACAGGACTCCGCATGCAATAACGTATTGTTTTACTGATACAACTCTCCAAAGTACGCCAATGAAATGTAGAAAGCTGTCCTTATGTTAAGGAATCCTTATTTTTTTTCCTGTCTGCGATAAATAATTGAAAACCCTACATGCCTCAATTTCTTACACAGTACTAAAGCCTTCAAAGAAGGAGATTGTCGGTCGGACTAAAATCGAAGTTGAAATGCCAGAACAGTTACAAAACGCTTGAACCCACAAGTAGTACTGGGTAAAAGATCAGCCCTCCTCATGAATCTGCAAGTTAATCTCAGAGTACCGCTCAATACTGCAATGATCCAATTACGCTGCCTATTCAATACGCAAAGTTGATATGAAATCTGTCAAAGACGAATGGCAGTGAGACTGCAACAATTGCCTAGTCTTTGTAGACAAACGCAGCATTAATTTGCCCCAGCAAAGTCCCATAGTCACAAGATTAATCTGTAGTTCATCTGAAGAGATAACTGCCCAGATGCATCCTTCTTTCAACTCATTGACGATGTTTAATGTCCACCAAAACAGGCAGGTGGGAACCTCGGTTTCAATGTCTCCTCAAAAGGCAACAACTCCAACAATATTTAACGCAGAATGGAAATAAGAGTACAATGCACCATGATCATTCAACTTAACCGTTTCTGTGGCTTACATATCTTAATGTTAGGGTTTCTATATCCAAACAGTTGCCGCAGCATTATGTGGTATGTGCTGGAGTGACTTCCCTTACAGGAAGACCTCCTCAACGACAGATTCAGTATTTACATCAGAGCTTTCAGTCTCTGCCAGATGACACCCAGTGGGTGGAATGGCTTCCTTCTGTGCTGAAAATATCTATGTTGCGACGACCTGCAATGTGGCTTATTCCACCAGGTAACTTCCTAACTTCAAGCTTAATATACAACCATGTGAGAGATGAATCGATTAGAGGAAGATTAGACCACCTGCGAACATCCACAGATCTATAAGTGGGATTTCTCTAGTTCTGAATCTCATACTGAATTATACAATAATCATGAGGTACTTCAAATACTCACACTGAAAAAAGAACCTTATACTTTTAGTTATAAATCGAAGTTGTTGTTGTTCTTACCATATAAATATTTGGTGTCAAATTTATTTGGTGCATTCCTTGCCCAGGGTAAAATATCATCACTGCAACCATTTGGCATCCCATTGTATCCTATACCAACAATCTTGTTTTCAGGATTCACAATACATGCTCCAACCTATAAAAAACAATAATGATATTAATCTTTGTGTCTGCAATACAGTAAACGCTTGATAACTCAACTATGCCGAGTCTGATAAGTGTAATTTTGGTGGTGTTGTCTTAAATCATACCACTATCCCAGGCGCTGCCCATGCAAAATGTTAATAAGAGACTTCACTTGACTTGTCAATCCGCTTAACAAGTAACTTGTCACACTGTAGAGATTAGTGTTGCTTAGAGAAGCCACGGCATCTCTAATTATTGACAATGTAAACCTGATCAATTACTCATCCTATGTTGCAGAGGCCTTCCACCCTCTTGTGTGAGTGCTGCACACGCTCACCAGAGGTTAGGTGTGAATGCTCAGATGGATCTCAGAGGTTTCTGGTCTATTGAAAGCTGCACTGTGGCCTCCTTCCCATCCTATGTGACCAACTGGCTAACCTGCAACCCCCCCCAGCTCAGACTGTGTAACATTTCGGGAGTAAACCTGCCAGTGGAGCTCCTGTAGCTCAGTGGTTAGAGCGCTCGCCTTACAAGCGTGAGACCTGTGTGCGAATCCAGGCAGGTCAGGGCGAAACCTTGCTCCACACGCCTAACTCCACACGCCTAGTAATAATAATCTCTCCCATAAAAAACCACAATAATAAAATTGGTAATTTCAACGACTGTTTGTGGGACGCTGCTGTGCGCAATTGGCTGCCGCGTTTCGCCCACAAATATACAGTCACTTCACTTTACAGTATATTCTGTGAAGCGCTTTGAGACGTCGATAAGATGTGAAAATCGCTGTATCAAATGCAAGGATTAATTATTATATGTCACAGCTCATTGGGCAGCTGTCTAATAGAGCAGGAGATGTGTTGGGGCATGCTCACCCAACCTCTGCTGAGTGTCTGTGACAAACAGCCAGGAAGCCAATTTATCTGGGACCTGTTGACTAAGACACCTTGAGAAACTCTTTTACCTTCTCAAGTATTGTTATGGGATCTCTAAAGTTCATCTAAGCAGGCAGATAGGACCTCTGTGTAACATGTGATCTGAAGGACAAATCTACATCCAAATTAAGGAATTACCAAAGCATTGGCATCAGAATGACGTTGGTCGATGAAACATTAACTCAGATTTGCTATTTATAATAAAATAGCCTACTGCTGCAAGCAACGCAGATCTGGTGCGTTTAACATAGTGTTGGAGTCCAGCAGAAAAAAAATATTTAAAAGGCAGGGATGAACATAATTTTATTTCTCAAAAAAAAATAATGCGGGTGGTGGGGTGGGGGGGGGCAGGTAGAAACGGAACAAAACTAAAAGGTATAATTCATCCCGCTTACTTACTTGTGAGTTTGGGTCCTTGCTTCTTTGCGCTGATAGAAACGCAACGGCCATGAAATAATCTGACCACTCCAGATAGTCCTCTCGTTTTTTGCATGGGGCCCCATTGCTCCTGAGGAATTCAGAAATACAAATTCAGGGAGTCACTCACACGCCGTGATGTTGCTCACAGGATCTTACAGCAACGCAGGTCCATTCAGCCTCAAGTCTCATCGATGAACAATCAGGAGGAGTGCCTTGAATTACTACTACAACGACAACGACAAAATTGCCCTTATACAGCGCTTTTCACGTGTCGGGAGGACGTCCCAAAGCACTGAACAGTCAGGTCGGGACCCGAGCGGGGTGGGGAGGGTCAGGGTAGGGGGAAGGGGAAGGAGAGTGGGAGAGGGGGACGAGTTAGTGGGGCAGCCGAAGGCACAGTCGAAGAGGAAGGTGTTGAGACCGGCCTTGAAGGAGGAAAGGGAGGAAGCGAGGGGGAGGGGCTGTGGGATGGAGTCCCACAGTGTGGGGGCAGAGAGGCTGAGAGCCCGGCCCCCGATGGTTGGGGGGTCAGGGCGGTGGACGCGGAGCAGGCCTGAGGCTGCTGAACGGAGGGTGTGGGCACAGGCTGATAGGGAGACAGTAGGTCAGAGAGACAGGAGGGGGCAAGGCCGTGAATGACTGTGAAAGTGAGGACGAGGATCTTGAATTTGAGAACACTACTGCCCAATTTTGGGACTTTCCAAGCACATCTCTCCAAAACCAATTTAATCCCAGAGAGACATCATTTAATTTCCTCCGTCTCCGATTATATATATATATATATAAGAATCTAAGAGGAATAAAAAGCACTGGCCTACAAATATAGAACATTATACAGCAGCCACAAGTCTGGTGCTCAAATGACTGAGCTACAATTAAAAACTCATTTTTAGATCAACTCAAAACACCTTCATTGTCTTTATTTAAATTTGGTACCTAGAACATTGCCCTGAACATAGTCCTGAGCCCTCAGTGACTACTCAGTGCCAGGCAGAAAGGTACAGTTGGACATATTCTACTTCCCAGCGCTGACAGAACTTCACTTCGATCTGCAGTGGCTGGGAGCCTAGAAACTCTTGTGTTAATTTGCTGCCGCAAATTTAGTTGGAAAGCAATAGATAAGGAGGGGAGCTTTTGCTGAAGTGTGTTTATTCTGTATGAATCGTGTGATATAAACATTGTTTGCCGGCAGCAAAAAAAAATTAAAAGCGTTTAGGCCAACATCTCAAAACGCATTAAAAATACTGAGAGGGAGACCGAGCTTGTGAGGAGGTGAAGGGATCGTGGTCTGAAGAACGACATCAACAACAAAATTGCACTTATAGAGCGCCTTTCACGTCAGGAGGACGTCCCAAAGCGCTGAACAGTCAAAAGGCGAAAAGTGAAATACCTTATTAACATTTTGCACGGGTAACGGTTGGGATAGTGACGTGATTTAAGTCATAACAACAACACCAACAAAATCACACCGGTCACACCGGGACTACCCAAGGACGGTCACTGTTGCAGACTCGGCAGAGCCGCATTATCAGGCGTTTATCGTATATCATACGCAAGGATGAATTGGGTCTTCGGACCCGATTTGAAAGCAAGAGAGGGAAAGGATTGGGAGATGTGGGGAGAGAGTTGCAGAACGTGGGTACAAACCAGCTGAAGCCTCGCCGGACGTCAGCCCTTTGGGACATCCTGCCCACGTGAAGGGCGCGATATGAATGTGATTTTGATTTTTTGATGGATCAATTTTTGGCAGAGGACAGACAGGGAGTACCAGAGGAGTCTCTCGTCAAGGACCTCAAAATTGTTTGAGCTGCTTGCACTCAAAGGGATGAATGTCGCTCACCATGTTTTTCCACCCTTCACCCCCGTTACTTCCCATGTGTCGACACTGCACGGTTCTGCCCTTTTTAAAGCATTTGGAGCTTTAATTGTACAGAGCCCAGCACAGCGTCGCCCCACCCTACACCTGTGACCATTGGCGGGCAAGCCTTCAGCCATTCTGCCCCCCCCGCCCTCACCCCCCGCCCTCACCCCCCGCCCTCACCCCCCCCGCCCTCACCCCCCCCGCCCTCACCCCCCCGCCCTCACCCCCCCCGCCCTCAACCCCCCGCCCTCACCCCCCCCGCCCTCAACCCCCCGCCCTCACCCCCCCGCCCTCACCCCCCCCGCCCTCACCCCCCCCGCCCTCACCCCCCCCGCCCTCACCCCCCCCGCCCCCCCCACCCTCCCCCCCCACCCTCACCCCCCCCCCCCCCCCCCGCCCCCCCCACCCCGCCCCCCCGCCCTCACCCCCCCGCCCTCACCCCCCACCCCCCCGCCCTCACCCCCCACCCCCCCGCCCTCACCCCCCCGCCCTCACCCCCCCTGCCCTCACCCCCCCCGCCCTCAACCCCCGCCCTCACCCCCCCACCCCCCCGCCTTCACCCCCCCACCCCCCCCGCCCCGCCCTCACCCCCCCCGCCCCCCCCACCCTCACCCCCCCGCCCTCACCCCCCCCGCCCCCCCCACCCTCACCCCCCCGCCCTCACCCCCCCGCCCTCACCCCCCACCCCCCCGCCCTCACCCCCCCGCCCTCACCCCCCCGCCCTCACCCCCCCGCCCTCACCCCCCACCCCCCCACCCTCACCCCCCCGCCCTCACCCCCCCGCCCTCACCCCCCACCCCCCCGCCCTCACCCCCCCACCCCCCCGCCCTCACCCCCCACCCCCCCGCCCTCACCCCCCCGCCCTCACCCCCCCGCCCTCACCCCCCCCGCCCTCACCCCCCCACCCCCCCGCCCTCACCCCCCACCCCCCCGCCCTCACCCCCCCGCCCTCACCCCCCCACCCCCCCGCCCTCACCCCCCCCGCCCTCACCCCCCACCCCGCCCTCACCCCCCCCCCCGCCCTCACCCCCCCCCCCGCCCTCACCCCCCCCCCGCCCTCACCCCCCCGCCCTCACCCCCCCACCCCCCCGCCCTCACCCCCCCCGCCCTCACCCCCCCCCCCGCCCTCACCCCCCCCCCGCCCACACACTCCCCCCCCCCACACACACACACACACTCCCCCCCCCCCACCCCACCCCCCCCACACACACACTCCCCCCCCCCACACACACACACTCCCCCCCCCACACACACACTCCCCCCCCCCACACACACACTCCCCCCCCCCACCCCACCCCCCCCACACACACACTCCCCCCCCCCACACACACACACTCCCCCCCCCCACACACACACTCCCCCCCCCCCACACACACACTCCCCCCCCCACACACACTCCCCCCCCCCACACACACACACTCCCCCCCACACCCCCA